>JANZYN010000019.1:0-292558 GCA_025583755.1 Cordyceps tenuipes
GGTGGCCTTTGGGTGTAAACTGAATTTATTTTGGCAAACAAGGTGGGTGCCCATCCCCCCCCCCCCCCCCCCCACGTCCCCGTCTCCCTCCCCTCCCATCACTAATAAGTAATCGGTGATTGTGTTGTACTGCAAGTCACAGACCAGGCAGGACAGTGCTGCGACAGGAGTCATTCTCAAGGCATCGTATCATATCGTCGTCACCGGCTTGTCATTCCGGCACGACTTCCTTGTACCGAGGCCTCGTAATGTCCAACCCAAAATAGCCGTCGCACAAGGCTGTTTGACCTATCTATGTCGGTACGTATACGTACCTGCAAATGCGTAACATGCGCATACAGTGAGACACATCGGTTCATCCACACAACACCATCCACAACACGCTCATACCAGGCTGAGCGCCCTCCCATCGTCGCCGACCTGCCCTCACCTTGCAGACTCTGTTGATGCGCTAAAATGGCCTGTAGCACAATGACACAATGACAGCTTGGCGTGGGTGATGAGCCCATTGCTCGTGCGCGGGTGACAGGCAGGCTGTTACCTGGTTACCAAGTTACTTCCTCGCACAAACCTTGGGACAAGTCAAATCTCAGACCACGGAACAGGAAACAAGAAGGAGACTGATTGATACACTAGGAAAGAAACTGGCTCGGTAATCCGCCGAAATTTCCGCTTTCTCTGGTGGGTAAAACCAGTTGGTCCGAGCAAGGCGGAGAAATGGGATTTGGAGGGCGTAGTTACTCCGTAATAAATCGACTGTCCATTCATCAATGACATCTTTCTCGCCGTCTTTCAAATCAACCTTGTCCTTGATTACGAGAACGAGGGAACTTGCCGTCACCGTCGGCATAACCAACTCGGCAGTTGGTTGCTTGATACCTGGCAGCGCAGACAGGCCTGAGCAAGAAGCCCAGCGTAACCGGCGGCGGCGACAATAACGACTTGGTTATAACGGAAGCATTCCAAGGACATTCCAAAGGCACGGGTATCGAATATTCCTGTGCGGGCCGAGAAAGGAGGCTTGGCTCGGCTCTCGGTCGCTGGTTGCATCCCCAACGAACAAGACAGGGCTCAACTCACCTAGTAACAAACCAGGTAGTTTTCAGCTGCCTGCTATGCTACATGCTCAGTTGCAAGCTTGGTTGTCCAAGTTGTTTTTTTCTTCTTGCATTTTACAACCCGTTATCATAGATGATGCTCCTATCCCTTTCGTCAGCGGTTGGTTGATTCGGTGTTCTTTACCTCCCTGGGTGTATGAATGCAACCCGGCGCCAAGACTGCATTGCCTGCGTTGCCAATATAACCCGAGCTTGGTGTATAATACGGGTAATAAAAAATAGGCTATGCTTGTATTCCTGTATTCCTGATTGCGCCTCCCCCCCCCAGCTTGCGGGTACTTTGCTCATCCGTCGTGGCCATTTCTGTTATGGTTCTGGCAGTAATAAGGAGTGAAGTAACTCGCTAGAGTAACTCGCTACGGGTTGGAGCAAGTGACTAGAGCAACTCGCGACGGAGCAGAGTGAACCAATACTTATTAGGAGGGTGGCCGTGACGACAGGGGGCTGTACGTCACAGACAATATACAAGGTCAGATATGCAAAAGGAGAAGAGTAAAATAAAATAAGAATAAATAAAATAAAATAAAAAGGGCAAAAAAGAGGCCATCGGTCCGCTTGCCGAGGAAGCAAGGGATGCATTGGTTTGATGCGCAATTAGTTAGTTAGCGAGCTGACTAGTTGGTTAGTCCTGCAAGTCTGTATGCACTATCGCTTCCAAGTGGCGTCTTGTCGATTCCCGATATGCCAACAGGGGAAATGGGGAGGGATCTGCTTGCTCTTGAGATGACTAGTTATGTTGTGTTTCTGGGCTCATGCAGTCGAGTTCTAGCCGATACGGACGGACACTACACTGGTCGGCTTCACTCTCTTTACCCACGCACTTCTCCATGCGGATGCGTCTTTTCCCGTTGTCTCTTGCTGGGCTCGCTTCAATGTAACTCTCACAGGCATGGCATGACAGGGCCTAACATCGCATGGTGAAAAGTCCCGGTAGCTGTTATACCCGATATCCATTGCATCTCCATTCCATGCCTTTATTACCTGACATGCGCCCATACATATATCATACACGGACGCGCCTTGGCTTTCCTACCTGCTCTGGTAACTCTTCTCCGCATGGGACGATGGATGACATTTTGGCCCGATGTAACATCGGCAATATTATTAGTTGTGCTAGTCTCATCGATTCCATCATGGCTGCCGTTTTTCTTTAAATGTAGGGTAGTTTTAATGGTTCAGTACGTTCAATCGACGGTGATTAGTTACAAGTCAGAACAAGAAAGACCAGCGCACTGGTCTCTCTTCTTCTCTTCTCTTCATCGTCTCGTCTTCTCTTGTCGGACGATTTACTAAGGAGTTGTCTCACTGCTGACTGGCATTGTCCGAAATCACTGCCATCAAAGCCATATACATACATGCTAGTAAGTGAGTCAGTCAGTCAGTCGAGGCACGCGACGCATTGACGCCCGGCAGTCGTTCCGTAACCCAGTTTTTCTTTTTCTTTTCTCCTTTTCTTTTCCCCTTCGAGGCTATATTCTTTTTATTAGTCGTCCGAGAATTGCTCAAAACGGCGGCGCTAGCTGTGAATGGCAGTTCACACAAGGTAGTTGCTGAAACAAGTCACAACTCCCTCCCTCCATGAGGCTCGCTTCGACAGCCCGCGAGCAGGAGCAAGTAGGCAAGGAAGGAGTAATATAGGACATATAATCCGGTCGCTGGGATGGGTAATGAGGTTGAAACCTGTTGCCGGCACGATATCAGCAGTAGCAGTAGTAGTAGAAGCAGTAGCTGCGGCAGCAACAACAACACCAGCAGCAGCAGCACCAACAACAGCAACAACAGCAGCTTGTCCCTCTTTCGAGGCTGCAATCTGAAATCTCACCGGGGCGGTGATCTCGTAGCCCAAACATGTATGCACCAATATCATGCTCACAGAGAGTCAGGCTCCATTGCGGGAGTCTGCCGATTGAGTCAGCATCCCGCCCTCTTTCCTCAACCCATCGAACTACCTGCACTGCAAAACAAGTCGCATCTATCAGTATTAAAGCGCCCTCTATATGCACACACCCCTGAATCCACCATCCGGGTCCCTGCCACCGGCATGATTCTCGGTGGTGGGGAGTATAGCACTGCACAGCCAGCTTGGGGGACAGAAAGAGAGAGAGGGTATTGCCCTTGGTGACCCGGGTACTCTCTGCCAGGTATCACAGGATTCCGGGGGACTGGCTGACTGCATTTCCCCTTTATTCCCTTGTTTGCACAGACTGTTTCATGCAGGGGGGTTGTTGAAGAAGACGAGAAAGAGAAAGCCCAAGAAATGCCAATCTCGGGAACTACTGATTTACATGAGATGGGGAAATTGCTATTAAAAGCCCGCTTTTTAAAAAAAGAGATAAAAAAGTGACGAAGAACGTAAATCCCCTTTGCAATCCAATCTAGTTATCCACGGATCCCTGCAGTGACGTTGGTCGGTCTGGGGCAGGATCAGCCAGCCATCGTACGAGAATGAGCAGAACCCTTGTCGCCGGCCTTTTTGTTATTGTCCCTTTTTTTTTCTTCCCAGCCTCTCAGAGAGAGAACCGAACCCAGGCTCCATGCATATCCCGGCTTCTCCGCCACTGTCCGCCATTATGCACAAGGTCTAACGTGATAAGACACAGTCGTAAAAAAAATGGAAAAAAGAGAGAAAAAATATGAAAATCTTAACCAAGCCTCGACTGTCTATTCTATTTCCGGGAGAGAAATCTTCCGACGACATCCGGCTACTGATGGACATATACGTCAGCCTCTCGGGTCTCGTCTCCAACCCGACATGATCATGTCAAGCGGCAGCCTCGCATCACATGTACTAACGAACTAGCAGGCACACATCAGCTGTTACCTTGTTTTGTCCTTTCTCATTACCTTGCCTAGTGTCTGTGTGTTACTGGCTGGTACTCGCTGCCTATCGACTGATTGATTGACAGCTTGCTACTCCGTCGCGAATCTAGAATCCGTTGATAATGAGCCCATTATACTACGTACTATCCTTGTTTTATACAACGGTGATGCGAGATCGGGCAATTATTCGGACTGATTGTTTTTTTTCTCCTGCCTTTTGGAATAATACATGACATGCTAATTAGCATAAGCATCACTTACAGTACTCTTACCCTTACCCTTTCCATCACCTGCGCACCAATAACTATAACGTTTTCCCCCCTCTTTTTTATTTATTTAGTTAATTTTAATTTTAATTTCTTTTTTTGCACAATGCTATGGTAAAGAGAAGCATTTCAGGTTTCGTCACTGCACAACAACACTCACTGCACACTGCACACTACACACAGACACTACACGGACACTACACAGACACTATGCACAACATATTCTTCTTCTGGCATTAGATTAGTCACGGATCTCGTAAGCCAGGTAGATCAGAAACCGTTATGGTGGATGCGAGAAGCGCTGCCGGGTCCCAGCGACGGCCGACCGACTTATTGACAGTTACTCCCTTCTCTAATTATAAGGAACCGAAAAAGAAAATGCTTAAAAATCATTGGAAAATATTTAGCCTCACGCTGGGATTCTGGGATGTTGGGACAGACGCGGACCCCAAGGTTCCCCTCCTTTCCTTTATCACTCAGTATGTAGCTATATTGACGACCCAGCACGGCGTGGCAAGGGAAAATGAAAAGTAATAATAGTAATAAAATTAGAAATAATAATAAATACTAAATAATTATTACTGCAACATACTAGCATGCTCATGTCTCGGCAACATTCGTTTCTTGTCAGTTCGCTTGGGCGAACCCTTGCAAATGCCCGTTTCATGTGGCTCGAGGGGAACCGGACCGCGCCTCGCGCACATACACAGACAAGACAGGCCCGAACATGACATCCATCCATACATATACACATATACATATGTGTGAATGCTGTCCGGCTCCCCATGGAAAGCCCTTCCGGCAGTGGCGGTGGCAAATTGTACGGGATATCCTTCAACATGATTCGCCTGGTTTCGCCAAACCCCCCGGTCCCCCCCCTCTCCCCGGCTGCGGCCGTCTCTCTTGTCTCTTGTCGTGCCATTGTCACGAACTACATACCTACAAATGTGCCGAGCAGAGGGCGCGCGCGCCAATGTCTCAGCGTCCGGGTGTCTGAGATGATGAAAAAAAAGTTCAGGTCCTTCTTGGAACCAAGGCGAGATCGATGGGTCTTATCCCAGCCCAAAGTCCCGAAGCTACGAACAGTTCAAAGCGCCGCGGCAAATAGCTGACGCAACAACTAAAACATCATTCACAAATACACTCTGGTCCCAAGATCTGCACCTTTCTGAGCGCCGGGAGCCAAGGTCTCCCATCACTCTCCTTCGCTCTCTCTCTCTGTCCCTCCATCTCTCTCCCCCTTCTCTCCCTGGCTGTCTCTCCATCAGTCTTCTCTCGCCAACCCCCTTGTTGCTGATTGATTACCCATACACATCACCAACTAGCTACTTATCAACTACAGATCACCAGTAGCCGAGCAGGGATCTATACGACACCGGGATTGTCCCACCAGCAAAGCAAGATGTTGGAAACTCAGCCGATCGGGCCAGAGTTAGTTGTTCATGCGCCTGCGCTGCCTTTTTCCTTTTCCTTTGCGCGGTCCTTTTTCCCTTTCCCTTTCCCTTCCCCCGCTCCCAACGCCACAAACCGAGCCGAAGCGAAACATTGTGTGCGACGTCGAATAGTTCAGCTACCATGGCAAGGTTCTTGTTTGCTTTGCTCTCTTTTTGCCCTGCTCCAATTTGAATTTCTCTGCATCGAAAACACGCCGCCCCCGTATCAGCAACTAGGTTAGTTAGTCAACACATTCCTCCCTCACGTTGCGTGACAGGCGGCCATCATGCGACCCTTTCTCCCCGGGCGGACCAACCACCTGCTTGTCCCGTAAAGTCTCGTATATGTGTCACAGGGGTGCTCCGCGAGCGTATTACCCTATTTGCCGAGAATACCAGAGGGAGAGAGGGGGGGGGGGGGGGGGGGGCAGATAGTGGAAGAAAGAGAGAGACTGAGAAGGCTGGAAAGAATAACAAGGCGGTACCATGTCATAATTTGCATGGGGAATATGCGGCCTCAGTGTGAGTGTGGAGTGTGAGTGGTGGCCGATATGGGATATAGCTAATAGGTAGGCTGCGTGCATGCAAACCCATCATCATGCCCGCCAATGCCTCCAATAGTGGATTGTTGATGCAGCCGTAGAGTGTAATCAAATCTTCTGCCCCTCCAAGACGGGGGCCCGGAAACACGCAAAGGAGCAGGGCGACGGCGATATCAGACGTCCCGGCCCATAACACCCAGCATCAGCATCAACATGGTCGTCCCTTCTCCGGTATCAGCTCCAAGGTGCGGGCTTGAGTACTGCCAAAGTATCGTCATGCCTGATGCACTTTACCGCGACGACATGATACTGTCCCCCCCTCCGTGGATGTTGAAAAAAGGGCCCGTACAAGAACAAGAGCAATGACAATTATAATTACGAAGTGCGGTTAGTACAGTGACAATGACAACGATGACGAAAACATCGCCGTCTTTCCTCCCGGTCCGTGTCCTGTTATCATCCCATTCAACTTACTCGGTGAGAGCCCCATTATGCCGCGAGTCACCATCTAATTCCCCGGCAGCTCTTCTCTGTCTCTCTCACGCTCTCTCTCTTTCTCTCTGTGCCTCTCTCTTTTTTTTTTTCTCCTGCTTCTTCTGCTTCTTCTTTTGCTTCTTCTGCTTCTGCTACTTCTTCCTCTTCGTCTTCCTCCTCTCCTCCTTCCTCCTCTTCTTCTTCTGAACCAGTTAGCCAGCCAGCCAGAAAAAACATACCTGTTTTCGGCAAGTTCCGTCTGCGTCTGCCTTAACTTTTGTCGTCGTTTCATTTCTGACATGGTCAGCGAGCCCGAAAAGACCCTGCTTATACATGGCCGTTTTATCAACAGGGGACACCCGACAGCGGAGAGAGCAAGAAAATAGGAGGGCGGCGCAAGTAATAATAATAATAATAATAATAATTACCTTGGTAAGCATGGGTCATGCATGAGAAAGAGCGGACGACGGAAATCCCTGGCAGTCAGATTCCCGGAAGCTTCCGAGGAGTTACCGTGCCTTGTCCAGAGAGGACAGCGCGCTTTTTTCCCCTGCATGAACCAGTCGGCATTTTTTTTGCCTCAGGACTTGTCAGGCCATGAATTTGTCTAATGCATGGATACTGCGATGCCAACGAACAAGATGACCAAGTCAGTAGTTAATAGGGAGGTATGTATGTATGTATGTATGTGCCTTGCCTCTCACTGGACGAGGGAAACCCCGCCCAAGAAATGCATCAAAACAATAAACATACACACTCCTATGCATGGTGTCCGGCTTGAATTTTATACTACAATATTCACAGTCATAAATAATATCCAAGTTGAGTGTTAGCAATAAAATAAAGTTGAAAAAATGAGAGAGAGAGAGAGAGAGAGAGAAAAGCCCATGCAACTACAAAAACCTAGGCAAATAATGAAAAAAGAATCATCCAATCGCTATGATAAGTCTTCACCGTCCCAAGATAAAGCAAACAAAATCAACAAGGCAAATAAATGTATCCATCATACAAGCAAAGCACACCAGCACCATCACTGACCTTGAACCCGCCATGCCAGCTCAGGGAAACAGCCATGCATGCATGCAATGCTGCCAGCCTCACAGACGGCTCTCGATACCAGAAAAGTGGTTATCTCCGGCCCAGTGCGAGTATGGCCACACGACCCGGATTGCCTCCCATACGTGGCTAGAGAGATGACACGTTAGTTGTATGCTCCATTTAATCTTAGATGACGATGGGGTGATGGGAAAGAGAAAGCTACTGGGAGGGAGCAGCCCAGCCTCCATCCATGCGCCCGCGCGTTCACTTACTTGACGTGGATGATTTCCAGGCCATCCTTGACTTCCTGCGGAAGATCCTTCGCCTCCTTCTTGTTCTGCGCAGGAAGAATGACCGTCTTGACGCCCGCCCGTAGTGCGCCAATCAACTTCTCCTTAATGCCACCAACTGCCGTCACGCGACCGCGAAGCGAAATCTCGCCCGTCATGGCCATTGTCGGCGGTACCGGCTTGCCCGAAAACAAGGAGATGAGTGCAATGGCCTGTCCAATGCCGCTGCTAGGTCCGTCCTTGGGAATAGCACCTGCGGGACAATGCACGTGAATGCTGCGGTTCTTCATGATATCAGCAGACGGCTCGTGAGTCAGGCCAAGCTCAAAGGCATGAGCCTTGACCCAGGTCAGCGCCACCTCAACGCTCTCCTTCAAAACAGTGCCCAACTTGCCAGTCAGCTGAACAGTTCCTCTTCCCGGCATGTCGGCAATCTCAATGAAGAGGATGCTACCGTTGCCGCCAGTGCTGTACGCAACCAAGCCAGTGACGATACCAGGCCGGCTGGTTTTCTCTGCAATCTCTTCTTCGTACTTTTCGATGCCCAGAATATCCTCCAAATCTTCCACCGACAGCTCACGCTTATAGTGTTCAAGCCGACCACCGTCTTTAGCCTCTGCATACTGCACAGCCTTTGACCGACAAACCGATCCAAGTTCGCGCTCAAGATTCCGAACTCCCGCTTCACGGGTATATGATTCAATAACCTTGGACACAACATCCTCATTGAAGATGACCTGATCCTGCGACAGGCCATTGGCCCGAATTTGCTTCGGGACTAGGTGTTGCATTGCAATGTGTCGTTTCTCCAGCGTTGTATAGCCTGGCAGATAAATCATTTCCATGCGGTCGAGAAGAGGCGCAGGAATAGTGTCCAGATTGTTCGCTGTCGCAATAAACAAGATCTTGGAAAGATCAATGGGCATTCCGATGTAATGATCCTGGAAGGTATTGTTCTGCTCGGGATCTAGGACCTCAAGCATGGCAGCTGAGGGATCACCATGAACACTAGCCATGCCAATCTTGTCAATCTCGTCCAGAAGGAACACAGGATTGGCAACTCCAACTTTGCGCAGGCCTTGCACAATGAGGCCGGGCATAGCCGCGACATACGTACGTCTGTGGCCACGAATCTCAGCTTCGTCGCGGACGCCACCAAGAGAAATGCGGTGAAACTTGCGGCCAAGGGCTGTCGCAACTGATTTAGCCAGGCTGGTTTTGCCGACGCCAGGGGGCCCAATAAGCAGCATGATAGGAGACTTGTCCGTCATCTTCTGCGCCTTGATGGCCTGGAGTTGGGCAGCTTCAGCATCCGAGTGCTGCTGATCTTGCTCCGAACCCAAGTCGGCCTGGTGAACAAGAGCTTGTTCTGAGCGCAGCTTCTGTTCGACTTCGTCGTTGATGGATTGCTTTAGCCGAAGAACGGCAAGATATTCAATCAGTCGTTTCTTAACCTTTTCAAGCCCGTAGTGGTCGTCGTCGAGCTGTTTTCGTGCGCGTGTTAAAGTGTCGGGACCGAGCCTGTCATCCGTGACAGCTGCCCAGGGAATCTCCGACAGCGTCTCGAGCCAGTTTCGAGTAACCTGATACTCTTGGTTCATGGGCATCATCTTTTGCAAGCGACGGAGTTCTCTGTCCACTGCCTTGGCAACTTCTGTTGGAAGTTGGGCACTTTGGAGTTTCTTCTTAAGTTCATCAATCTCGCTGGCTTCTTGGTCTTCGCTGTCATTGCCACCCGGGATATTACCACCTGGGGGTGGCATGAATGACATGCCTGGCAGTTGCTGGGGAGAGTTGGGCCTGCGAACAGGATTTTCGCCAAGACGATCAAGAATCTGAACGGGTACAGACGTAAATGTCGTGATCTTGAAGTTGTTCTTGATACCTCCAACCTGGCGTTCGAGGAGCTCAATGACCTTTGTAATTCTGACTTTGACATCGAGCGCGGCCAGAACCCCAAGTTTCTCCTCGTGACTAGCCTCAACAAGGTTGGCCATGAAGTCAGCCAACAAGCCGGCCTCTTTGATCTCTCTTCGCATAATGAGTAGCTCGAGGCGTTTAGTGACGGTGGGCGATAGACTGGGACCAGCCTTGGTGCGTGGCAGCATTGAAGAGATTCGCAGGATTGTGATAAGTTCGCGGGACTGCGCCTTGAGCAAGGCAAAGAGATCTTGAAGTTGCTTGTCGGCAATATCGGCTGCGATAACGCATTGGTTAGTATGGTGTCAAGCTGCGAGGGCCCTGTGCGTGTGCTCAACACTTACTATCGTCGGTGAAGTATGTCACTTGGCCTTCGAAGTATGGTCGCTCCCGAGTAATGGTATCAATTCGAATGCGTGATGTTCCTTCGACGCGCAGGGCGAATTCCCCAGCTCCTCGGCCATCGATGCCGATAATCTTGGCAGCGACACCAAAGTGGTAGAGGTCGCCTTTCTTGGCTGAGCCAGGGTTGACGTCTTCGATGGCAGAGGGATCGACTTCCTCGCCATTGCTAATCAGGAGCTGGCCATTGGGACCGACAAACGGCGAGTTGACGGGGACGCACGCGATAGGGACGCTGTCGATGCGACCGTCGGGGCCTTTGGAGGCTGCGCGTTCGTAGACATGTGCGAGAAGCGCAGCAACATCAGGGCGGCTGGAGGTGACGGAGATTCTCTGGACCAGACCTGGCAACAGGATAGTGTCCCGAGGAAGCGGTATCAACGGTAGGCTCATCTTTTGCGCCTTACCCATGGCGGCGGTTGCGGAGCGTTTGGTCAAGTGGCGAGACAGGCAGCGTCAATGGCAAGCCTGTGAGAGGAGGTAGGATGGAGCACCTTCGGACGCCGTGGAGGAGGGAAATAAGGGGTGCGGCTTTTCAGAAAACACGATAATGCGAGGCAAGGGTTGATATGGTTGCCTTCAGAGAGATTCGAGAAGTTGATGTCAGACGCAATCAGATGCCGGTCCTGAGTTGAGAGAGATGGTCAGCCGAAGGGGCCGAATGGGAGGTACCGGAGTTATTAACCAAAAGTGGGCGGGTGGGCAGGTACCTCTTCGGCGAGCTGCGATACCTTTTAGCACCTAATAGGTACCTAACGTAGTGCACTGGAGGGCAGCCTCCCTCCGGGGGTGGAGAATGCGCCTCTAATCTGTACCGAGGCTACGACGTAAGGGCCGACCGACGGAGGCAGCATTTGGCTTTTATGTATTTACCCCCTATCAAGTATTTTGTCTATCCTGTATGTTTTTATATCTTGAATATTTTGTATATTTTAGATCTTGCCTATCTCGAAGATAGGTAGTACCCATGTAGTAGGGTCAATAAATAGTGTTGCCACCTACTGTAATAAGGGGAGCTGTGGTACAATTCCTCAAGTATTTTCTTTGACGGAAAATCGGCGATTAAACCAAGGTCTATGCATATACAGTATCCCACAAAGCCATTGAAGGAGGAGGCCGGTATACATCAGCATTGGGTAGGACCGGTACTACCTACTTTTAAGTACGTAACTAAATCCAGGTTCGATTTCATGTGGACGATGCCAGATACTGGGCGTACCCCGCTTCTCGGGGAGTTGTTCTCGGGGAGTGTGTACGAGATGCATACAGAGCGGTGGGGGACAGTACGTCAACATTGCGATGCGGGTTCTGATCAATACCCCGGGATGTTTTCGGACTTGGAATAGTTTATGTAGGCAGCTTGGTGGTTTTCCGGACGATAGAAACTAGGTTCAGCACATGTTGATTGCGAAATAAGGCACATGACTCGGCTTATACTGGCAGCTAGCGCTGGGAGGCTTTGGTGGGCCGGCACCAGAACAGTCTCCGGATTTTGGGAAGAACATTGCATGATGCTTTTTCCTTCTTTCTGAGACAAAACAGAAAACCGATCCTAGAGTAATACCGGGCTGGAATACTACCGGTGAAATATCGAGATAGATATGTAGCCGTAGTGTGGTAGCATTTAGTTAACTGCCATCCAACACCGAATGCTGGCCAGAGTTGTGACTGGCTGTTCCTAGTGGTGTCCTTTACCTACCTATTGATTAGGCGCGCTGTACAACGGCGGAGAGCCTCATCTTCGAAGATAGCTTAATCATCTACGTGCTCGCTGCGCAATACCAGAAGAGTATTACTCATAAAGCAAGGGAAGTATGAATTTCAAAAACCAGGGCAACTAAGTGTCAGAGCATGTATGAACTCAGAATATCCTTACATGCTGTTTGTTGGACCACAGCTTTGTAGAGGAAGTTACTCTGGACCCACACCAATTCTGCCAGCAACGACCGCCCAAAAGTTTTTGTAGGCGCAATAGTTTTGCAGCTTTTGCCTGCTCGCGACCAAGTCTATTTTCTGCTTGTCGAGAACCAGGCAAACTCATGCTGTAAGCCGCGCCGCAAGCGATTGCGGCCCCAATTACTCGCCCAGCATGAATATATCACAACCCGTATCCTCCGAAGTCGAGTCGGTCGAGTTCACCTTTCTTTCGCCCGCTGAAATCGAAGCCATCTCCGTCAAGCGCATCGAGAATGAAAGCACATTTGATTCCATGCTGAACCCTATCCCAGGCGGTCTTTATGATTCTGCTCTGGGCTCATGGGGCGACTCACCGTAGGAGAAGATCTTTGGATGCATTCTGCGTTCCCCCCTGGCTAACCATATTTTCCCTACAGATGCACAACTTGCAACTTGAATCATACGTACTGCCCCGGTCACCCCGGTCATATCAGACTGCCCGTTCCTGTCTACCACCCTATCTTTCTAGACCAGGCCTACCATCTCCTCCGAGCTACATGCCTATACTGCAAGGGCTTTCGAATGCCTGCCAAAGACTTGCACAAGTACATGTGCAAGCTTCAACTGCTACAACATGGCTTTGTACAGGAAGCCCATATCATTGATGCAATTGGCGAAAGCGGCCTTGCCAATGCCGATGATCTTGAAGCCTCTGTATCTGACGGTAGTGAAGCCGAAGACGATTCCGGCTCCATTGACAATGTCACCCGCAAAAGACAAAAATACGTCGACCAATGCCTACGCGGAAGCAAGAAAACGATGCGTGATGTAAAGAAGGGCAAGCACGAAGGGGCTGGGCAGATGCGTCGCGAGGTCTTGAAAGAATTTCTCGCCGAGGTCACAAAGAAGCGCGAATGCGCCAGCTGCAATGGCATCTCCCCGACTTACCGCAAAGACTCATTCGTGAAGATTTTCGAAAAGGGGCTTTCTGGCAAGGAACAGGCAAAAATGGTACTTCGCGGCCTCAAATTTGCCGATGCTATGTCTCGAGTACAACAGAAGACCGTGACCAAAGATGATCAAGAAAATGGAGTTACTCAGAGCTCTAGCGAAGATGAATCCGAACCAGACGAAGATGTATCGATGCCGGATGTCGACGAGGAAGACCCCTCGACTAAAAAGACCGCAAAATCCGGTCGCCCTGAAACCCGGCAAAGATACATTAGCCCTCTGGAAGTCCGCGCTCGTCTGACTGAGCTTTTCAAAAAGGAGCAGGACATCATTTCGCTCATCTATAACGCAAAGCCAACCACCAGGAAAACGCCCAAAACGACACCAGATATGTTCTTCATCACGACACTACTTGTCCCACCGAATCGATTTCGCCCCGAGGCTCGCATGGGTGACTCAGAAATATCGGAAGCATCGCAAAACAGCCTTTACAAAAACATCTTGCGCTGCAATAGCAAAATTTCCCAATTTCACAACAGCGTGCAAAAGGGCAACTCTCAGGTTACAGCGGTGCATCTTGCGTGGGTTGAGCTTCAAGAATCAGTTAATGCGCTTATTGATAAGAACAAAAACCCCGTTCAGGGAGCAGCTGCCAAGCGCAACGAGGATGGTATCAAACAGAAGCTTGAGAAGAAGGAAGGCTTGTTCCGCAAGAATATGATGGGAAAGCGAGTCAATTTCGCTGCGCGAAGTGTCATCTCGCCGGATCCCAACATTGATACGAACGAGATCGGTGTTCCCCCTGTGTTCGCTCAAAAGTTGACTTATCCAGAGCCCGTTACGAGTCACAACTTCAGAGATATGCAACAAGCTGTCATCAACGGTGCTAAGAAATGGCCAGGCGCCATTGCGATCGAGGACGAGAATGGCCAAATTGTCAATCTTCGCAACAAGTCGGTAGATGATCGCATTTCCTTGGCAAATCAACTCCTTGCTCCCACGCATGCAAATGCCCCCAAGATCAAGAACAAAAAGGTGCATCGTCACATGACGAACGGCGATGTCGTTTTAATGAACCGTCAGCCAACACTGCATAAGCCGTCCATCATGGGGCATCGTGTTCGAGTTCTGCCTGGTGAAAAGACTATTCGCATGCACTACGCCAACTGCAACACCTACAACGCTGATTTCGATGGTGACGAGATGAACATGCATTTCCCGCAAAACGAGCTTGCGCGCGCAGAGGCTCTTCAGATTGCTGACACCGACCATCAATACCTCTCTGGAACCCAAGGCAAGCCCCTTCGAGGCCTCATCCAGGATCATCTTTCAGTCTCGATTGCTTTGTGCAATCGCGATACATTCTTCAGCAAAGGGGACTACCATTCCCTAATCTATAGCGCCCTACGACCAGAGAGTGGACACATTCTTTCGGAGCGTCTTCAGCTTGTACCGCCGGCTATCATCAAGCCTACACCCAGATGGACCGGGAAGCAAATTATTACCACGATATTGAAGAACCTCAAGCCTGCTAATTGCAGCGGTCTGACAATGCATGGAAACACTCAACTGAAAGCGGAACAATGGGGACCCAATTCGGAAGAGGGCGTTGTACGTGTGCAAGATGGTGAACTGATTACCGGAATTCTTGACAAGTCGCAAATTGGACAAAGTTCCGGGGGTATTGTTCATGCTGCGCATGAGGTTTACGGCTCGGCTATCGCCAGCAAGTTGCTCAGCTGCTTGGGCCGACTGCTAACGAGACTGCTGAACATGCGCGCTTTCTCTTGTGGTATCGATGACCTGCGACTCACAGAAGCTGGCGAGAAGGCTCGCTTGCAAGCTCTTGAGCGGACTAGCGAAATGGGTCTCGAGATTGCCTCGGAATACGTTTCTTTGCCTGGCAACAAGGATCCCACCAGCAACCTTTTGCTTGAACGTCTCGAGGAAGTCTTGCGCGACGACAAAAAACAAGAAAGCCTCGACTTGTTGATGAACCAGGGAACAAAGGACATCACTGAAACTGTCCAAAAGGCTTGCCTGCCTAAATTGGAAAAGTCATTCCCAAAGAACCAAATGCAAGCCATGACTACTTCTGGTGCCAAGGGCACCCGAGTCAATGCCTCCCTTATCTCTTGCAACTTGGGCCAGCAAGTTTTAGAAGGTAGACGTGTTCCGTTGATGGTTAGTGGAAAGACTCTCCCTTGCTTTAAACCATTCGAGACAAACATCGGGTCCGCTGGCTATATCCGCAGCCGTTTCCTCACTGGTATTCGTCCTCATGAGTACTATTTCCATCACATGGCTGGTCGTGAAGGTCTTATCGATACAGCTGTCAAAACATCGCGTTCCGGCTACTTGCAAAGATGTGTTATCAAAGGCCTGGAAGGTCTCATGGTTTCCTACGATGCCTCAGTGCGCGACGCGGATGGCTCCGTGATACAGTTTCTATATGGCGAGGATGGACTCGACGTCACAAAGCAGAAGTATTTGACGGATTTTGACTTTATTCTCGAGAACGTCGCTTCGGAGCTTGTGCAGCTGAAGTATGACACGAAGGTTGTTGAAACGCTCACTTCCAAACGCGACGCTTTTATGAAGTATATGAAGAGTGCTGTCAAACGCGCCAAGTCGGACAGCTCAGCTACCAAGGATCCCTTAATTGGTTCTTACAATCCCACTACTAACACCTTTGCAATGTCCGAGTTGTTCTACGAAGCTATGTCGTCATACGTCAAAGAAAACAAGAACGGTCTTATCCGAGAAAAGAGCAGTGATAAGCAGACGCGGAGCGCTGTCGCCCTCTCTCGCAAAAACGCCGAAACACTCTTTGCTCTCAAGTACCAACGCTCTCTTGTCGAACCAGGCGAGGCGGTTGGTATCGTTGCTGGCCAGTCTGTCGGCGAACCTTCTACTCAGATGACACTGAATACCTTCCACTTGGCTGGCCACGCGGCGAAGAACGTGACACAGGGTATTCCTCGACTTCGAGAAATTCTCATGACCGCCTCTGCTGTTATTTCTACACCCTCCATGACCCTTCATCCCCGTGCAGACATATCGCCCGACCAGGCGGAAGTTTTCACGAAGAAGATTAGCCACACACCACTTGGTTACATCATGGACAGCCTCGTGGTCGAGGAGCGAGTGGGACGTGGCAAGATTCACCATCAAGCCAGGGTCTACAAGATTGCTATGAAGTTCTTCCCGTCTGCTGAATACTGCGAAACCTATGCCATTACGGTTGCAGAGGTCATGAATGCTGTTGAGCGGAAACTCTTGCGCCAGATTATAATTTCGATGAAGAAGGAGATCAAAAAACGCGGAGGCCCGAACACCGCAGCAACACCAGAAATTGGCGTTCGATCTGGTGTCGTGGAGGTGGCGTCGGCATCTGCAAATACGCAGAGTCAGGGTGATGACGATGATGATGACAATGATGATGGCGGCGATGGCGATGCTACTAGCGCCAAGCAGCGTGCGAACCGCGGAGAGGAGGTGTCGTACGGCGACAATGATGATGAGGATGACGCGATCCAGAAGGCCATGGGCAAGGACGCCGCGGACGAGAGCGAGGATGAGGAGATGAATGGCGTATCGAATGGTGTGTCTGCAGACGATGACGGGGAGGACGAGGATGAGAGTGGCGATGATGAGGTCCAACTGACAACCTCTGCCCGAGCGGAGCGCATCAAAAATGCCTTCAACGAGATATCAGACTTTGAATGCGACGAAAAAAGCGGAGGGTGGTGCAAAATCACAATCGAGCTTGACTCGGACTCGCCGAAGCTTTTGATGCTGAATTTGGTCAAGACTGCTATTTCCAAGACGATGATTCGGGAGATCAGAGGCATTGGCGCCTGCACATTGATCAAAGGCGAAATTCAGGCATCAGGAGTCAATCTACGGGCGATGCAGACATTCTCCGAATACATCGACCCCGACAGGATCCAAACAAACGATGTCGCGGCAGTTCTAGACATGTTTGGCGTCGAGGCGTGTAGAGCAAGTATTGTGCGAGAACTGGATGGTGTCTTTAGTGGTCACGGTATCACTGTGGACAACCGCCACTTGAACCTCATTGCGGATTACATGACGAGAAACGGAGCATTCACCGCTTTCAGCCGTATGGGTCTGAAGGGCAATGTCAGTCCGTTTACGAAGATGAGTTTCGAAACGACGTTGGCGTTCCTCAAGGACGCCGTGTTGGATGGCGACTGGGATGACTTGACGACGCCAAGTGGTCGGTTGGTGTTGGGCCGTCTGGGCAAGTTGGGAACTGGCAGTTTTGATGTTTTGACGAGAATGCCTACGCATCACGTCGAGTCATGAGCATATAGCTTTGTTTTTCTGTAGATATAAAAAAGCACGTGTTGTATTGTTCATTGCATACAGTCAGTCAGTCAGTCAGTGTTCACGAGCTAGGAAATTCTGTGACGAATTTGGCAGTGGCAAAGGGCCAAAGTTCACGGCTGATCTTGACCATCTCAACCCCACTTCCGCTCAGCAAACCAGCAACGACGCGTGCATTTTTGGGTGGGATAAAAAAGCCCATTAAAGTGGCCAGCCGAAAGCGCGCCACAACGCGTCTCCGTCTGGCAAGGTTGTCCTCACACAACGCATTCACACACAGCCCATCATGTGTACGGTATTCCCAACATCTGTCCTACCACGAGATTTTGTGCAGTATTGACCGTTTTATTTTATTTTATTTTAGCAGCATACGCGGGATTCTCAAAAACGGGATACGGAGCGCAAGGAGCCGATGATTCCGGCGGCTTCATGGCCGATGGCTCCCAGCAAGGTAGCCAGAGCGGCGCCAAGGTGCGTTCCAAGGGATGCTATACCCTGCCAATGTTCCCTATGACGAGACGATGATGTGAGCGGCCAAGAAAGCGAGAACCGTGCTGACCACCAGCTTGCCAGGCCTACCAAGACGAATCGCTGCGACCGGTAACCGTGAAGCAAATCATCGAAGCCGAGGAGGGATTCTCAGGGGGCGACTTCAAGATTGACGGCGCCTCGGCGCCACAGGTCACGTTCGTCGGGCAGATCCGCAGTGTCAACGCGCAGGCGACCAACATCACGCTCAAGATCGACGACGGCACCGGCCAGGTCGAGGTGAAGAAGTGGATCGACGGCGACAAGCCCGAGGACCCCGACGCCTACGAGCTGGACTCGCACGTCCGGGTCTGGGGCCGGCTCAAGTCCTTCTCCAACAAGCGTCACGTCGGCGCGCACGTCATCCGCCCCGTCGCCGACTTCAACGAGGTCAACTACCACATGCTCGAGGCGACGTACGTGCACCTCTTCTTCACCCGCGGGCCCCTCGGCGGCGCCGGCGGCGGGCAGCAGAACGGCGGTGCGGGCGGTGCCAACGGCGACTCCATGTTCGTCGACGGCGGCGCGGGCTACGACGGCGGCGCCAGCCAGAACGCGAGCAAGCTGACGCGGTGCACGGCGGGCGCCAAGAAGATGTTCAACTTTTTGAGCTCGGCGCCGGGCAGCAACGAGGGCGTGGACATCAACATCGTCACGAGCTCGACGGGCATGTCGACGCGCGAGGTGCTGACGGCGGCAGACGAGCTGCTCGGCCAGGGCCTGATTTACACGACGCTCAATGACGAGACGTGGGCGATTCTGGAATACTAGTAGGTCAGGCATGGATGTGTTGGGTGCTGGAGAAGGGGCAAGGGCCGCTGGACAAGGACACTTGTGCAGAATACATGGTGTTGCGGATATATGTTGAATTTCGTCGCATTGAAATGACTCTACGGTTTCTCTATTAATTTTGGTCCCGTACTTGTAGATTCCGCGCGTCTAACAAGTAGAAGATGGAACCGCTGTTGCCTTGCTACCCGAGAGCGATGCAGCGCTCGTCTACTTGGACAACCATTCGACCACGGCACTACCATTGGAATCTAATACACCCCTCTATGATACTTGACATGTCATTTCTACGCTCTTCAATTTAAAAGTCATGTCTGGTTGCGACTGTTTGCGACTGTTTGCGACTGACTGCTTGAGCATTGACTAAGCAGGACCTAGCAAAATCACCGTTACACTGTGTGGCAAGTTGTATTGTCCTCCATATTAAGTATTTTATTTGTTTTATCTACTCATGTATTTAATCTATTTTTTATTTAAATTATAGCAATGTTTATTTTCTTTATTTTCAACTATGCTATGTATATTTCGCCTCTTCCATATCCTCAGAGATAGGTTAGTACCTGGTCGGGAGTCAGTGATGTAACCACCCGAGCTGAGCTACTAATTAGTGCCGCCTCCACATCCAGTGAGGCTTGGCCAGCTCGTACAGTGAGTGACGTTGGCGCCAGCCTCCAAGCGACGACCTCTGCCTTTCCTTCTACCGCTCAACCTCTCAACATATATTCTTCACTCTGAGCAACTCTCGCCCCATCGCTCCCCCGACCACTGATTTATCCCTCCGTAGAGTGCATTACTCTTGTCTTCTCCGATAAGCGGCAGCAAAGCTACTTGTCGCCTGCTTCGACCTATCTTTACCCCCGCGCCAAGCCGACCTCCGCCCGCCTTCCCGTAGGCCCTCCTCTCCCCCATGGCGCCCAAGATCGAGGCCCAGGAGATTGAAACCTACTGGAACATCTTTTGCGACCGCACAGGTGGCGGCAAGTACCTCACCGGCGAGCAGGCCGCGCCCGTCCTCAAGAACTCAGGCCTTCGAGATGACCAACTGGAACGCATTTGGGACCTAGCCGACGTGGACAACGATGGCAACCTGGACTTTGAAGAGTTCTGCGTGGCGATGCGTCTCATCTTTGACGTGCTGAATGGCGTAAGTTCTCAATTGACCCTGCTTTGAAGGGCCTCGTGCGAGGGAAACCCGTACGCTGACCTGATCTCAATTGCCGTCTAGGAGTACCAAGATGTCCCCAAAACTTTGCCCGACTGGCTGGTCCCCGAATCCAAGGCACATCTTGTCCAAGCGACACGCGCCATCAGTGGCAACCAACCCCATTTCGAACAAGTCGACGATGATGATGACGAGTCTGCCGGTCTCAAGGACGGCTTTGACTGGTATATGAAGCCTGAAGACAAGGCCAAGTATGAACAAATTTACCAAGAGTCGCGTGATATGCGCGGCGAAGTGGACTGTAAGCATTTCTCTCTCTCTTGCATCCTTCCTGGGTAATTGGTTTAATTTATATCATTCTAACATCTACCAGTCCACGCCCTTGGAGACTTGTACGAGTCGCTTGACGTACCCGACACTGACATTCGATCCGCCTGGAACCTCGTCAACCCTTCGGCTAAAGAAACTATCAACAAGGATGCCTGCCTTGCCTTCCTGCACATGCTAAACAACCGCCACGACGGATTCCGCATCCCGCGCACGATCCCGGCATCGCTACGCTCCAGTTTCGAGCGCAATCAGATCGACTACCAAATCGACAGTCAGCGGAACACGGGCGCCAACTCGCGCTGGGCGACCAAGGCAGACGACTCAACGAACACGGGCCGCAAGACCAAGTTTGGCGAGCAGTA
The DNA here is from genome assembly GCA_025583755.1 of Cordyceps tenuipes. Classification (NCBI taxonomy): domain Eukaryota; kingdom Fungi; phylum Ascomycota; class Sordariomycetes; order Hypocreales; family Cordycipitaceae; genus Cordyceps; species Cordyceps tenuipes. The sequence continues at coordinate 20,675 of JANZYN010000019.1, forward strand.
CCTGACGCGCCTGGGCCGCAGCGGCTTCAAGACGGCTGGCACGGACTTTTCAACGGAGAAGACGGAGGACTGGGAGGAAGTGCGGCTCAAGCGCAAGCTTGCGGATCTCGAGGAGAAGATGCGCAAGGTGGAGGAGATTGCCGAGCGCAAAAAGGGCGGTGCGCGTGACTCCAAGCCCGCGCTCGTCAAGAAGGAACTCGACCAACTCCTCGACTACAAGCGCCGAGAGCTGCGCGAGCTCGAAGAGGGCACGGGCAAGAGTGCCGAGGGATCCGGGCTCAAGAGCATCTCGGAAGACCTTCAAACGGTTCGCGAGCAGGTTGAGGGTTTGGAGACGCATCTAAGATCAAGAGAGCAGGCGCTGGACCAGATACGACAGGAGATTGAGGACGAAAAGAGGCGATAGAATAGAGGGAATTAGGAGAAGGGGAGTAGGGGGCCGAGAGGGTATTTACGCTGGCAGATAGGCCTGGGGAGCGGCGCGTGCCCTTTCTAGCAACACAATCATCATGCATTTAATATTGTCGTTCTGTCATTAATATCTTGCACAAAAGATTCAGGCGCTGATGGTTACCACATGGAACCATCAACAAATTTTGGAGTTCGTTCAACGCCAAGTGTGCGAGACTTGGCAATCCACACGGCGAAGGACGGTATCGGCAGACAACGATACCGTCCAACTCCGCTAGAGGGGCCCGTAGAGTAGAGAACAATATCCATGATGTCCGCTCGGCGTTGCAACTCCTTGTTAGTGAAGGCATTCGCGATGTTGTTGGCCACGCAGCTAGCCTAGCATAACCATCAGCACAGACACGTAGAATAAGACAACTCGAAGAATTCGGGACGTACCTGCGCCTCCGTCATGAGAAACCCGGAGCGTTTTTCGCCGACGACGTCGCCGACAGCCCAGACGTAATCCTCCCCCAGCACACGCATACACTCGTCCACGCGGACGTACCCCCTGTCGTTGAGCAGCGCGCCAGGCAGGCACTCTGTGTTTGGCGTCACGCCGACCGTCGGGAGGTACAAGTCGGTGACGATGGTGGTGCCGTCGGACAGCTCGACCTCTGTGCGGCGGCGGCCGCCTCCGCCTCCGCCTCCGGCACCGGCCACGGGGCGCGTCTCCACGGCGCGGACACCCAAGCGGACATCCACACCCAAGCGGGTGAGGGCGCGCTGCAGCGCCGGCGCGGCCACATGATCGCCGCCGACGAGCGCGGCGGCACCGGCGAGCAGCACGACGCGCTTATCCGGGAACGCGGCGCGCAGCTCGCCGCAGACCTCGACGCCGGTGGCGCCGCCGCCGGCGACGACGACGTCGGCGGCGGCGCGGACGCGCGCGCTCACGTCGCGCAGGCTGTCGAGGAGCGCCGCGTGCGAGCCCTCGGCCTTCCAGGGCATGCCGGGCGTGGCGGCGCGCGAGCCGCTGGCGACGACGAGGTGGTCGTACGGCACGGTGAGGGGCGGCGGCGGCGCGTCGGCGGCGGCGGCGTCGGTGGTGGCGGGGTGGACGTGCACGACGCGCGCGGAGAGGTCGACGGAGTGCGCGCTGCCGAGGATGAACTCGGCGGCGGACGGGTGCGCGGGCCGGTTGTACTGCGCGAGGCCCGGGGCGATGGGCTGCAGCACGTCGTCGTCGTCAAGGGCGTCGGGGATGATGGCCCGCACCGAGGCAACGTTCCAGTAAAAGTGGCTGTTCTGGGGGGGTTGGGGGGTTGGGATCTCGTCAGTCTATTGCTCGGTACGCGGGGATCTCGCTGGTTATTGGGTAAAAAATTGCTTGGTACTCACTTGGGATATCACGATGACCTTGAGGTCCTCGTGGCGAGGCAGGGTATGCTTCAGCAGTCGGTGGGCGACGCCGAGGCCGCCGATGGAGCCGCCAATTATCACTACCGTCTTCCCAGGCATGATGATCAAAGTCTTGCTCTCTCAAAATATGGCAAAAGAACAAAAGAGAGTGTAGGTTTGACGCATTCGATGACGTGCAATGGGACAAGGGCAATATGTATAACGTTGTTTCAGTCGGCGGCGGAACGGGCCGAGCGCGGTCTCCGAATCAACCCAAGCGCTGCCGGTTACGTAGGCAAGTTAGCATTCCCCACGGGCAGTTCGGCATGATGAAATAATAAAATAAAAAGGCCGACGGAGAAGCAAACTCCCAACCCCTTGAGAGGTCGCGCAACAAGAGTGCAGGGCCTCGATGTGGCTGTAGGTGTGGCGCAGCCAGACAGCAAAAACTGCTCCTGCACGGCGTGCTGCAAGATGGCTTTTAACGCTGAAACTGCGAACGGACTTTGTGCTTGTTTCGACATTATTTTTAGTGACGAATTCGAATGCTGCAGGTTGTGTGGTGAGGCCATGTGAAAATGGTGTGTTGTACTGCAGGTGGCACGGTTGTATGACATCAGGTAGAAACGGCCCCCGTCAGATGCACGGCCACAACTTAAGGAGGAGCATTACAGTATCCAAATTATGAATGGCTGCGTAGATAGTTGTATCAGGCGAGAATTCGCTATCTCTGATGCACTGCCTGTTGTGATGATGATATAAACCTCGTCCATTCCATTTTCACTTAATATACTAAGAATATATCTTGTAGCTACCTAGATGCTAATTTTTCTGTTTTCTGTCCTCTTTTTTCTGAAGGGTTTTGTTTATTTATATCTTTTGTAGAACATAACAACAGCTGCCTTTACTAACCATTATCCTATTCTCACTATTCGGGGGCTGCATCACAATTGCCAACTTGCGAGGCATGAGGTATACGTTCTCTCTCGTCGCGCTTCTTGCTTACTTTTCCAATCGAACCTGTCATAATAGCAAATCAGACAGTATTTCATTCTTGCATATCCCTAGGGTCTATTCGTACAATTTGGGCAGAGGCCAGCCTGCACCGTAGAAGAGCCCCGCAAGCTTTTTGCCCAGCCACAGCTCCCCTCTCCTCCACTTTCTGACCTCGTGAGCCCCTCCAAGAGCTACTCCGACTTGTCCTCTCCCAAACAACATCCCTCCGCCCCAAAACATCCCGTCAAACACAAACGCATTTTAGCCATGTCTGCCGCTTTCAACAAGGCCGCTGAGGACTCCAAGAAGCTGACGGCCAAGCCCAGCAACGATGAGCTCCTCGAGCTCTACGGTTCGTCACGCCCCGCACCCAAGTCCACCCTACCCCGCCTCCCCGATATCTATCCCCTTGCCTACGCAGCTACTGACAATTCGCCATCTCTCAGGTCTTTACAAGGTCGGTAACGGCGAGGACATCTCCGGCGCCCCGGCTCCTGGCATGTTCGACATGAAGGCAAGTTGATATCCCCATTGGCCTCGCCCCCCTCTGCCCCCCTCGCGCGACCTCGAGGCCACCCGCCGCCACGATCACGATGACCGACTGCGGCCGACGTGCCATGTCTCGTCTCCGAAAAGCTTCTTCCGGCAAAATTGTGATGACAGTTCTTTGCTAACCGTTGCCGGGGTGGGCTGGGACGACAGGGCAAGGCCAAGAAGAACGCCTGGCAAAAGATCGTCGACGAGGGCATCTCGGCCGAGCAGGCCCAGGAGCGCTACGTCGCCCTCGTCGAGCAGCTCAAGGCCAAGCACGGCTTCGACGAGAACAAGGTCCCCGAGGCCGTCGGCAACTAAACGGCGGCACCGGCCCCGACGAGAACGATCCCCTGCGGGCGAGGACCGAACATCCAAACAGTAAATAGCATGGAAGTGAAGGAAGTGCGATCGGTTGGCAGCACAGGTGTACAGCTCTGGACATGGGTGCATGTATCTTTATCCTGGGCCCATCTCAATAGATCGTTTTGTTCTCTTCAACCTCTGATTTTATCGGTGTCAAATGCGCAGTGGTGGCAAGCCGAGTTCGTTGATGGAGGCCGTCGGAAATACCGCTATAGCATCCTCTGGTGCCTGTTGACACGTTTGACCCGGCCGCCCGTTCAGAAATCCTTTTCCGGCGGAGAACAGGTATGGATTGTTACAGTATGAAGTCGACGCAGAATGGCAACTATTCATCGCCGCTTCAACAAACCGTCGCCAGGCAACAATATCTGCAATATCCATCGCCGGGTCGTTTCGCTCCGTATCATGCATTGCCACTGCCTCGTCGTGGTTTGTTTGTTATATTGAGCTTGCCTGCATCTTGAAAAACCGGTTTGGCTTATAGATGATGCACTTCCATCGCGAATTCCCCACGCGCTTGCGGATACATGAGGTCGTCAACCCCAGCTCAGGCATCCGAAGCTTAGAGCTTCTGAGGCGCGAGACATACTACCAGGGATTCGTTTCCACACCAGCCAGTAAGTCGAAATCCTCAAGTTTGCCTACAACACCTTTCCATCGGCGGAGCAGTGTTCTAGACCATGCCAATGAGGGTGGGAAGGCTTAAAGAATGAATAGATGGCGCTAGTCTGACCCAAGAGCGGGATACCATTCCGCAGAGGCTCGAAAAGAAGTATGAAGAGGTAAAAGAGACAGCCCGCTGAGAAACGTGCAACTATTGTTCACGAGTTCCCTGCGGCAAGACCACGCTTGCATGGTCTAGTCGGAGTGTAGAGTGTGATCCGAAAGGGACAAAAAAAAAGGCCAAATGGAAAGCTGGCATCAACACTCGGAGAAACGGATGACTTGGCGTGTGCATGTATTAATGGGGGGCGTGTAGCGATATTTTTACGCTTTTTCTTGAGCTGCCGCCCTTCGTATCGGGGCGGAAAGATCGCGCAGCATTCCAGCCATCATCTGGTGGTAGCGATTAGTTTGTGTGCCCATCCAGACGACTGGAATGTGGAATACAGTCCGCAATAGGAAGTAAGTTTACATGCAACCGCGGGAAGAAAAAAAAATAACAAAAACAAAAAATAACAAGAGCGAAGCTTTCGGTCACATCGGGGCCTGTTGGGTCGACTGCCGTAGCTGGACGGCTTTCTTTGTCCTTGTCCTGTGATGGACAAAAATGGAAAAAAAGAGGGGGGGGGCCTGTTGGCCATTTATTTCTCTGCGCTGGCAAGGCTGTTGGTAGTTTCTTATGCGGTACTGGGATCCGGGGAGATGCATTGAAGAAAGAGCGTGGCTGAGCAGCGGCCATCAAGGCATCAACACGATTCAAGCATGGATCTTTGGGCGATCAGATCGGGCAAACCGGAGAACTCGTAACAGGTACACAAAGGTGGACAGGGTGAACAAGGCTGAATGAATTCACTGGCACCGGCGGCCTTTCTCATTCTCCTTTGAATAAAGAGAGAGAAAAAAGGACACGGATCATGGCAACACATGCACTCGTTTCACAATCACCCCAATGAAAGCAGAGTAAGCAAACTGGATGAAAGCAACGGATTATCTTTGGAGGCTCAATAAACGGATGTCGAGCGTCCACATTCACACTCGACACATTCACTTTTTCCTAAATCTGCCTTTACATCCTCTAAGAATGCACAATCCGTCCATATTCGTCTAGAAGTGAAAATAGATAAACTAAAAGGGGATACACCAAACCGTGCAACTCCGGTAAAAGAGTCGCTAAATAGAAGGGGAATCATCGCACCTAAATAAAAACGAAGAAACGGAAAAAGACAAGAATCGAGATATGAAGAAGCGAATAAATGTAAATAAGAACACCCAGCACCTGGTCAACTCTTGAAAGTCAGATGGCCACGCCTTGCCGTGATTCAGCTGCGCTGTGTTGTCATGAAACTCGTAAACCTGTGGTTGCGCTGAGCACGAGACCGTACAAGAAACCACCAGGGGAACCAACGCCTCCACCTGTCGCGGAGCTCTTCATTCCCCATGCTCGGGGGGGCGGGAGGGCCGGCCGAAGCTCCATTTACAGGAGAGCAATTGCACCGGCAGCGACCAGAAGGAGGGCGCTGAAGCTGGTGGCGGCGGCAGCGTTGGTGCTCGGGGGGACAACGGCAGGGCTGGTGTGAGCGCCGGTGGGGATGACGGGGATGGTGACGGTGCTGTTGAGGCCCGGGTGGACCGGGAGACCGGTGCCCGAGGCGGAGGGGCAGATGGTGGTGACCAGTTCAAGAGTCTTGGTTACGACCCCGGGAGTGGTCGTGATGGCGGTCGTGGTGTTCTTGGCGGCAGTGGTAGTCGGCTTGGGCGTAGGGGTAGCCGACTCGAGACCGCCAACGACGCTGTAAGCGGCGGCGCACGCAGCCAGGTCCATGCTGTTCGGGCAGCACCAGGTCTGGGCCTTGTGGTCGTGGGTGCAGTAGAAGCCCTCGTCGCAAGAGTCTGTCCGTACAAGTTAGCGATAGTCGCCCGAGGTGAGGAGAAATCGACGCGGCACGCGATCAATGTGCGATCCGTGTACACGTTCGCGGGTGGTCTTGACGTACTACCGGAGCCGTCCTGGCAGCAGCTCTGCTTGGCAGCGGGGTTGAAGCAGTGGGAGACGCCGTCGGTGGAAGGACAGTCTGCGAAGCCAGCGCCGCAGGCTTCCGCGCAGGAGTTGCCTGCACCGCACTTGGTGGTCTCCGGGTTGTAACCGCTGGTGTCGCGACGCATGAGGCTCAAGCCGGGCATGACGGCGAGACGATAAGGCTGAGCCTCGGCGGCGGCGACGGCGGCCATGGTGGCAACGGTAGCGATGGTGGTGAAGTGCATCTTGACGATAATCTGTTTCGTTTGTCGTTGTTTTGAGGTGAAAAGGCGCAAAAGAACGAACGTATGGAAGCAAGCGGATGAGTTTTGACCGGCCGCGTATAAGTAGTGGTTGTGAAGGAGTGGAACGAGTATTGATGAATACTCTGGTCTGAATGGATGCGAAAGGAAGGCTGGGTAGCCGCGCAAAGGCGTTATGCGTAACGAGGGGAGGCTTTGTGATATGGTGTGAGAGGGAGTAGAGACGAGGCAAACGGGCGGGTGAGATGTGTATATGGGCGATTTTGGGGCGGCCTCAGAATTAGGCTAGGAGGGGGGGTGGTACCTGGACCGGGCGCTGGTGTGAGTAGGTAATTTCCCCTTGTGGTCGTAGTGGATGGCTAGTGGCTGATGAAAGGCGCTGAGGGCCATCCCGACAACCATCCATATGTGGAGGGGCGGCCAGAGCCAGTGAAAAGACTGGGTTCCACACCACTTTGTAGCTAAAATGGGGTACGGATAGAAGGACGGGCGTCTGACGGCCAGCCCTGACAAAGCACCCAACAGCAAGTCTTCTCTTGAGTTCAGAAACGGCGAACGCAAGTTGAAACGTCCACAGGGCAACGGCAAACACGGAAAACTCGTACCAGCCGGCAGACTCTTTGTTACAGCTATGTAGTAAGCTGCTTGCTGCACGTTCCCTGCAGCTACTTTGTACTAGGTACTCAGCAAAGGTAGCCCCAGATAGGTACTGTATGTCTCTCTCTGGCCGTGGTGATTAGGTAGTTATGTACCTCTCAGTGACCTCTCCGCTCCATTTATCTGTACATGGCAAATACCTGTCACAGGCAGCAACAGCGCACCGTTGCACCGTTGTGCCCAGGTACCAAACGGACTGGGCCGGCGACGATCCCACTCTCACTGCTACACCGTCCAGATCGCTGGAGAAAAATTGCACAAAGAAATATGATGCTGGGTCGCGACTCATCCGTGCATAATTCGCGCAAGTTCGTTGATACTTGTGCCGTGCCGTCGGAAAGTTGTCGTCGTTGCGTACCAGCTCGCGTATCTTACGGTGCGAGGGAACCTGTCCTGGGGACGCCGTGCCCGAGATTCCCTTGTACGAGGCTGTATTCTACTAATAACCGACTGCCTATGCCGGCAAGCTTCTCTCTGCCTACAACGGCCGGTCCAGTGCAGGTCATGGACCAGGAACGACCTAGGTTGCTGTGGTCGGGCCACAAAGATGAGTAAATGGAACAAGTTTTGTTGTTGCCAGAGCCAAGTGTGGGACCTATTCATTTCCCGAGACCCGCCAGACCTTGCATAAATCTTCCCGGCGATTGGCCAGGGACAGCCCTTGCGGAGCCGGCCGAAGCGCTAGCCCTGTTCCTGAACTATTTCCAAATGAGAGTTGACGGGCGGGAAAGGTGAACAGGCGAGTACTCCGTACGTACCTGCAACTCTGCGAGAAGGAGGGAGCGTGCCGCCTTTGTTAGTGTCATCAACCAGTCAGCACCCGGACGCTAACTGGTACTACCAGATCTTGTAGTACCTCGTTGGGTACTTTCTGTGGCGCACCCTTTTTCCCTTTTCCTTTCCCTTGACCTGCACACGTTTTCTTTCTTCCCTTTCCTCCAATGCCCAGTGAAAGTGAACCCTGACCTGAACACAGCGGCAGTTTCTTCTCCTCGCCTCGTCTCTGCCGCCAGCACCCCGTTATCCTTGCCGCAAGCAGGCTGACAGCCAAAAAGCTTGGCCCTTTGGCCAAGCCTGTCGGTCGGTCGCTCTTTGGCCCCCTCTCGCCAGCTCATGCACCCCGTCGGTCCACCTGAGGAGAAAGGCGGTAATGAAATCTTTGCTGCCCAAAGAAAAGAAGCCAAGCTCCAGTACGCAGATACATCGATGGTTACAAAGAACGGTGGCTTCGTGCGTCCACTAAAACTAGCTGGTTATCAGTGACATCTTGATTACCTCGCCCCAATGCAGCTGGTACATGCGCGCAGGTATTGATGCAGATTTTTCAGTTTGGCGCCAGCACGCTCATCCCCCCCGCCTCCCTCGGACGGTTCCTTTTTTTGCGACAAATGGATTGTTGACTCGATTAGTTAATTCTTTCCAGTTCATTCTTCATCAACTTTGCCACTCCACCACGTTGTTGCTGCCACTCTCTGCGTCGTGTGGTGTGGTGTCCCTGCCTTTCAGCGCGATGAACATCGAGTAAACGAGCTGTACTGAAAACTCTTGCCGACGTATCAGTATTCGGTAACTGGCTGGTTATTAGTCCGTACCGAAGCGAGTACCGTTTCACCACATTCTATTCATACCTACTACCTCCCTCCGTAGTCTGTCCTTTCACCGAGCCAGAATCCTCTCTTGCGCATTGGCGCCCGGATTGACGCCCGTTTTGTTTCACATGCTCATGCATGCTTCTATTCATACGCTTTGGGCTATTCTAAGCCTGTTCGTTTGCCCCTCACCGATATCCATGCAACTCCTCTCTCTTTATCTTTGAGACCATCACATTCTATGTATGTAGCTGTAGCTGCCCCGCTGGCTACTGTATGCGTCTTGCCGCCTTGTTGCTTTCCAGCCTCTCTGTATTGTCTTGATTCTAGACCGCCATTGTAGTCCGTCAATCAATCAATTGACTCAAAGGGGCGAAACAAGCCAACTCCCGCAACTCCCGTGCCGTGCCCGACCCGGACTCGGTAACTGTGCCTCCCCATAGCCAGAAAAACACTTTCCCTCACTCTGTTTGGTAATCCCCACTTGGAGGGACTGGCTGACATGTTGCCGCCAGCCCGTCAGCCTTTCATCTATGTGCAACGACCCTCTCTGTCGCACGTAAAAGAAAATCGTGTACAGTCCTCTGTGACACATGGCTGTCGCTTCAAGAATCGCGCAAAGAAAAATCCAGATTTGTCCTGTACACTGAAAACCAGTCATCACCATATTAGCTCGGAACCCCCCCCTCCCCTTTACGAGCCCTCCATATACCTCGTGAATGCGGCGAAAAGTCTGTGGAAGAAATTTTCCACCTTGAATGGCTCCAAGTGGGATTTTTGGACTCCTGAATGGCTGGAGTGGTGAAGGAAAAGTCGCTCCCTTGGATAACTCATTCGCCCTCCGTCCCCATGAACCTGGAATGGCTTCTATACCATTTGACAACCGCCTCGCAAATAGCCTTGAATTATCAAAAAAACGGCGTCTTAAACTACACAGTCACCCTCGTATTGTGTAACGCGTGGCATGTCTCACTGGCCCTTGGGAGACCAAAAGGACGATCGACGGCCGAACAGCCACACTACTGGTAACTAGCCCATCTCGTGCCAACATGGCAAGAAAATGCAATGTCTTGCTCTCTTTCGCAAAAAAGAAACTCAGGTTACTTGTTTCAGAGGACACGGCTATCGTACGCACAGGATATTCGCTCCAGACATAACATGGAGCCTGCATCCAGGAGCGAAACATCGACTGCGCACCAGCAGAGTTGAATCCAGAGCGCCAAACCTCGGTGTAGTAGAGCACGTAGAGTTTTCTTGTCAAATACGGGCACCAAGAAGCATCATGGAGCTTGTCTCGGCCTCGCGACTCTTTGTAAGCCCGTAGCTGAGGTTCGCAGTTAGCTGGACGTCGTCACCGTTGCGGAGGCGGTGCAGCTGCTATACTGGAGGCAGCATTAAACGCCAATCGGCGAGACATGGATTCTGTAGTTGGGAGAAAGCCCCGTGTCGAATGCAAGAGACAGAATCTGGTAGACTACAACTTGTCATGTAAGCAAGACCCGTGAACTCGGATCGAAAAGGTTCTGTTAGAAATTGCTGGGTAAAAGGAAGCTGTGTGAGTGACACTATTCCCATCAGCTAGCTCTCTGTAGATCAGCCGCCACCCAACATTCGTTTCCTGCCTGTCCACTTTCACTTGTCTCTCTTCCAATCATCTGTTAACCGTTATGATCCGATTTAGCCAATTGACCGGTACATACGGCCATAGGCAGTAGAATATATCGCGTCCCGTTTGCTCCGCTGAAATCAAGCTATTGACCGGCAGATTAGTAGTTGGGTCGGTGACGACCAGCGAACACCGGCTGCTGTATGTTTTTTTCTTTTTCCATCTCCTTTTTTTTTATCAGTTTTTAGCTCGTTTTCTTTTTTTTTTTTTTCGAAATTCATCTGTTGCCTTTCTCTCTCTCTGATATTCCGTTTTGGGCGGGGTCTCTTCATCTCCGATGCACCCTTACGCATCGTCCGAATCGGATCATCCGGGGTTTTCTCTCTCTAATAAATGACAGTGAAAAAGGAAAAGTAGAAAAGGAACCTGTGTAAATGAGAAATAAGCATCCACGTGGCGCGCACCAGGTCAAGGTGGTGGGCAATTGACGCTTACACATATGATGACGGGGGCAATATTGGTTGGCATGTTATTGCCCTCTGGGTAACTAGTTGCTTGCGGCATACAACAACTCTCCCACAGGGAGTTTTCAATGTATACCCAAACACTTGGAAACGACATTATTAAAATGAATTATTCTTGGCGTTCATGCAGCCAAATCCAGCCAATGCAGGACACATCCAGATCTTACAACAAACCCCTGGAATCAACAAACCTCTGTCCACAATTCAAGCCAGTCGTCTCTTGTTTGGCTAGTCCTCCAACCCGGCCGACTTGTCACTCACCGTCCTCGCTTTCCATCTTAGCTATCCACTTGTGCATGTGCGAGTACTTGTCCTCAAACGTCCGCTGCAGCCGCTTGCCGGCCTCGTACATGGGCTGGCCCGGCTTCCAGTACGTGAAGCAGTTGTCAAAGATTTGCCGCACGTCCGCCACGAACTCGACGTCGTCCGCGTACGTCTGCCGGTCCATCCGGCCCTTGATCGTCATCAGGTCCATCGGCCGCTTCACCTTGTCCAGGTAGTCCGGCACCCCGTCCTCCTCCGGCTCCACCGGCTCGCGGAACGGCCCGACCAGCCGCGTCCAGAACCCCGGCCCACTAAGCATCCGCGTCAGCAGGTCCGCGCAAAATTCCAGCTTCGACGCCGTCGAGAATGTCCGCCCATCCAGGTGGGCAGCCGCTCCAGAGCGGCGTTTCTGGGGTGGCTTCGGCAGGGGCGTCCGGTTCCCGGCTGCGACAGCAGCGGCAGCAGTGGCCGAGTCGGTCCCCGATGCCGACGTACTTGCCGCCGCCTGTTGTGAGGGCGCGGCGCTCACCCTCCTGCTCCGCTTGACGCTGGTGAGGGAGTCATCGGTGGTGGCGTCTAGGTAGTGCACATTCTTCCGCGCGGCGGCGGCTTGGGCTCGAACGCCAAGGCTGTAGCGCTCAAACGAGCTCATGGCGACGACCAGCTCGCTCAGAACCTCTTGCGGCAGCGACTTGGCAAACTCGGCCCTTGCAGCCGATGATCTCATATACTCGGCCGTCCACGAGAGCAGGAGCTGCCTGATGGCCGAGCCTTCCGGGGCCTCCTTCCAGACTTGCACCAGCAGCGGCGTCGAGGGTATCCGGGACGTGATCCTCCGGCACTCTGTCATGGCGTCGAGGGCGCGATCGCACAGTCCCTCTATCTCCAGTTTATACCCCAGATTCCACAGATTCACCAGCGCTTCGTAGGACGGCATCGCGCTCAGGTCGGCAAGAACGTCCCCTGTGAAGAGAAAATATTGCGCCAGTCCAAACACCTGCACCGAGGTGTCAGGCAGCTTGACGATGTGCCCGAGCTTCTCTTCATCCTTGTTTTCGGCAAAATATCTTTTGTAGAAGCCGCTTCGGTAGCAGAGAAAGTCCTTTTGCAAACCAAACGGTTGCTCGTGCGGGCCAATCAGCAGTATTACAAAGGTCGGATGCGGCGTTCTATTGAATGTTAGAGACGGCAACTCTCCAGCTCGATTTCTGCAAACTCACAGCCATGAGAACTCTGGTACGTTGGCTGTCGGTTTGGCGGATTTTGTGGCTGCGGGCAGTTGTGGTTCGGGTGCTGGCATGGATGATGCCAGCTCACGCTTGGGAGCAGGAGCCGGAGTAGGAGCAGGAGGAGTAGGAACAGATTGGTCCGGTTTGCTCTCAACTGATTTGGCTTCGGCTGGCGTCACCGCGATGGCAGTATCTGTGCCTTGGGACATTTTGAATTGTCTAAAAGACCTCCTAGTTAGCTTCTGACCCTATGCATAAGATCCGTGCTCTAGGCCAGCTGGTTGCAAACGGACGATCGGCTCTGCATCCGCTGCAGGTTTTTCCGCAGCCACACTGACCCTTGCGCGAGGAAATGAGACCCAATGGAAATCCAAGCCAGTAAAGAATAAGTCGAGAATGTTCGACGATGAGATTTGATGAGTTTCATGCACTCCTGCTTCACAACGTACCGTTCTGTTTTGATCCTGCCTTCTGTTGGAAATCCACTGCCGACTCAGAGGCCCATTTTTGCTTTTACCGAAGTAGATGCCACTTCTTCGGAGGAAAATAGAAAAAAAAAAACAGAAATGAATTGAACTCGAGAATTGAAGCTGAATGGACGCTATAAGCGATAATTGTCACAGTTGGTTGAGTGAGTGAATGAGCGAGTGAGTTAGTGAGCGGGTGGCTCCTAGAAAGGCATCTCATTACGTAATCATTCAATGTGTATTCGTTTGTGTTCTGTTCCTGCTAACATAAGGCTATGAACTATAGAAAAAGAAGAAACGCTTGTGAGGGGGCAGGTACTGTATATCCCTCCTCAAAATCACACAAAGACTATTTTCGCAGGTTCGCAACCCGTCAATGATCACCCTTGCCTCAGCGATAGCATAAGCCCTAGTGTTCTGGGAACTGATCAGAGTCGCACCACGGCTCCCCGTTTTTCGACCGGATGCACGCCTGGTGAAGCGGTGTCCTTCCTCGCCTATTCCACATGACAGGATCAGCGCCGTGCTCCAGCAGCAGCGGGACTGCCGCTGCGAAGCCGGTTCTGCAGGCCTCGTGAAGCGGCGAGTTGCCATCGCACGTGGCCGCATTCACCTTGCTGCCGTGTCTGAGCAGTTTTTCTATCAAGGAGGGTATGGCGAGATTGGCAGCCAAGAATAGCGGCGTTTGACCATCACCACAGGCAATGTTGACGTCTGCACCAGCTTCCAGCAATGTGTCAACGACTTTCTCGTGCCGCCGCCTCAGAGCACAGAACAGAGGCGTTTCGCTATTGCGATTCTGTTTGTTTATGAGGCTTCGGTGTTTGCTTATCAATACAGATACCGCCTCTATGTACCCACTGGCAGCCGCTTGATGAAGCCAGGAGCTCCCGGCCCTGCCGACCGTAGTCTTGTCGATATCGTCGCGCCGCAGCAGTTCAGAAACCACATTGAGCTGACAGGATTGGCATGCGAGACTAAATAGATTCCCGCCATCAATATCGACTCTCTCCGATCTTAGGAGAAGCATAACCACTTTCGTATGCTTAGAACGGAGCGCAAGTGCGATAGGCGTTGCGTCTGAGGAGTCGGCACGATTTACGTCAACCGTCGGCATATTAAGGAAATGCCCAACCGCAGCTTCGTGTCCACAACAGCATGCAATACTAAATACTGTTTTCCCATGGCGATTCGTGGCGTTCAAGTTGACTCGATCGTCGCGTAGTAGCGACTCTAGGACGCTTCCAGGTTCAAGCAATAAGAAAAGAATGCCCAACAAGTGTGTCGTAAAAGAAACACCTCATCGAACCAACAGGCGCGGGCGACGGCCTCGTCTGATACTTTCCAAATAGACACAACAAAGGAAAAAAAGAAACGACGCCCCGTCGCGGTATAGTTGCAATCTGACGGCGCCGGGGAAACTGGATTTAAAGTTCCCCAAACCCACGTACAGGAAACAAGAAGAAGGCGATAGAACTCGTTCAGAGTCTTAATATGTGCATATATAGGGATTTAGGGCACAACCAAGCTACATACAGACACGGACATGCCCTTCTGCACCATCGGCAGAAGCGGGCCCGACTGGCCGCTCTACGCGGCCGAAACAGGCCGCAACCGACGCTTCAACTGCTGCCCCTGCTTCTGGGCATCACCATGCCCCCCCCTTGTCCTGATCCTGCGCGCCAGACTACTCCCGTCGGCCCGACAGACACCAGCCCGACTTGGACCAAAGGCCAGCGGCCAGCGAGTCGAAGAAGACGATGGCGGCGAAGAAGACGTAGTGGTCCTCGGGCCGCCCCCAGCTGGCCTTATCCTCCAGAGCTCCTGCCCTTTCAGCAACGCCGGTTTGCACGAGTGGCTGCGCGGTGAATCCGTTTCGGGGCTCCGCCTGGCGCGGGTTCCAGCGCGACCTGTCTCAGCAGTGTGCCGGCCGAGCACCCGGGACCCCCGGACCAGGCTAGCCGGGGGGGAGGGGGCGGCCCGAGGACCACTACGTCCGCTTCGCCGCCGTCATCGTCTTCGACTCACTGGCCGTCGGCCTCTGGGACAAGTCGAGGCTGAGTGGTGTCTATCAATAGTAGTTTTTTGTACTCTTCCTATTCCGTCAGTTGGTGGCGATGTGGCTCCGTGAATGAACAGCTTCGGTCTTGTACTTGCCCGCATTAGAGACTTTGTATTTTTGCTGCCATGTAAGATAATGATCGCTCTAGAAGAGCCGTGGTATATGGAACATTCCGGCGCGAAGAAACCAGTCGTTCAGTCACCCCCTTTACCAAATAAACCCCTCTACATTCTGTGAATCTTTTCCTCATTCATGTACCGTTCGAGGCCCGAGTCGAGGTGCGCCCACCACTCAAACAGGAAGGAGTTGCAGATGAGCTTGAACCAGGGCGTGAACTTGAGGCTAGGGTCCTCAAACAGCTGCTTGAGCCGGTCGGGGCTGACGTATTGGGTGGCCTGGACCTCGTTGGGGCTGGGGTTGAGGTCGACGTTGGCCTTGATGAAGAGGATGTAGTCAACTAGACAACGCTGATCAGCTCTGCATCAAGCAGAAGGTGGGTGGGCGGGAGAAGCCCGCGGCCGCGTATACGTACTCTCGTGCTCGCCCCATTTGCCGTCGCTCGGCGCCTTGTAGTGGATGCGGGTGAGGAAGCGGAACTTGTCGATGGGCACTTGCTCAGCCTTGATGCCCAGCTCGTGGTCGAGCTTGCGCTGGGCGGCGCGCTTGACGCCCATGACGGCGTCGGGCAGGTTGGAGCCCGTCTCGCCGGGGATGCCGAGCGGGTGGGAGCAGCAGGTGTTTGTCCACATGTCGGGGAAGGTGATCTTTTCGGAGGCGCGCTGCTGGAGGAGGAGCTCGTTCCGGTCGTTGAAGAGGAAGACGGAAAAGGCGCGGTGCAGGAGGCCCTTGTCGATGTTGGTCATGAGATGGCCTGGCGGATTGGGGAGGCAAAAAGGTTAGCGGCCGAGTCAGTAGTACATGGCGCACGTTTGACGCTGCCCATGCAGTCGGGGGCTATCTCGAGAGAGCAACATACAGAGTTTCTTGCTGGCCTGGCCGATGGGCATGTCGTTTTCGTCGAGGACGATGCAGACCTCGTCCATCAGACGAATCTGCTCTTCGTCATGGCCGGAAAGCGCCTCCGAGGTGGTGTCAATGTCGGGAAACAGGCGGAGAATGGCATCGGCGGTGATGGGCTGGGCCGCCGTCGTGGTGACTGTTGTCGTGGTAGACATCTTGTTGGTGGTCAAGGCAAAAGGCGGGGTGATGATGGGGACACACGCGCAAGTGTTGAGAGGGAGAGGGCAAGTCACACGGAAAATGGCTCGAGTTAAGAAAGGATGACTCGTAAATGAGGGAGTATGGCGGAAAAGTCAAGCCGCATTCAGGCAGCCACAGTGCAAGTGGACGTAGCGGAGGAGAGGAGATGGCGGGGGAAAACGAGATTTTCGGTGGTGGTGATTTATTAATGAGGCAGCCAGTCAGCCCCTCATCCCCGTCCACAGCCATCTATCCCATCTACCAGTTACCGAAAAGGTGATTACATGGCTCACCAGGAGCTCGTGTCTTGGTGCTCTCCGCTCCAACTTGGGTAGTCTATTCGTTTATCCGAATAAGTCTCTACAACGGCGGAGTTTGCAATGCGGCAACCAGGGCAGTGTTTGGTATTGCTGCTTGGTAATTGGTCGTTACCCAACCCGAATGCGAGTTCGACAGGGACAGATTTTCCCCCACACGAGTACGAGTTGCCGAGGTTCGTCATTACCTGCCGTCTAAAGTACGCTGTCTCGAACGCCTTCGTTCTATATATAGGAGAATCCTTAGATAGACCTTGTATTTTTCCCGTTGCGAAAAAAACAAACAAACAGGGCAGTCCAACACTAAAATCATCGTCAAAATGGTGGGGTCAACAAACCTCCGTTTCTCGGCGCCGGAAAGCGCCGTACTTCTCCACTATAAACGCTACTTCAGAATGCCGCAACATTTACTCCGAATACGCAAAATTCACTCTCCGAACAAATAAACGACGGTCCTTTCAAAAAAACACATTTGATATAGATTCATGGTGGTATTTGAGGGTCTCGCCTGGACGGAGGTGTCCCACTCCTCGTCATCGATAATAATGCCGCCTTGGGTGCGGCGCGGCCTCCTGTGGCCCTCAGGCCCAGCTCCTTCGTTGCCACCTGGCGGCTCGGACGGCGGCGCTCCTGCGGTAGCTGACATGGTCATAGTTTCGGGGTCGGATCGAGGTATGGGGAATTGTGTATGGTTACGTGGCGGGGGCGGGTTATTGAGAGTCGGTAATAGAACGAAGGACGATATCGTGCGCAGGGGATGCAGGAGGAACAAGGAACGAAGGAGTGGGAGGGTGAGTAAGAGGGGGGCGGCGGAGCAGTTGCGGCTCACTTTTACGTCCCCTGACATAAGCATGTATATGCAACGACCATCGCCCTACTAAGGAACATGCTTAATTGTATGCTTCTTTAACGAGCCTCGACTTCCGGCTGATGTGCGTCGCCGTCCATCTCAACAGATGGTCACATATGGCAGCCTATAGGTGAGTTGTCGATAAAACTTAATACACGCCTTATATATAGTTAGTACGGAATAGTGTATACGTAAATAGGTTAGTACTCTTTTTAGACATATAAAAATTCTTATAGCTAATTCTCTACTATGTATATAAAGAGGGTTAGGCTTTATTTAATGTATATAACTGTAATGGCTTAGCTACGCCTAGCTAGTTGTGAGCCTGTTGGCCTTAGGCAACGGTACGACCCACTACGTATAGTCGAGGGGGTAGGGCGTCGCCCTACCTTATACCCCTTTTTCCCTCCTTAAGAGAATTAATAACATCTATTATAACGCCTACCTATAGTTACTATAGGGCTAGTCCTTAATAATTAATTCTCTTCTAATAATAAGAATAATAGAAATAAGAAATAACCTATATAAAACACTATAGGACCTTATTAATGTCTTAGTATAATATTAAGTCCTTTAATAAGAAAACTATAAACTATATAATAAAATAAGGATTATTTAGGAATAATATCCTTTAACCTTAAAGAAAGGAACGATTAGATATAACTACTAACTAGCTATTACTTAGAATAATATAGATATACCCCTAGTCTAACCTAGTATATAATAGAAACCCTTCCTATAAAGAGAAAAATTTAATAGAAATATAAAGACCTTTATAAGATAGAAATAAGTAATAGAATATAAGTTATAAATTAATAAAGCCTTTATTAGTCTACCTTAGGCCTAGTTTATATATATTTAGTTAAGTCTTAGGCCTTTTATATAATAAAAAGTTATAGCCTATTTTAAGGTAGGTAGCTACTAAAGAGAGTTAAACCCTTTTATGTTTTTAGTCTACCTAGAAACCGTATTTAAGGACCCTATAATAGAGTTAGGCTCTAGCCTAGCTTATATAATAACTATATAATATATTATATAAAGTATAGGTAGTGTTATAGGCTAGCCCTAGGCTACTACGAGTAGGTGCTATAAAGGAAGTTTATTAAAACTCTTAAGGAGTAAAAAGGGGGTAGTACTATAGCGCTAAGAGGTTATTCTTATATAGCTAATAGGAGGTAGGTCCGTCTTACTCCTAGCGTCCGCCCTACTATATAGGTGCGTCTCTCTCTATACTATTATAGTGGTTTACCCTAACCGTTCTACTATGACAAACGGGCAGGGAGGCCTATATAGGCGGCCTATTGCACACAAAGGAAGCTAGACACAGGAGGGGCAGGAAGCCACTGTGTGGCTAATGCGAAGATAAGACTAAGGGTCACGTGACTAGATTAGGAGGGATCGGACTAATCTAGGAGGACTTATTAGACGGACTTAATCTAATCTAGGCTAATAGGTTAGGAGGGATTAGTATAATCTAGGAATATAGTAGAGGATAGGATAGGTATATAGGGAAGGGGATTTCTAGTAGATAGCTAGACTAGATCTCTACTAATCAATCTAAGTAATATTCTAAGTATTAGTTTATTAGGAGTAATCTCCTAACGTAACTTATACGCTATAACACTACTTACTAGCACTCTTATACATTTCGACCTAACTCTCTACCTAAGAAATAGACCTACTATAGATTAGGAATAAGCCACTATTATATTTTAATTAGTCCTATTTAGTAAGTTACCTTAAAACCGTAAGCAGCTAACCTTTATAATGTCCACTACTAGTAGTATAATAACCAACCTAGGCTAAGCTATAGCATAGATAAGGTAGTAGATTAACGCCCTTACTGCTTAAATCTAGACTATATAGAACGCTAATACTAGAACCCTTACGCTTCTAAAGTTTCCTAAACCTAACTCGTTTAATAGAACTAAGGGAGACGTTTAAAACTTCTTAACTTAGACTAAAGCCTATCTTTATATTAATACTACTATTATTAATCCTACTATAAAGATACTTTATATTAGGAATCTTCTTACTAGTAAGGCAATAGAGTAGTAGGAGCTAACTCTTTAAGACTACCTTAATAATAAAGAACCTAAGGACGAAACTATACGAATCTTTTAGCGGTATAAACGCTTTAAAGAACTACTCTAAACTACCTTTAGAGATCTAGACAAAATTCGTACTACTACTTATAAACTTAAAGCCCTTAAGTAGACTAGATCTACTTAGCACCTTATAAGGGAATTTAAGCGTATCTTAAACCACTTTACGTAGGACGATAATAGTATAATAGAGCTACTCTATAACGCTCTATAAGAGGACGTAAAGGATAAGATTGTAAAGGAGGATCGACCTAACACCTTTAACGAATTCACTAGTAAGATCATTAAGGTTAATAATCGACTCTATACTAGGCGACTTAAACGTAGAGGATAGGGCACTAGAAAACGAAACAACCCGTTACTACGTTATTAGCTGAACACTAGTAGGCGATATAGAGGGTCTATAGCCTATAGAACTTATTTAGGCCTAATAGAACTTAACGCTACTTATAAGGAAAAGGGTAAGACTTATTATAATTATAGAAAGCTAGGATACTTTACGAATAAGTGTAAAGCTCTAAAGAAGTCTTAGAAACCCGTATAAGAATACTAGAAGCTAAATATAGTAAACCGAGAAGACCTACTAACTTATAACATTAGTATAGTTAATAGTAAGGAATACGTGTTAAACGGCGACTAATTTATAGATTATAATAAAGCTTTATTAAATAAAGACTAGGATTTTAGAACCTAACTAGTACCTAATAAAGAAGAAGAGGCATATACACATAACTACCTACACTTTTTAGTATATTATAATAATGTATACTTAATCTATAAAACCAATAAAGAAGAATCTAGATAGTATCCTTATAAATCTAGGACTACCTAAATTAACTAATTAAAGCTTAAAGACGTCTTTATCGCTTTAAGCACTATAGACACTAAATAGAAGAAGGTCTTCCTTAAGACACCTTAGGACTATAGCAGTAAGAAGTATATCTTATAGAACTAGGCACGACCTACGAACTTTAAGTCTAAGGATATAGAGTTTATTATAGTCGAAGGCGAAGTAATTACCGACTTAGATATACTAACTATATCTATCTAAGAGGACTAAGATAGGGAATATAAGGTAGCTAAAGACGAAAACTACCCTAAACACATTATACAATACCTATAATACTACCGACTTATATAGACTATATGTACGTACTATTACTATAAGGATCACCTTATAGACAAGATTAAGTACTAATAGTTTCCTACTCCTAATATTAAACCCTACTATACTAAGGAACTCTAAGGTTAGACGGAGTATAGAAGGGAGGACGACTATATCGTATTACAACAAAATAAAGAAACCTAAATTAAGGATAACACCTATACTATCTACGTTAGACCTACACGATAGGAATATAATAGAAACTATATAAGGGAGAATAATTTACTTAGTCTAAATCTAATTAACTTAGAAGGTAGATAACTTAACTATTACTATAGCTCTAAGATAAGTCTAATAAGCAGACTATATAATAACACATAAGAGGAAGGAAGTTTAGGAAATAATAGCCGTTATTATAACTAAGACTAATACTTTAATAGAGATCTAATTAGTCTCTATATACTATAGACGTTAGTAGTACTAGTTATCTTATAGTTAATATCCTTATTAATAGAAATAAAACCTAGGTAATAATCGATAGTAGAGTATAAGGAAACTATATCTCACTAAAACTCGTTAATAAGTTACGATTGCCCTAGAAAAGAAAGAACGAGCCCTACCGACTTATAAACGTAGAAGGAGAAGCTATTAAGTACGGCTATAGAGTAGTAGATTAAGAAACCGTATAACTTCTTATTTCTATCTAAGGTATAAAACACACTATCTCTTTAGATATTATAGAGATCTTAAAATATAACGTTATATTAGGGATACCCTAGTTATAGGCGAATAATCCTAGAGTCAACTAGAGAATAGGCTAACTTTAGTAGGATACACTAGGATATAATTACAATAAGAAGAGCGGCTAAAGAAAGGCACCTTTATCGAATTATAATAGGCCTCTAGGACTATATATAATCACTAGAGAGCTAAAAGCTAAGACAATAGAGATTCCTAAGGAATACTTAAAGTATAGTAAGCTGTTTAGTAGAGAGCTAGAAATAGGACTACTAGAGTATTCACGCTAGGACTATAAGATTAAACTCTAGCCTAGTAAAGAACTAAGGTTCTATAAAATATATCCCTAGAACCCTATATAGGACTAAGCGCTTAAAGAGTATCTAGAGGAAATATTATAAAAGGGATATATACGACTATTAGAGTCCCTAGTAGGATACCTAATCCTATAGGTACTAAAGAAAAACGGAAAACTACAACTATATATTAACTATTAGTAACTAAACGAGATTACAATTAAGAACTAATACCCGTTACTACTTATCACTAAAATACGCAATAAGGTCTATAAAGCTATATAGTTTATAACACTTAACCTAAAAGGAGCCTATAACCTTATACGGATAAAGGAGGGCTAAGAGTGGATAATAGTATTTAGAACCACTAGAGGACACTATAAGTATCTAGTAATACCTTTTAGGCTAACTAACGCATTAGTAACGTTTTAAACAATAATTAATAATGTCCTATAGAAATGGCTAGGAATCTTTATAGTTGTCTACCTTAACGATATTCTTATCTATTTAAACACGCTAGAGGAACATAAGCAATACGTCTATAAGGTACTATAAACGCTATAAGACAATAACCTCCTAGTAGAGGCAAAGAAATACTAGTTCTACTAGAAGACTATTCACTTCCTAGGATATATACTCACGTATAGGGAAGTACGAATAAACGACGATAAGATTAAAACTATTAAGGAATAGCTAATACTAATAATACTAAAAGATATAAGAGCGTTTACTACCTTTATAAACTTCTATTATAAGTTCCTTAGAGGATATAGCGATATAGTACGACCTCTTACTAATCTAATAAAGAAAGAAATTAGCTTTAAGTAAAGAGAATATAAAGCTAAGGCATTCTAAGACATTAAAAACTTAGTTATAAAAGAACCTATATTAAAAGCACCTAATTAGGATAAGCCTTATAAGCTTAAGACTAACGCCTTAGACTACGGCCTAGGCGGGTAGCTTAGACAGTAAGACAATAAAGGAAGGTTACACTTAGTTGTATTCTTCTCGTAGAAACTCTACGGACCTAAGCTAAACTATAGGATCTATAATAAAGAGCTTATAGCGATTATTTAGTGTTTTAAAGAATAGAGACACTATCTCGTTAGAGTAAAGTATTAAGTTAAAGTGTATACTAATTATAAGAATCTTATATCGTTCTTAACTATAAAAGATCTAAATAAACAGTAGATTAGATAGTATAAGACCCTTATAGACTATAACTTTAAGATTATATATCGAAAAGGATTAGAAAATAGGCGAGTAGACGCACTTAGCCGTAGAGAAGATCTAAAGTTAGAAGAATAAATAGATAATACACCCTTATTATAAGCCACTAAGGATAAGAACCTTATATTAGGCACTAGGGAAATTAGTATAATATAGTAAACTAAGCTAGATAAGATATAAATATAACGTATTACATTACACGTAAAGAATAATAGCTACCTAGACAATTAAGAAACGAAACCATATATGACTAAGAGTAGGAATAACTACTTGTTTAATAAACGTTAGTATATTCCTAGTACACTTTAGAAGTAGCTTATTAAGGAAATACATAAGCACCTATTATATAGACATTAAGGTATAGGGAAAACGATTAATAGATTAAAAAGATTATATAACTTCCCTAGAAGTAGAAAGATCGTATAGGAAGTTATTAAAAACTATAATATCTATAATAAAGCTAAGGTAGTATAGTACGCGCCTTATAGAGAACTATAATTAATACTACTACCTAAACGAGTATAGTAAATAATTATAATAGACTTTATTATTAAACTACTAAAGTTAAAGGAACCTATAACTAAAGTATACTATAATAGTATACTAGTTATAGTCGATAAACTTATAAAGTACGCCTACTATATTCCTTATATAGAATTAAATAATATAAGAGATTTAGTGTATATCTTCTTTAAGACAATTATTATATAATATAGGTTACCTACTAAGTTAATAACAGATTAAGATAAACTCTTTATATTAAACTTCTAGAAATACCTTATAGAAATTATAAAGGTTAAATAGAACCTTTTAACGGTATTCTATCTATAGACAGATAGATAAATAGAGATCTAGAACTAGATACTTAAATAGTATCTACGAAGTTATATAAACTACTAATAGAACGATTAGGTAGAATAGTTACTACTCGTATAATAGGCTATAAATAGCTTAGAAAACGAAAATACGAAAATATCACCCTTTAGGGCGAACTATAGATTCGACCCTATAATTAAAACACATATAGTATAAAATATAAACGCGCTAGTAGCTATAGTATATATAGTAACTATTATAGAAATATAAAAGTATTTATAAATAGAATAGATATTTTTATAGAATTAGATAAAGCACTATACGGATAAAAAGAGATTACTAGCGCTAATCCTAGAGAGGGGAGATAAAGTTTACCTTATCTATAAAAACATTAAGACAAAACGACCTAGTAATAAACTTAACTAGAAGAAAATTAGACTATTCCTTATTAAATAGAAACTATTAGAAGTTAACTATAAACTATTATTACTAGAAAGGATAAGGATATATCCTATATTTTATATATTATTACTAAAGAAAGCACTAAGTAATATAACACTCACTATAGACGTTACCCTTAAAGACACGAATAAGTATAAGGTCGAGAAAATACTTAAAACATAAAGAACCTAAAAGAATCGTTATTATCTTATTAAGTAGAAAGGATACCTAAACTCTAAGAATATATAAGAACTAGCTAAGAACCTTAGGAACTACTAGGACCTATTATAATAGTTCTATTAAAAGTAAATAAACACTTAAGCGGAACTAGAAGACCTAAGTTTATAAGAAACTCTAGGGATTAGTCGGCTATATAAGCTTTAAGTTTAGAACGCTCCTACGCTTCTAACTCGTTAAGACTCTCTACCCTATAAGCCACTATCTCTATAGCCTTTTAATAAAGAAACTTTTCCTAACGACGAATTCTCTAGAGATAAGCTATTACGCGCTCTAAATCCTCCTTAGTAGACACACACTCCTTATCGAGACGGTCCTTCTTATAAAGAACTCGTGTATAGGCGTCTAAAGATATACTACCTAGGTTATAATTAGAATAACCTTATAGTGTGTATTTACTATAACGGTCTTTCCCTTTAGTGATAATACACTTATAGTTATTTTAGCAATAAGAATTATAGGATAGTATAACAAAGCTAAAAGCGGAAATAAAATCGGTAAGACGTTTATAATTAGCCTTTTAGTTTAAATAGGACCGCTGTTTAGAGATACGGTTAGAAGGCATCTTAGGGGAAAAAGGATGTAGAGGAGAGAAGGGGGACCTACGGAAAATAGATTACAGAAAGCCTTAAGGATAAGACTTAAGGAGGAAGGGAATAATGTAATAAACGGGTAGGGAGGCCTGTATAGGCGGCCCGTTGTATATAAGGGAAGCTAGACATAGGAGGGGTAGGAAGCCACTATATAGCTAATACGAAGATAAGACTAAAGGTTATATAACTAGATTAGGAGGGATTAGACTAATCTAGGAGGACTTATTAGACGGACTTAATCTAATCTAGGCTAATAGGTTAGGAGGGATCGGTATAATCTAGGAATATAGTAGAGGATAGGATAGGTATATAGGGAAGGGGATTTCTAGTAGATAGCTAGACTAGATCTCTACTAATTAATCTAAGCAACATTCTAAGCATTAGTTTATTAGGAGTAATCTCCTAACGTGACTTATACGCTATGACACTACTTACTAGCACTCTTATACATTTCGACCTAACTCTCTACCTAAGAAACAGACCTACTATGGATTAGGAATAAGCCACTGTTATAGTAAGGTAGAGGTCCTTAGTCTATTTAAGGTATTTAATAATATTAAGTCCTTATTTAATATACTATTTTAAGGGATTAAAGAGGAATTAGGCTAATTTTAAGATAGTAAGAGTGTAATCTACTCTTATTATAATTAAAGGATATCTAATAGAACTAATAATTAACTAGAACTTTTTAATCTCTTCTATACTAGCTTCCTTTTCTCTTTTAACTAGAGGTTCTAACGATAAAGGGATTATAACCTTCTTATTATTATTATAATTAAAGTAATAGGCAATTTTCTAGATATAGGACTTCTATAATAGCTATACCTTTTAGTTAGGGTAATCCCTAATAACTTTAATACTAAGGAACTAGTAAAGCTTACTAAGAGTCTTTATATTATAACTTTTTAGTAGGTTAGCTTATAGTTTCTTAAAGAGGTCTCTTTATACCTTTAAGTATAAGAAGACTATATTATCTATATAGAAAAAGACTATAATACTAGCCTTTATTATAATATATAGGTCTTTAGGGTAAGAAGTAAATCCTTAAGTAAAGAAAAACCTTATAACTTCTTTATACTAGAGAAATAGTAATCTTTAAAGTCTATAAAGAGTTTTTAGTAGCTTCTAATTTATATTCTTATCTTTAAAGCCTAGTGGTATTTAGGTGTAGATTTCCTTATCTAGGTCTAAATTATAGAATATATTAACGAAATTAATTTAGAAGGATTCTAAGTTAAAATAAGCTATAAGAGCTATTATTAATTAGAATATTCTTATTACTA
The DNA here is from genome assembly GCA_025583755.1 of Cordyceps tenuipes. Taxonomy (NCBI): domain Eukaryota; kingdom Fungi; phylum Ascomycota; class Sordariomycetes; order Hypocreales; family Cordycipitaceae; genus Cordyceps; species Cordyceps tenuipes. Next base: position 46,911 of record JANZYN010000019.1, read on the forward strand.
ATATAATTACTACCTTTATTAATAGGCTTATAGGTTATTAGTCTCCTTATATATAGATACGTGCCTTATATCTCTTAAGATATCTATTAGTATTAAATTTATAGGTATAGACCTAGTAAAGGTTAAAAGGCTTCTATTAGATTTATATAACTCTTAAATTAACCTCCTTTACTACCCTTAGGCTCTTAACGCTATTAATCTTATCCTTTATTACTATATAAAATTAAGGCTAATAGTTATACTTTTAGACTACCTAGTGATTTTAAGGGCTTAGTAGAAGGGAGTTATAATATAGTCGGCTAAAGAGACTAATATTAATTACTCTAGTAAAGGTAGTTATAATATTATTATTATACCTTTAACTCTTATTAGAATTAAAGGCCTCTAGGTTCTATAGGCTCTCTAGTAGAGTTAAAAGTGGCCGTTCTAACGGGCTTTTTTTCACTAGAGTTAAAAGCGGCTATTCTAACTCCCTAGCCGGCTTAGCTTTAGCCGGCTTAGCTAGAGGTGACTATATTACTTCTCTATAGGGGAGTATAGAGGTGTTATATAATAACTATATAGCCTCTACTATAATTAAGTAGAGGCTTAGTTTAGGGCTTAGGTCGTTACTAATCTCTTTAGAGTATAAGGGTTATTAAAGGAAATCTACCTACTATTAAGCTTACTAGGTAGCTTCTTCTTCCTTATAAAAGGAAGTCTTATTAAAGGTAATATAGCTTAAGTTAATTAATATAACACCCCTTAGGGAAGGAACCTATATTAGGTATTAAGTTAATAAGAGTATACCTATAAGATATCTAATATATACCCTTTATTTAAGCTTATTATTAATACCTTATATTCTTTCTTTAGTTAGTATAAAGGCCTTATATCTAAATATATATAGATACTAGATATTAGGCTTAAGGTCCTCTAGGAGGTACTACTATTCCTAGTGGTTATTATAAGTCTAGATTTTAATTAATTTAATTAGAGAGGCCTAGTTTCTCTACCTATATAGGTAGTAATTAAAGAGATAGACTACTATATTATAGGCTAGATTCTAGAATTTAAAGGGAAGGCCTACTTAAAGATAGAGGTAAGTTATAAACTCCTTTATAACTCCTCTAGAGTGTTCTTAGTAGCCTCTATAATATAAGTAATATAGAGAGGAGAGTATAAAATTAACACTATTAGTCTTATACTAGTCTATTTTAGTAAAGGCCTTCTTATTATCTATTTAAATAGTCTTAATATTAATATTATATTATCTTTTAATTATATTAATAAAGGTTTAAAGTACTATATTAAAGCCTATTTTTTTATATAGTATAAGGCTAGTCTAATAGCCTATATACCTATAAGTGGCTAACTATATATAATAGTCTTAGTTAAAGGCCTTATTAAATATAAATAAGTTAATAGAAATAGTTATAAAAGGGATCTTTAGAAAGTTTATATTTTAGTCGATTTACGAGATTAATTTCTTAGCCTTTAAGGCACTATAGACCTTATAAGGCGTTAATAAAGATAAGTCCTCTATTTTAATTCCCTTTATATAAAGTAGGGTTATCTTTATCGTCTTTACACTAGGGTGCCTAAGTGTAACAGTGGCTTATCTCTAAGGTATAGTAGAATCTATTTCTTAGATAGTAAGTCAGGTTAAATGCATAAGAGTGTAATAAGCAGCGTTGTAAGTCACGTTAAAAGGTTACTCCTAATAGTAGAACTATTACTTAGATTAATTAGTAGAGATCTAGTCTAGCTATCTACTAGAAATCCCCTTCCCTATATACCTATCCTATCCTCTACTATATTCCTAGATTATACCGATCCCTCCTAACCTATTAGCCTAGATTAGATTAAGTCTATCCGATAAGTCCTCCTAGATTAGTCTAATCCCTCCTAATCTAGTCACGTGACCCTTAGTCTTATCTTCGTATTAGCTATATAGTAGCTTCCTACCCCTCCTATGTCTAGCTTCCTTTATGTACAATAGGCCACCTATATAGGCCTCCCTACCCGTTTGTTATATTATTCCCCTCCTCTTTAAGTCTTATCTTTAAGGCTTTCTATAATCTGTTTTTTATAGGTCCCCCTTTATAACAGTGGCTTATTCCTAATCCACAGTAGGTCTGTTTCTTAGGTAGAGAGTTAGGTTAAAATACATAAGAGTGCTAGTAAGTAGTGTTGTAGCGTATAAGTCACGTTAGGAGATTACTCCTAACAAACTAATACTTAGAATATTGCTTAGATTAATTAGTAGAGATCTAGTCTAGCTATCTACTAGAAATCCCCTTCCCTATATACCCATCCTATCCTCTACTGTATTCCTAGATTATACCGATCCCTCCTAACCTATTAGCCTAGATTAGATTAAGTCCGTCCGACGAGTCCTCCTAGATTAGTCTAATCCCTCCTAATCTAGTCATATAACCCTTAGTCTTATCTTCGTATTAGCCATACAGTAGCTTCCCGCCCCTCCTATGTCTAGCTTCCCTTATATATAACGGGCCGCCTATATAGGCCTCCCTACCCGTTTATTACATTATTCCCTTCCTCCTTAAGTCTTATCCTTAAGGCTTTCTGTAATCTATTTTCCGTAGGTCCCCCTTCTCTCCTCTACATCCTTTTTCCCCTAAGATGCCTTCTAACCGTATCTCTAAACAGCGGTCCTATTTAAACTAAAAGGCTAATTATAAACGTCTTACCGATTTTATTTCCGCTTTTAGCTTTGTTATACTATCCTATAATTCTTATCGCTAAAACAACTACGAGTATATCATCGCTAAAGGGAAAGACCGTTATAGTAAATACACACTATAAGGTTATTCTAATTACAACCCGGGTGGTATATCTTTAGACGCCTATACGTGAGTTCTTTATAAGAAGGACCGTCTCGATAAAGAGCGCGCGTCTACTAAGGAGGATTTAGAGCACGCGATGGCTCGTCTCTAGAGAATTCGTCGTTAGGAAAAGTTTCTTTATTAAAAGGCTATAGAGATAGTGGCTCGTAGGGTAGAGAGTCTTAACGAGTTAGAAGCGTAGGAGTGTTCTAAACTTAAAGCTTATATAGCCGACTAATCCCTAGAGTTTCTTATAAACTTAGGTCTTCTAGTTCCGCCTAAGTGTTTATTTGCTTTTAATAGAACTATTACAATAGGTCCTAGTAGTTCCTAAGGTTCTTAGCTAGTTCCTATGTATTCTTAGAGTTTAGGTATCCTTTCCACTTAATAAGATAATAACGATTCTTTTAGGTTCCTTATGTTTTAAGTATTTTCTCGACCTTATACTCGTTCGTGTCTTTAAGGGTGACGTCTATAGTGAGTGTCGCGTTACTTAGTACTTTCTCTAGTAATAATATATAAAACATAGGATATATCCTTATCCCTTCTAGTAATAATAGTTCGTAGTTAACTTCTAATAGTTTCCGTTTAATAAGGAATAGTCCGATTTTCTTCTAGTCGAGTTTATCGCTAGGTCGTTTCGTCTTAATGTTTTTATAGATAAGGTAAACTTTATCTCCCCTCTCTAGGATTAGTACTAGTAATCTCTTTTTGTCCGTATAGTGCTTTATCCGATTCTATAAAAATATCTATTCTATTTATAGATGCTTTTATATTTCCGTAATAGTTGCTATGTGTGCTATAGCTACTAGCGCGTTTACATTTTATACTGTATGTGTTTTAATCGTAGGGTTAAATCCGTAGTTCGCCCTAAAGGGTGACATTTTCGTATTTTCGTTTTCTAAGCTATTCATAGCCTATTATACGAGTAGTAACCACTCTACCTAATCGTTCTATCGGTAGTTCATATAGCTTCGTAGATACTGTTTAAGTATTTAGTTCTAGATCTCTATTTGTCTATCTATCTACGGATAGAATACTATTAAAAGGTTCTATTTAACCTTTATAATTTCTATAAGGTATTTCTAGAAGTTTAATATAAAGAGTTTATCTTAATCCGTTATTAACTTAGTAGGTAACCTATATTATATAACAATTGTCTTAAAGAAGATATACACTAAATCTCTTATATTACTTAATTCTATATAAGGAATATAGTAGGCGTACTTTATAAGTTTATTAACTATAACTAGTATACTATTATAGTATACTTTAGTTATAGGTTCCTTTAACTTTAGTAGTTTAATAATAAAGTCTATCGTGATTATTTACTACGCTCGTTTAAGTGGTAGTATTAGTTGTAGTTCTCTATAAGGCGCGTACTATACTACCTTAGCTTTATTATAGATATCGTAGTTTTTAATAACTTCTTATACAATCTTTCTACTTCTAGGGAAGTCGTACGATCTTTTTAATCTATTAATCGTTTTCCCTACACCCTAATGTCTATATAATAGGTGCTCGTGTATTTCCTTAATAAGCTGCTTCTAAAGTGTACTAGGAATATACTAACGTTTATTAAATAAGTAGTTATTCCTACTCTTAGTTATATATAGTTTCGTTTCCTAATTGTCTAGGTAGCTATTATTCTTTACGTATAATATAATGCGTCGTATCTATGTCTTATCTAGCTTAGCTTACTATGTTATACTAATTTCTCTAGTGCCTAATATAAGGTTCCTATCCTTAGTGGCTCGTAATAAGGGTGTGTTGTCTACTTGTTTTTCTAACTTTAGATCTTCTCTACGGCTAAGCGCGTCTACTCGCCTATTTTCTAATCCTTTTCGATATATGATCTTAAAGTCGTAGTCCGTAAGGGTCTTATACTATCTAATCTACTGTTTGTTTAGATCTTTTATAGTTAAGAACAATATAAGATTCTTATAGTTAGTATACACCTTAACTTAATACTTTACTCTAACGAGATAGTGTCTCTATTCTTTAAAACACTAAATAATCGCTATAAGCTCCTTATTATAGATCCTATAGTTTAGCTTAGGTCTATAGAGTTTCTACGAGAAGAATACAACTAGGTGCAACCTTCCTTTATTGTCTTACTGTCTAAGCTGCCCGCCTAGGCCGTAGTCTAAGGCGTTAGTCTTAAGCTCGTAAGGCTTATCCTAATTAGGTGCTTTTAATATAGGTTCTTTCGTAACTAAGTCTTTAATATCTTAGAATGCCTTAGCTTTATATTCTCCCTACTTAAAGCTAATTTCTTTCTTTATTAGATTAGTAAAAGGTCGTACTATATCGCTATATCCTCTAAGGAACTTACAATAGAAGTTCATAAAGGCAGTAAACGCTCTTACATCTTTTAGTGTTATTAGTATTAGCTATTCCTTAATAGTTTTAATCTTATCGTCGCTTATTCGTACTTCCCTATACGTAAGTATATATCCTAGGAAGTGAATAGTCTTCTAGTGGAACTAGCATTTCTTTGCCTCTACTAGGAGGTTATTATCTTATAGCGTTTATAGTACCTTATAGACGTATTGCTTATATTCCTTTAGTATGTTTAAATAGATAAGGATATCGTTAAGGTAGACAACTATAAAGATTCCTAGCTATTTCTATAGGACATTATCGATTATTATTTAAAACGTTACTAGTGCGTTAGTTAGCCTAAAAGGCATTACTAGATACTTATAGTGTCCTCTAGTGGTTCTAAATACTATTATCCACTCTTAGCCCTCCTTTATCCGTATAAGGTTATAGGCTCCTTTTAGGTCGAGTGTTATAAACCATATGGCTTTATAGACCTTATCGCGTATTTTAGTGATAAGTAGTAACGGGTATTAGTTCTTAATTGTGATCTCGTTTAGTTACTAATAGTCGATACATAGTCGTAGTTTTCCGTTTTTCTTTAGTACCTATAGGATTAGGTATCCTACTAGGGACTCTAATAGTCGTATATATCCCTTTTATAACATTTCCTCTAGATACTCCTTAAGCGCTTAGTCCTATATAGGGTTCTAGGGATATATCTTATAGAACCTTAGTTCCTTACTAGGCTAGAGTTTAATCTTATAGTCCTAGTGTAAATACTCTAGTAGTCCTATCTCTAGCTCTCTACTAAATAGCTTACTATACTTTAAGTATTCCTTAGGAATCTCTATTGTCTTAGCTTTTAGCTCTCTAGCGATTATATATAGTCCTAGAGGCCTATTGTAATTTAATAAAAGTGCCTTTCTTTAGCCGCTCTTCGTATTGTAATTACATTCTAGTGTATCCTACTAAAGTTAGCCTATTCTCTAGTTGACTCTAGGATTGCTTGCCTATAACTAGGGTATCCCTAATATAGCGTTATGTTTTAAGATCTCCGTAATATCTAAAGAGATAGTATGTTTTATACCTTAGATAGAAACAAGAAGTTACGCGGTTTCTTAATCCACTACTCTATAGCCGTACTTAACAGCTTCTCCTTCTACGTTTATAAGTCGGTAGGGCTCGTTCTTTCTTTTCTAGGGTAATTATAACTTATTAATAAGTTTTAACAAGATGTAATTTCCTTATACTCTACTATCGATTATTACCTAGGTTTTATTTCTATTAATAAGGATATTAACTATAAGATGACTAGTACTACTAACGTCTATAGTATATAGAGACCGATTAGATCTCTATTAAAGTATTAGTCTTAGTTGTAATAACGGCTATTATTTCCTAAACTTCCTTCCTCTTATATGTTATTATATAGTCTACTTATTAGACTTATCTTAGAGCTATAGCGACGGTTAAGTTATCTACCTTCTAAGTTAATTAGATTTAGACTAAGTAAATTATTCTCTTTTATATAGTTTCTATTATATTCCTATTATATAGGTCTAATATAGATAGTATAGGTGTTATCTTTAATTCGGGTTTCTTTATTTCGTTATAACACGATATAGTCGTCCTCCCTTCTATACTCCGTCTAACCTTAGAGTTCCTTAGTATAGTAGGGTTTAATATTAGGAGTAGGAAACTATTAGTACTTAATCTTATCTATAAGGTGATCCTTATAGTGATAGTGTGTATACGTGGTCTATATAAATCGGTAGTGTTATAAGTGTCGTATAATATGTTTAGGGTGGTTTTTGTCTTTAACTACCTTATATTCCCTATCTTAGTCCTCTTAAATAGATATAGCTAGTATATCTAAGTTAGTAATTACTTCGCCTTTAACTATAATAAACTCTATATCTTTAGACTTAAAGTTCGTAGGTTGTGCTTAGTTCTATAAGATATACTTCTTACTGCTATAGTCCTAAGGTGTCTTAAGGAAGACCTTCTTCTATTTAGTGTCTATAGTGCTTAAAGCGATAAAGGCGTCTTTAAGCTTTAATTAGTTAATTTAGGTAGTCCTAGATTCGTAAGGACACTATCTAGATTCTTCTTTATTAGTTTTATAGATTAAGTATATATTATTATAATATACTAAGAAGTATAGATAGTTATATATATATATCTCTTCTTCTTTATTAGGTACTAGTTAGGTTCTAAAATCCTAGTCTTCGTCTAATAAGGCTTTATTATAATCTATAAATCGGTTACTATTTAAGACGTATTCTTTACTATTAACTATACTAATGTTATAAGTTAGTAGGTCTTCTTAGTTTACTACGTTTAGCTTCTAGTGTTCTTATACGGGTTTCTAAGACTTCTTTAGAGCCTTACACTTATTTATAAAGTGTCCTAGCTTTCTATAATTATAATAAGTCTTACCCTTTTCCTTATAAGTAGTGTTAAGTTCTATTAGGCCTAAATAAGTTCTATAGGCTATAGACCCTCTATATCGCCTACTAGTGTTTAGTTAATAACGTAATAGTGGGTTGTTTTATTTTCTAGTGCCCTATCCTCTACGTTTAAGTCGCTTAGTATAGAGTCGATTATTAACCTTAATAATCTTACTAGTGAATTCATTAAAGGTGTTAGGTCGATCCTCTTTTACGATCTTATCCTTTACGTCCTCTTATAGAGCGTTATAGAGTAGCTCTATTATACTATTATCGTCCTACGCGAAGTGGTTTAAGATACACTTAAATTCCTTTATAAAGTACTAAGTAGATCTAGTCTACTTAAGGGCTTTAAGTTTATAAGTAGTAGTACGAATTTCGTCTAGATCTCTAAAGGTAGTTTAGAGTAGTTCTTTAAAGCGTTTATACTACTAAAAGATTTATACGGTTTTATCCTTAGGTTCTTTATTGTTAAGGTAGTCTTAAAGAGTTAGCTCCTACTACTCTATTGCCTTACTAGTAAGAAGATTCCTAATATAAAGTATCTTTATAGTAGGATTAATAATAGTAGTGTTAATACGAAGATAGGCTTTAGCCTAAGTTAAGAAGTTTTAAACGTCTCCTTTAGTTCTATTAAACGAGTTAGGTTTAGGAAACTTTAGAAGTGTAAGGGTTCTAGTGTTAGTGTTCTATATAGTCTAGATTTAAGTAGTAAGGGCGTTAATCTACTGCCTTATCTACGCTATAGCTTAGCCTAGGTTAGTTATTACGCTACTAGTAGTAGACATTATAAAGGTTAGCTGTTTACGGTTTTAAGGTAACTTACTAAATAGGACTAATTAAAATGTAATAGTAGCTTATTCTTAATCTATAGTAGGTCTGTTTCTTAGGTAGAGAGTTAGGTTAAAATGTATAAGAGTGCTAGTAAGTAGTATTATAGTGTATAAGTCATATTAGGAGATTACTCCTAATAAACTAATACTTAGAATATTGCTTAGATTAATTAGTAGAGATCTAGTCTAGCTATCTATTAGAAATCCCCTTCCCTATATACCTATCCTATCCTCTACTGTATTCCTAGATTATACTGATCCCTCCTAACCTATTAGCCTAGATTAGATTAAGTCCGTCTAATAAGTCCTCCTAGATTAGTCTAATCCCTCCTAATCTAGTCACGTGACCCTTAGTCTTATCTTCGCATTAGCCATATAGTGGCTTCCTACCCCTCCTATGTCTAGCTTCCTTCGTGTGCAATGGGCCGCCTATACAGGCCTCCCTACCCGTTTGTTATAGTAGGGCTCGTTTTTCTTTTTCTAAGGCAATCGTAATTTATTAACAAGATTTAGTAAAATATAGTTTCCTTATACTCTACTATTAATTATTACCTAGATTCTTTTCTTTTAAATAAGGACTTTAACTATAAAGTGTATAGTACTATTAATGTTTATAGTACTTAAAGACCTATTAGATCTCTATTAATAAATTAGTCCTTCTAGTAGTAACGGCTGTCTTTTCCTAATTTCTACTTATTAGTCTTTTACTTAGATAGGTAGTTATCCTATTAGCTTCGATTCTTACCTCTATTAGCGCGTTCCTTTTAATACTTATATTAGTAATAGTCTTCTAACTATTCTATTAGAGTAGGGCTATAGTTTAGCTACTTTCCCTTTATATTAATTAAACTTAGACTAGGTAAGTTTCTCTCTATTATATAGTTTCCTCTTTCCTTATACTATAAGGTTATAGCTTAGATAGTATATAGGTTCTTATCCTTAATATAGTAAGTTCCTTAGTTCCTTTTAAGGACTAGTCTTATAGAAGTTCGGCTCTAGATTCTCTAATACTAGAGGTCGGTTTCTAGGAATAGCCTATAGAAGTTAATTCTTCTAGGGTATAGTTATAGAAACTATTAGTATTCTAGCTTCTTCTAGAGATGTCTTCTATAGTGGTTATATAGGTATAATGCCTATAAAATCATAGTGTGGTTTTAGTCTGTTATCCTTATAGTAGGGTATACGTTCCCTAGTTCTTTATGTGTACTATACGTACTACACTTAGCTGTCTATAGCTAGCTAATAAGGGTGGTAGGATCTTCTACGTTATATCCGTAGAGAGAGACTATAATAGGTTTAGGGTCTCCTTCTCTACTCGATAGTGCGCTCTTTAGTGTACTAACGGGTTTCTTTAGATAGTATCTAGCTCTATCTTTATTAGATTTATAAATCACGTATATGTCTTTATAGTATACTAAGAAGTGTAAATAGTTATATGTTTCGTCGTTCTAGTGTCCTTTAGGAGTAGTAGGGATACACTTAGTATCCTCCTATGCTTTTAACTCTAGTGTTAACACGTAGGCTAGTGGCTAGGTTCTATATTCCTAATCTTCTTTAGGTAATAGTTGTGTACTAAAATTCTAGTCTTTATCTAATATTGCTTTATTATATTCTATAAAGTAGTTACTATCTAAGAAGTATTCTTTACTATTAGCTATACTAATATTATATATTAGTAGGTTCTTACGATTTACTGTATTAAGCTTTTTTCCTTCTCTAACCGGCTTCTATAGTTTCTTTAGGGCTCTATACTTATTTATAAAATACCTTTTCTTACTATAGTTATAGTAAGTCTTATTTTTCTCCTTATTAGTAGCGTTAAGTTCTATTAGTCTCGTATAGTATCTATAGGCGGTAGAGGTCTTTTATAGTTTACTAATGTTTAGTTTATTAAACTTTCTATATAGTCTATAACCTAGTCCTCCCCTTTACTCTTAACGTCTCTTATATAGGTAATTATCTACCTTAATGACTAGCTCTATAAAGTCGTTAAATTACTAAAGTCGTAGTTCTCTATAGATATTGTCCTTTAGTTCTTCTTTTAATCCTTAGTAGTAAATTTCTATCTTAGGCTCGTTATCCTAATTAAGTTTAGATATAATCCTCTTAAATTCCCTAGTGTAATAAGCTATAGATCTAGTCTACTTAAGCTAAAAGAGCTATTATATAGCCTCTCTATACTTATCTAGGTTTCTAAAGGTATTAAAGAGTCACTCCTTAAAGTTGTTATAGTCTCTAAATACTTAGATTATTTTAGCGTTTTATTTAGTATTATCTTCTCCTTCTAAGTAGTCGTATAGTATAGGCTCCTACTATTCTATTGCTTTTCTAATTAAAAGGTTACTAATGTATAAGATCTAGGCTTTAGGTGTCTTAAGTGCTTTATTATTAATATAGAGGTAGGCTCTTACCTATGTAAGGAAACCCCTTATGTCTCCTTTTATTCCGTTATAAGGTATTAGTTTTAGGAACTTAGGTATATTACCTCGTCCTAATCCCTTATCGCTCTTCTTTTCTAATCTAGACTTAAGCTTTTCTCTTATATCCTTAAGGTCGTTAATCTCCTTCTAGTACTATATTATAGCCTCCTAGAGCTTCTTATTAGTCTTCTTAAGTTTTTTAATTCTCACTATAAGTCTTTAGACATTATTAGTAGTGTCTTTATTAGTCCTCTAGATAGGCGTACTAGTAGGTCCGCTTATAGTAGACATCTTAGTAAGCTACTTAAGGTTTTAAGGTAACTTACTAAATAGGACTAATTAAAATATAATAGTGGCTTATCTCTAAGGCATAGTAGAATCTATTTCTTAGATAGTAAGTTAGGTTAAATATATAAGAGTATAATAAGTAGTATTATAAGTCACGTTAAGAGGTTACTCCTAATAGTAGAACTATTACTTAGATTGATTAGTAGAGATCTAGTCTAGCTATCTACTAGAAATCCCTTTCCCTATATACCTATCCTATCCTCTACTATAACGACTAGATTACTAGCTTACATAGAGGCCGTAATCCTTCCTTAGCTTACTGGCTTACAGTGCTCCTATGAGCCCACCGTGGTCACGTGACCTTTTGTCCTGACTGGGCGCCCTGTAGGCGCCTTGCCTGGCCTCCTCCTTAGGCCGCCCTACGTCACCTAGGATCATTCGTAACACTAAGGCGGTTATACTAGAGGTTAGAAGAGGTTAGAATTAAAGGCTTTAGTGCCCTTAAAGATAAAGCAATTATAGTAAGAATAGCTTCCCTCTTAATATAGTTAAAGAGGGGTTAATCCTTATTTCTTTTAATCTTATAGAGTACCTAATAGTAGTTATTTTAGCGCCTAATTAGGGTATTATTTTTAGTTTCCTAGAAGATCTTCTTCTTATAAAGGTAATACTCTAAAATAAGGTTTTAACTAGCTACTAGGTAATAGATAATATTACTAAGAAGAAGCTAGTTTCTATTTATTATCTTAAGTTTAATTATACTAACCCCTTTAGTTATATACTACTCTTTAAAGATACCTTTAATAATCTAGATCTTAGGCTTTAGGTCGTTAAACTAATAGAGGTTATTAAATATATAATTCTTTACTCTAGAATCTAGTATTATACGGTTTAAGTATTCTTAAGCTAATATAGTTAGCTATACTATTAAGGCTAATAGTTTATTAATAGCCTTAGTTATTACTATAAAGGTTAAGTTATCCTTTAAGTTATTAGAGTCTTCCCTTATCTTTTTAAAAGGTAAAGACTTTACTTCCTTCCTTACCTTAGTAATAGCTTCTTATTCTAATTTTAAAAGTACTAAGATAGCTACTTTAGCTTTCCTTTTAGCCTTATTATCTTAGAGGAGACTTTAAAAGTCCTATAAGTAGAGCTCTAGTATATAGAAAAAATATAACTTCTAATAGGCTTCTTTATCTTTAATCCTATACCTTCTTCTATAATAGTTGTATTTAGGCTTCTTATATCTTAAATATTAGTTATTTAGTATAGGTGTTATAGAGTCTAACTATAATAAAGTAGAGATAGTAGGAGGAGTTAAGTTATTAAGGCGGAAATTTATTACTATAGCTACTTTTATTAAAGAAGGTAAGGAATCTAGATTCTCTTAGTAAAGCTAATCTATAAGTTCTTTAAGGGTATAATCTTAACCCTTTATAAGGTTAGACCTTACTATTACTATAAACATTAGGTATTAAGGTTAGATTACTATTAATACTTCCTTAACGCTTTAATATAGATTAGTATATTAAGAGATACTAAGTTAAATATATTTATTTATCTTTTCTTTAACTTAATAAACCTATTTACTTAGAACTATATTCTTAAGTACTAATACTAAAAGGATTACCCTAACCTTAGCTATAGCTATAAGGTAGACTTCTTTATCTAGAGGTTTAACTCTTCTCTAGAGTTCTTAATACTATTCTTTAATTCTAACCTTTTTAGCTATTATTAAAAGGTATTCTATTAAGATAGATTCCTTAAGGGTTATACTAAGGTTATTAAGCCTCCTCTTCTTCTCTTTATATTCGTCTTAAAAGAGGGTATATTTATACTAAAGAGCTATAATAATCTTAAATTCTTAGTTAAATTTAGTTATAGTAGCTATATAAGCCACCTCTTCTATCTTTTTCTTAATAGTCGATTTTCTTTTAACTAGTAGAGGATAAAGCGTTCCTCTATAGGTAGTATTATTATTAAGGTCCTTTAATACCTTAACGGCTTCCTTATTATAAGCTATTAGTTTTAGTCGATTTAGAAGTCTTAGGGGTTCTATAGGTAGTAAAAGTACTACTTAACTCTTTAGGTTAATATACTACTAAAGGTTATTAGCTTTAACTAACTATTAGAATTTATATTACTAGTTAGACTAGTTAATTAGATAAGCTAGCTTAACTATTATTTTTAAGGGTAATAATAGTATTATTATAAATGTTTTAGCCTATTAAACCTTTTAATAGAGGGATTTTATTTAATTAGATTTAAACTAATAGAATAATTATAAAGCTAGATAATTATAGGATAGCTTAATAGAAAGTTATCTTTCTTAATTATAATAAATTTAGAAGATATAGCTTAATAGGCTTATAACTATCCTATAAGTAGCCTAATGATTATAGAAAGAGTGTTAATTAGAGAGAAAACTACTATACTATGGCTGGCCCTCCTAGATACTCCCTTATAGGGTGCCGCCTATAAAAGACGGAAAAACACGTATAAAAATGACCCTTTTGTGGGGCCTGTCCCCTTCCCTGGTAACCTTCCGTCACCCTGCTTGACAGAAACATACTACGCAGCCTACTATGAGACCCACTTGCATCTGCTCTTGTCCCGCACTGGTAGAGGAAACTATGCCTATTTAGGCGATCACGTAACTTCTGTAAAAAGCAGGCTTTTTACTAATATGTATGGTATACTATCTTTAGCATTTTATTTACGAATGTTTCTAGTATTTTTATCTTTTTGGAAAAAAAAAATAATTGTCTTGACTATCTTGACTCTTACCTATCTTCTTAGAGACCGGGGATTGTATCACCGACATGTGACGCGCCAGGATGACTTTAGGTTGCCTGTGAAGTGTAATAGCGAACTTGCAGAACCCCCTAGACTTTTCTACAGTGGACCTTACGCTTCTATCTATACAGTTAAAAGCTGGCTCGGCCGAGACTGGCCGTGGCGTGACTCGGCGGAGAGTCTCTATGACGGCGAGAAAAATTCAGCAGTTTGACCATACGCACGCGGCTTCTGAAGCTTGGTAGATCCGGGGGTTAACGGACCAGACGATGCAGCAGGGGCAATGCCTCGTCGGACGGCCCATGGCTCAATATTGTTAACATGGCGAGAAAATGGGAAACTTTAGGCCAACTATGGCCAGCCACAGACAAACAGACGGTAGGCTCACTGGCCGCTGCATGACAGCATCTCAACAAGGCAATCCAATCATGCAAAACGGCATTTTTTTTGTGTGTCTGGTTTCATACAGTGTTTGCTTCTCGCTGCCCCCTCTTCAACTTTCCATACCCATCATTACTGTCACAGGTCTATTATTGCCATTGTCGTCACTGGTATTCAACCGAAGCCTACACAAGAAAGCGCCGGGCGCTTATTAGCGCCGCCATCACCACTACTGTCACTAATTTCGTGTACAGCCCGCTCCACAGCCTCTCGGATTGGGGCTCTTCCGTTGCATGAAGTGCGGCCACTTCTTTGGCCAGTTTTTGGCGTTATTCGACTCCGCTGGCACACCGGTTTTCGGATAGTCGACGGCCGGTGAATGAAGCTCAGCAAGCTGTAAGCCTAGAAACGGCATGATCAGCATAACCGTCAAGGCACAGTCCTAAAACATTTAAGCGGCTATATGTGCGAGATGTTACTCCCGATTGATCTGCATGTACCTAATGCGCTACGGCAATGTACCCTAAAAAGTCGTTCTTTATTTACTTGACGACACCATTACGCAAATCGGTCAGCTCGACATCCCTGACCAAGTCTTGCGGCGTGACTGGCGTCGAGTGCATCAACGAAGTATTCCAATCTTGCATCAGGGGCACTCCTCGGCGGCCGGGCACTGGCAGATGACCTTAGGCACAGGACAGGCCACGCGATGGTGATCGTGATGGTGGTGGCCGCCGCGGCGAGGGCGAGGTTAGCCAGCTGAGGAATCCGGTAGCTTATTATGAATACAGTATTAGAACTCGACTTGCCAGTTTATGTGTTATTTTGTTAGGGCTTGTTGTTTTCCCTTTTTTTTTTTATATATCGTTTTTTCTTCTTCTCTTCTTTCGTTGTTAAGCCGTCTCTAATGCTGCTGTTGATGCTAACTTTTAATATATTTAATAAAATAATTTACCATGATGAAACCAGCCACAGGAAATCGATTCCATCTTTTATAGGATTGGTTGCATTTTCTTCCTCACATGGTCCAGAGTGGGCGCATAGACATGCTGTGTCGTCTGTGGCTCAAGATTGTCTCAGCATGTTAAGCATAGTATTTATGCTTTCCGAGTACCCCTGACTTGCCCAAGAAAAGAAAATTCCAGCTTCAGCCACGGCAAGCTAATTGCATTGTCAAATGACAAACCGTGAGGCTGAATGAGTTGGTGGGGTAGCGCCCTATGACAATGCCGCCACGGGCTGAGCTGAACCTGCCCCTAGCCAACGTTAGTTTGCCGTCGAATTCTGCACGGGCAGGGTCCCCTCCCCTTGGACGAGAACGTGAAAATGAATCCAGATCATCTGGGTTGGCCGCTTGTGGCGCTCTCCTTTTCCTGCTGCTGCTGCTTCCGCGCGAACTTGTCCTCCTGGCGGCCTCGGTACGAACCTTGACAAACGCGCCCATCGACTCGCGGCAATCCTCGACCATGGCATCATCATCCAGGATGCTGCACTCGGCGGCACTGCTGCTCGCCGGCGCCGTCGTCGGTGTGCGCGGCGACGTTCCCTTTCTGACAGAACTGGACATCTTCAGCCAGCTGGTACGACCAACAAGCACCGCCTCGTCCTGTCCTGCTAACAAGAAGCGAAACAGGCACCATGCGTCACCTCGGCCGTCAGCAACGCCTACCGCTGGGAACAAGACACCTCCGCGTGCGGCTCGGAGCCGACTCAGCTGCAGTCATGCATCTGCACCAACTCGGCCGAGCTGGACAAGATGACGGCCTCGATCCGCACCGCCGTGTCCTCGCGCTGCGGCACCCAGGCCGACGACGACCAGAGCTCCGCGGCAGCCGTCGTCGACAAGTACTGCCACCCGGACCGCACCGTCACCTTTTCCACGCCCACCACCAACATCATCCCCGGCGTCATGAGCGACATCGCCGCCATCTCCTCCCTGCCGCCCTGTGTCCAGTCCGGCATCTCGGCCGCCGTCACCGCTGCCGTGCGTAAACTCGATGCTTCCTTGCCTCCTGGCTTCCCGCTCCTGCCTGCTAACCCCCGCTGCCCACTCCTAGGCCTACGATGGCTGTCCCACCGTCGCCAACATGTGGGCGCCCTGCGTCTGCTCCAAGAAGAACGTCGTCGACCAGATCAACTCCAGCCTCGGCCTCCAGGTCCGCAGCTCCTGCTCCAACGCCGACGACGTCACCCTCGCCTCCAGCTTCTACACCCACTTCTGCGACATGAACCAGGGAACCACCTCCTTTGGCCCCCTGCCGGGGCCTCCAGGTGACAGTACGTTGCCGCAGCATCTAAATTTCTATCCATCCTACCCGCCACCTCTAACAACATGTCAGTGACCTACTACGTCACCGCCCTCCCTCAGTTCTCCTCGCTGCGTTCCTGCGCCCAGCGCGGTGTCATCCAAGCCGTCATGTCGGTAAGTCACTCAATCCCCTGAAAAGCACCCATACCTAGACAGCGAGCAGTGCGCTAACCTCGGCGCAACGTACAGCAATCTACCTACCTGTGCGCTTCTGGCCCGCAGGCGCTTGCCTCGTGCGTCTGCCTCAAGCCCGGCATCCTCGGCAAGGCCTCGCAGACGCTGACCAGCAGCGTCAAGTACGCCTGCGACAACACCGCCCTCGCCGACGTCGCCTCCGCCGCCTCCGTGCTCAACTACTACTGCCAGGCCGCCCAGAAAAAGGTCGTCGCCACCGTCAGCCAATCCATCTCCGAGGTCAAGGCGACCGGCACCGCTGCGGGCGGCCAGGCCACCCGTCCGACCTCCGGCAGCGCACCAGAAAACACGAGCAACGGCGGCGGTGGTGGCGGCGGCGGCGGCGGCAGCGGCAGTGGGAAAGACAGTGGCGGACTGGGACGCGGAGTCATCATCACCATCGCCGTGCTGGTCGTCCTAGTCGTCGTCGGCCTGATCGCTTTCGCAGTCATCTTTGTCCGCCGTCGCAAGCGCAAGGCCGCTGCGGCTGCGGCGACAGCAGCAGGAGCAGCAGCAGCAGCAGCAGGACAGCAGGACCATCCGCCACAGTCAGAGCTGGCGACCAACTCGCCGTCGTCGGAGATTGACGGCAAGCCGGCGCACCCACCGCCGTCCATCTCCGAGGTCGCGGCCTCGACGCCGAGCCCGTACCAGCGACACGCGGAGCTCTCGGCGGCCGCCGCGCACCATCCCGTCTCGCCGAGCGAGCTGAGCAGCCCCGGCGCGCAGAGTGTGGCGTACGGGGGCGCGAGTTATCCGTACAACCCGAACCCGAATCAGAACTGGGCGCCACCGGGGCAGGTCATGTACGAGCTAGACTCGTACAGCCCGGCGGTGCCGCATGCCAGGTAGCAATAATAACAAGCAGAAGCTTTTGTATATTAATGAGCGTCGTCGTCGTTTACGTAATTTCCTGGTCAAGCCAAGGCCGGTTCTTTTACTGGTCATGGACTTTTCCTCAACTACCTGTGGTCCTTTTCTCGCTAGCCAGGTCAGAAACTGCCTGGCATACCTTGTCCTCCTTACTGCCGCTCGTCACCATGCATTTCATCGGGAATAGGGGCTAAAAAGTTGATTCCAGTCTGTCAAATAGCCCAGCTAACTATTCGGGACTGCACGGGGTCCCATCATGGACAAGATGCTCCTGTTTCGTACCCTCGCTTAAAAGCTAATGTAGAGCTTCTTGTAGTCAAACTCTTTCTGCTCCTCGTAGGCGTCAAACTTGAAGCGCAGCCTCAGCCTCTTGGCCGGTTCCAGGTCCAGGACCTTGTCCAAGATTGTCTTTGCGTCGGCGCTGATGAGCTGGTTGTGGCCGACGGCCAGCTTGATATCGAGGTGGTCGAGGCCGTCGCGGTCCGCCAGGGTGCCGTCCTCGAAGACGGCGGTCCAGCGCAGATTGTCCTGGAGGTAGAAGCGGCAGGCGGTGGGATCCGGGCGGTTGTCGGCGGGCACGACGGTGGTGAGGGGCACCTGGGCGCGCGAGAGAATCTTGGCCTTGCGCTGGAGGTGGCAGCTGCGGCAGGTGACGTCGTCACCGGGCATGTGGGAGGTGAAGGTGAAGACGGAGCCGACGAGGGACTTTTGCTTCTTGTAGGGGACCGCGGGGTCAAGCTCGCCGAGGAAGAAGAGCACGGAGTAGGGGCGGCCCTCGAAAGCGTATCTAGGATGAAGGTTAGAAGGGGGAGGGGGAGAAGAAGAAGAAGAAGAAGAGAAGAGAAAAACGTACCGGTCGTAAACAACATTGACAACCGGGTCCATCTGCACCTTGGATGACTTGAATGCGTCCGGGGAAGGTCCGTAGAGCGTGTTGATGTACGTGTTGCTCTTCTCCGGGATGATGTCACCAAAGTCGTCGGTAATTTGGTCAAAGTAGTCGTAAGTGTAGTTGAGGGCCTCTATGTTGCGGACCTGGTTCGAGTTCCAAAAGTTGCCAATGTCTTCCGACACGTGGAAGGGCCGCAAGCCGTCCTGGGGGCTGAGGTTGACCGGTTCCACCACCGTGGCCGCCGGCGGGGTCCCGTCCGATTTCTCCGGAACCGGGATCGGAGCCGGAGGCTGGCCGGGTTGTTGGTGGAACCAGTTGCCCGGGTTAGAGCACTGCCAGAGGTTGAGCAGGCGGTCGATGTTGCAGTGGTGCAGCCAGAAGACGGGGTCGAAGGCGGCGACGGCGACCGAGGCCATGTGGCCGTAATTGATATTGTCGTTTCTACCGCCGACGGCAGACTATGGGAGATGTCAGTGAAACGGCGGACCAAGGGGTAGGGGGGGGACAAAGACAAGACAGAGACGGAGAAACGGAGACGGAGAGACAGGGAGACAGAGAGACAGAGAGACAAAGAGACAGAGATGGAAATCCAGACACAGACTACTCACATGGATGAAATTATGAACCTGCTCCAGGCTCAGATACTCGCGGGCCGGTACAATGACCACATTGTTCTTTTTTATCTCCTCTTGGTCGTACTTTGTGGATGCGAAGCGCACATACTTTGTGCTGTAATTCTCCGTCAAGAGGCGATAGACAGAGTCCTTAAGGGTGTGTTTGAGGGAGGGGCTGATAGTCCTGAGCGCCTTGTTGACCTCTTCCAGGTTCGTCTCGCCCATCTTCCACAGCTCCTCGTCCTTGTCCTTGTAGATTGCGTGGCGACTGGTGCCGACACACTTCTCCCACTATATTTTTCACCGTCAGCCAACACGACGGAAACCATGTATAACGTGTTCTCAATAGGGGGGGGGGGGGGGGGGGCAGGGCAAAGTTCTCTCACTCACCGGCGCCTCCTCCTTGTTGCTGATGCGGTAGTCGCCAAACGTCTCGCTGCCCATGGTCTCCTTGCCGGGCATCTGGAAGCGGTACATGGAGTTTTCCACCTCCTCCCAGACGGGCTGACCCTTGCCGTCCCACGACTTGATGACGCGGATTGTCTTGGTCGAGGCAATGTCGGGCAGGTTCGAGTCGACGGCCCAGTCCCAGTAGGGCAGACGCCAGCGCGTCGCCGCCGCCGTCCACTCGCCCTTGCCCTCGTCGCGGGTCTCGGCATCTTCAATCATGAGTTCTTGTATGCGTTTCTATCCCCAGGGAAGGTGGTCAGCATCGCACCTCATCAAGGTAGGTGGGACCCCGAGGCACACAAACACACGGGGGGGGGTGCTCAACTTACCTCGTACAGCATCATGTACACCCGGTGCCAGGTCGGAAACAGGTCGTTGTTGTGCTGGCAGTACCAGCCGCCGTGGCCCTCGGCCTGCAGCTTCGCCAGGTCCGGGTGGTCGATGGGGATGACTTTCTTGCCCATGTTCCACGGCACCTGGTACGGGTAGCCGTGGATGCCGGCGATGCGGTAGTACGACAGCTGGTTCTCCGGCGGCAGCGCCTGGAACGTCTTGAGGCACCGGATGAAGAGCGACACCTCGAGCGCCGTCTCGTTCTTCGTCTTGGCCTCGTTGTACCACGTCTGCACGTTGCGCCGGACCGGCATCGTCAGGTCCGGGTTGATCTTGATGGGCCGGATCGGATACGGCTCTGGCTTGCGCGTCAGCATCCCGCTTCACTCTCTCGTCCTCACAATCCTCCCAGCCTCTCTCCCTCTCGCAGCTGTACTCACGATTGTCCTCGCCAATAGCAAGCACCAGGTATCCGTTCTTTGCAAAAGCCTTCCAGCCATCAAAGCGGGCACACACCCGGACGCCGACCACGTTGCCTGGCTACACGTCTGCTGGTCAGTAAAGGTTCTTTTTTTTTTCTTTTTTTTTCCCCCGGCATATTCTTCATCTCACCTCGAGCCCCTTGAGAAAGATGCGTCTCATAGTCACCCCCGCGCCCTCAAGCCACTCATAGTCGCACGAATTGACCTTGTTCGAGTGGCTTGTCATGACCATCTCCTGGCCCTGGCTGTCCTTCTTGGGATTCTTGTCCGTCGCGCAGGCAAAGATTGCCAGCTCAAACCAGGTCCAGTTGCCAGGCACCAGTTCCCTGATGCGGCCCTGGTCATGCGAATCGGCAAACAGCTTGACACCGCTGATCATCCGGATGGTCTGCTCATGAAGCGGCTGTGACGAGGTCAGTCGAGTGTCAATGGCCCGATGCTTATACATCCAAGGGACTGACTTACCGGAGTCATGAACCACGTCTTCCTCACCGCATCGGGGCCGGCGCCCTCGACGCATATCTCTGGGTTGCACTTGACAACATAGCGAGTGTCGTTGGTTGGCGGCTGCTGGCTGAATACCGGCAGCTTTTCGATGACCGGCCGAGTAAGATGAGCGAGGACATCAAATTGGTCACTCATCTTGGAAGGGGGGTTTTTTTTTTCTTTTTTCTTTCTTTTTTTTTTTTTGTTCTTTCCTTTTTTATACTGGCGTTGTTGGATCCCGTTCTTTAGTAGTGTATCGCACAAGCAAAGATCGAAAGTTGATATCTGGGATGTGAACTGTTGCTCAGGGAAATCTAGCTGGACCCTACCTGGCTTTAAATAGACGTCAATCCTCGTCTACTACACCCATTCCCTTGACGGTTCCTTTCCATCGCCCAACTCTATTGCTGGAAAGCACGCCGCTCTCACGTCTCTCAGCTCAGGCATCAAGCCGCTCCGTACGGCCGCCTCCGATGGCGCCACTTCAACTCATCCGAATCATGTGGCCAGTCAAGGCTTTCCCCTTCTTCTTTTGGTTCAATCTTACCAATCCTTGGAGACGGCTGAATGTCCAGGTTGTCATCCACGTACGCAAGAGGCTTCATGCATCAAGTACGTGGCGCTCAAATGAAACCCGCGGCCACAGGCGGTAAGTGCCAAGGCAGTTGGAGGAAAAGGTACAAGAGGGATATACTTTTGCATTTCTCATGTAATAGACATTTCACTTCTGCCGATCCTAGCCCGTTTTTGACAAGTTCTTTTTGCGTGGTGGAAGAGGGGTACCACCATTACTTGGGATGATATGCTGAGATCGGCACTCGCCTGTGCTTCCTGACGATGGCTTGGTGGCTATATCAGGCGTCTACTACTAAAAATACGAAAACGAAAGTTGGCCCGACGGTTGGCGAGAGCGAATAGGAGGCGGACAAGAAAACGTCGGGCAACAGAGAGATATCTTGGCTGCTGGCCTTGGACGAAAGACAACATCCCGATGCATCGTTGAGCGCGTCTTTGCCAAGGTAAAAAAGGCTGGCTGAACTCATTGCCGTCTTTTTATACTTTGGTTAAATCCCGAAAATCCTGTCTCAGCGTAACAGGTGACCAGGTCAGCCTCCGACCCGCGCAGCCAGCCATGGTGAACAAGCAGTGATGAAGTCATACAGCCAACGCGGGGCGCAGTCAGTCTTTCTGCATATGGGCAGAATGTCTTGCAATCGACTGCGAGACATGGCCCAGGCATATTGGCAGCTGTATAAACGTGGCTTGCAGGATTGCTCAGTTACCGAGTGACACCCGTCGGCTCTCCCCCGCTACAGCTTCAGCTGCCGCGCTGTCAGTGCTCCGTCTCGGCAATTGTTCCAAGACAAGTTCCATGCATCGAGCAACTGCCACGGAGCATCGATATCAATATTGATCCCTCGTGCATGAGCAGGCATGGGCCCCTCCCTTCTCGCTGCGCGGATCCCGGGTGTCCATCCCTCCAGGCGAAGGCTTCAGTTCCCCCCGGCCGGCGCATTCCCGAAGCGATGCTGGCTAACGGCTTGGGGCCTTGTCAGCGGGCAAGGCTGACAGGGTATCACAAATGGGCCATTTCAGCCGAGTATTTCATCTCCGCCAAAAAAAGAAAAAAGAAAAAAGAAACGTGTCAAGAGGTGTCCATGACCCTCAGCAGAAGCAGAAGGGGGGGCCGGTGGCTCACAACCCCGCAGACCTGCACAAATCTTGGGGTCTTTTTGGGATATGCAGCTTCCTGCCCCGAGCCACATGTTCGTATTGGGGCAACGTGTAGCATATACCTCTCACTCCAACGCGGCTCGATTGCATGCCAAGGAACAGCAGGCGAGCCTACAAGCAAACCCAGTTACGTACATGCACATGCGTACCCCAGACGGCCTGCCACGAATCGATGTGTCTCGGCAACCTCTGCACGAATCATATGCCGAGTCTAGGTAACGAGGTCGCAAAGCTGTCCAGCACAGATGCATTCGGCCTTGTGCATGGCGGGCTCCTGTCATGGGTGCGTGCGTGGCCGGAGTGGTAGAGTTTTCACCTGCAGTGGTCGGGCTGATTGGGCCGTGTGTGGCTGCCTCGATGGAAGCTGAGAGTGACAAATATCTACATTTCCTGCAGAGGCTTATTGAGCCGCCACGGCCAATGCCTTGGACCATGCTCACCGGGCTGGAGCGCAGGTTGGCGGCCGATACCTCCATCCTGTGAGCCGTCCTGCCAAGCATGCTTTGCATCTGATGACATTGTGCGGTTTTGTAGTCATTCCCGGCTCTCCTGGGTCATTTTTCCAGGTGTAACCCTTGTAGCTGTCAACTTCAACTCTACAACCTCTGTCGCGTCGTCTACTTTTGCCATGATGACATGCTAGTTCTTGGGATTTATGCTAAAGAAGAATTATTTTATTAATATTCATGTCTGCCTTTCACAAGACTCATACTACAGTGCTGAAATCGGTACAGATGGCACACCACCAACAAAGCCGTTGTCCGACGTCACCGCTGACAATGAAATGTAGTACATGTGCCATCGACCAACGCAGCCGGGGCAGCTGGCTTCGAAAGAAGAAGAAGAAGAAGAAGAAGAAGAAGAAGAAGAAGAAGAAATACGGACAACACAGTGCTATTATTAGTCACAAAGCTTCATCCTTCATACATGAAGCACAGAAATAAACACAGCGCCTACCCTCACCAGGGGCAAGTGTGACGATGACTGGTGTAACAGCCTCTCTTCTATCTCCATCAACGGGAAGCAAGGCAGCAAGGCGCTTACCGCACTGCCCAGGCCATCAGATGATACCTTTTAATTCCCCTTTTTTCTTCTTGACGTCGGTTGCGAGCCCACACCTTACCATCAACACCAACCAACATTTGCTGCATCCAGCATCGGCCTGCACCAAGCAACGATCGGATAGAAGCGAGATCGCGTACCTGCAGTATTTATATCGGGCAGAAACCAGTCGCATATACGCCACGGCTGTTAGCCCGATCGAAGGCGCCAAGGACAACCCGTGCACCCTCGTTCCTCGATCTCCAGATCCCCCGAACGCCACAACTCGCTCAAACTGCCTCATGCACGTGGAGCGGCCTCCGACGATGATACCTCCCATTCTCCGGCTCCCCCCGGAGCTTCTCCTCTACCTCATGGAATACCTGACCTGCCTCCGCGTTGAAGGGAGAGCGTTGTGGGTTCCACACTGCGAGTCACTCCTCAACCTCGCCCTGACATGCACCGCGCTGCGCGACTTGTCCCTGAATCAGCTGTACTACCACCCGGTCACGCGGGGAACCGCCGAACCAGGCTCTAATCTCATGTCCCTGGTCCTGACCCTCTGCAAGAACAAGGACCGAGCCGGCCAAGTCCGCAAGCTCACCCTTATCTACGATTATTACAAGGCGCAGAAGAATAACACCAATATGAAGGTTCCATTGGAAGATGCTAAAGTCTTGAACCAGGGCTGCAGCGAGCACGACATCCTCTGTCGCCCCCCCCCCCCCCCTTGGAAACCGCCGACCCCGACGAGGGGAGCCAGCAGAATGCGGCCCTGCACGAGATCGACAACGACAATGATCTTGTGCTCTATGTCCCCGGGCAGCATGGTGCCAGGTGGGATACGCTCGCGAGCCTCGCCGTCGTCAAGTCGCCCAACCTGAAGATGCTATATATGACGGGCGACAGTAGCATGGGGCCTATCACCGTCAGGCAACCAGGCCAGCTGCTGCACTTAACCGAGATCTGCTCGCTGCCCATACAGAAGCCAGGACTAGTTCTCGACGAGACCATGCACTGGCAGGTCACGGCCGCCCCCGCGCTCCGCAAACTGACCCTGCAATACCCGGCACATTTGCCCGACGATATGGCACCTTGTTCCGTGACCGATCTGGTAATTGTTTGCAGCGAGATCGAAAACGCCGGCCTCCAGACGCTGCAGCGCGTCTTTCCCAAACTCGAGCGGCTAACGCTCGAGGTCGGCTGGAGGAAGACGGGCCCGCGGCCCCCCGTCACGCCCATCACGCTCCTCGTCGACGTCCTTGTAAGCACGTACGGGAAGAGCCTCCGCAGTCTCGACCTCTGCCTGGAGAGCGGGGTCCAGGGCCGCCCCGAGGCCTCGCGATCGCTCACCGGCCTCCGGGCGATGTTGGCGCTGACCGAGCTAAAATTATCACGGCCGCAAGATTACCACAGCTACTGGCCCAAGAAAGAATGGCGGTTCTGGGCCGGCATGCTGCCGCCCAACCTCGAAGTTCTGATCCTGGACTGCCCTGGAGACTACTGGAACCCGAAGCCGCTGCTATCTGTCATTGATCCGCGGCGCAGCAAGATACGCGAGGTTATCATCCAGAACTGCGCCCCATTTTACGACAAATGGAAGGGCCCCAAGTCGGGCAAGCTTGGAGATGACTGGACGTACGTCGATTCTGTTAACGAGTATGAATGGAGAATCCGCACGATCTCGCCTAGTAAGCAATTATGTGCAAGCACTGGACAGCACAGACGTATGCGTATGCGCGCGTTTCGCAGGTTTCGCAGACGTACGGGCGCGCATCGCAGACGTACGGGCGCGTTTCTGGGAGATACCAGTTCACAGGCAGGCATATGAATAGATGATATACTTACACTATGTACTAGTCGGGATATACCAGTTCACAGGCAGGCATATGAATCGATGATATACTTACACTATGTACTTAGTCTTACACTCACTCGCTCGCTTGACGCACTCCACCCTACCACAGGGTCTCCTCCACCACCTTCTTCTGCTTGGTGCTCTTGATCTTCTCCGTGCCGGGCACCTTGAAGTACAGACTCGGCGACTCGCCCGGCTTGAGCTGGCCGCTCAGGTAGCCCCTGTGCGCCGGGTCCCTGTAGTACTCCATGTCCGCCCTGCCCGTCGGGTCCGGCAGGCGGTAGCGGAAGCCCCTGGCGCGCGCCAGCACGCCCTCCACGTGCTCGCGCCCGACCGGCAGCGGCTCGTCCGTGTTGACCGACTCGCCCGTCAGCAGCCGCCGGATCGCGAGCTTGGTGTAGTACCGCGTCACCACCGTGCCGCCCGCCGCCTCGATCGCCGCAATCGCCCCCGCCGACGCCCGGCTGACCAGCACGTCCACCGGCTGCCGCAGGCAAGCCGCGCCCCGCGACAGCACCTTGACCCCGTCCTTGACGCTGCCCACCAGCCCGCTCTCGATCAGCTCCTTGGGCGTTATCCGCTGCGTCGCGTCGAGCCGGCCCTGGTCGATCCACGACTGGATCTGGTCCAGGTTGACGGTCGACAGTTGCGGTGCGCGCCTGCAAAAAAAAAAATCGTTGTTAGCCCTCTCTCATCCTCATATTTCACATTGTTCTCCTCCCACGCGGCAAAAAAAGGAAGGAAAAAAAAACACCCACCAGTTGCTGAACCCCTTGCGGCCGTGCTTGACAATCAGCGGCGTCTGGCCGCCCTGGAACCAGGGCCGGACGTGGCCGTGCTGGCCCTGGCCCTTGTGGCCACGGCCGGACGTCTTGCCGTGGCCCGAGGACGGGCCGCGGCCGATGCGCTTGCGGTCCTTGACGGCGCCCTTGTTGGGCTTCAGGCTGGCGAGGATGGAGACGGGTCGTCGCGCCGCCGCCGACGGCGGCAGCATGGAGAGGCCGGCGAGGCAGGCCGTCAGCGAGGAGATGCGTGTGCTGGTGGTGGGCGGCGGGAGGCGGCCGCCGCCGGGGGCGGCGCCGAGGGCGTGGCGGACGAGTAATCTCGGAGGCATTGCGGTCGGAAATTTGCGCTGCAGCAAGGGCCCTCGACTCAACGAATGATGGGTTGTGGTGTTGCGCTGTACCTGGCCAGCAACGTTGAAATCAGGAGCTTGTACCTGAAATTTTTGGCGAGTTTGCCAGAACCACCGCCGGCTCTGATTGGCTAGGCAAACAAGACCGTGGCTGTACACCTACCCTACACCTATTGCACGTAAAGACCACGCGCGAAAGCCCGAAATGGCAGAAAGAATTAATTGATGAAAATTGCCCTGTGCCAACAAAATAACGTACCTATATACAAAGAATGAGGGCATTGCGTATTTAGTTTATTCTTCTGGTAGTGTGTAGAGTGAAGTGAACGTAGTTGGTTAATAACGTTTGTATTATCCCATAATTAAACTCAATGCAATACTCAAAGACCCGATGAAATTACCCAAACTTGTTAAATTTCATAGCAAACTCCCATCGATGTGCTACTCTTCTATCCCGTCGCCCGGTCGTTGTCGCTTGCCATCGCAGCCCGGTGAGCATTCACTCCGCCAAACAGCTGCGGCCGAGCTGCCAAATCGCGACGCCTTACGCGCTTTGCTTCCTGTCTGGCGATGCGATAGGCAATATCCCGGCCGGCGCTGTCTCGTGATGATTCTATCGTATCGCGCGGTCGACGCTGTTGTCGGGACTTGTTCTTGGACTTGCCAAATCTTTTCTCATTGCCCGTTATTGAGGCCCAGTAGAGAACAATAGCACGGAAAACCTGGTCTGTATGAGCGCCATCATCTCCCATTGTACTAATAATGGTGGTAAGGCTGTTGCGAGAGCTGGTCAACGCATTGTGCAGGTCTGACTTAAGATTCTTGCAGATTGCCCATCGATAGAAGTCGTATGGGTTCATGGCCAGCCTCTTCTCCTGATAGAGCTCTTGTAGGTTTGAAATCTTAAGGGCAAGCTTATAGAGAAGCTCTTTCTTGCAAAGCCCCTTTGCGGGCAGATACCTCTTTGCCACCAGCTGGTTTGGGTGATAGGTTCCGTTTCCGTCGCCAAAAATTTCTCGAATCTTGCTGTATTTACTGCAATCATCGCTGGCAACCTTCTCCTTACGCCGAATATTGTTGTTGCGGTCCGTTTTAGGGATATTCATCGCCTCTGCCTGGGCACGATACTTCATCTTCTTCTGGAGCGCGTCTTGTTCTGCCAGGAGGAGCTTGTCGAGCGAGAGCCAACCCGGTTCCTAATAGGGAGAGGATTCGTCGATTCGCTGTACCGGCACACCGCGGATGGCAAGGGGTTCTTGGTAACTCTTTCCATCCTGGCTGAGAACAAAGATCGAGTCAGAAGTGGCGGCTAGATCCCGTTTCATCTGCTCTTTCAAGTGTTCCGGCACACTTTCGTATGGAGAGCTTGAGGCACCAAGTTGCGCCGCCTTATCAAGGCAATTAGAACCGTCATACATACAAAAGCTAGAAACTTACCCGCTGTAGTAGTGTGAGAGGCTGGTTGCTGGGGCAGGGCGCCGTTGGCGATTTCGCACCCTCAAGAACAAAGCCGCGGATAAGTTCCGCGCTGTTCTGGTCGTTGGTGATGACATTGGCATTGTCATTGCTTGCCCTTAGAGGCACATCAGGGTATCTGTACATTCTGTACTTGTTGATTGCCGCTTTCCGGTGTTGTTGGGTTTGTGAAGTAGATTGAAGGCCGCTGTAGAATACAGCTCGTTATAAAAGGGGAGGAGATGTAGACGAAAAAAGGAGGGATAGAATGTAGGAGGAAAAAGGAACGGATGCGGAAGGAGGGAGGAAGCGGTGGACAAACAGAAAATAAATAAACACTTGTTTACGAATTATTCACTCGCTCGCCGCTGCCAGCTGGCAGGCATACAAACGGGCCCGGCAGGAAAGGCAACTTAGCACATCGCTCGGCTTGGCCTGACTGATCGATGCGACCCTGTCTGGGCAAAATGCCAATACTGCTGGAAATATCGATTGTAAATATGAGTGTTGTAAAAAATACTGTTTTATAGTTAATTTTTAGAATTTGCTCCTTCCTAGACTTATCTACATTGTTGATAGCTCTCTTCTGTCTTTAGCCGTGCGACTACCTGCTAGTGTGCCTGGAATTTCATATGGTGGGTTTGACAGCAACGCAGAAAAGATTGACAGAAAGGATACGTTGACCATAAAATTAAAATGATTTCAGAAAGGAAATATTATCATGGACTCATCGCATCACTCACTTTATTGTGCCGCGGATACTGCGATAAAGCTGTCCAGCTTTGGGCCGGTGAGCTGACGGGTAGGTAGCCAAAGGCAAAAGCCATAAAATCACGTGCATCTAATATGCGCGTCATGATTGGTCAATTCAAGCATGAACTGGAGCTGCTTCAACCTTTCCACTGGGAACAGCTCATCTCACAAATCCCTCGACAACAGGCCACCAATTCTCCATCCGCCTCACTCACTACCACCAACCTTGACCGAACTGTCGCCTCTGCCCGCCATGTTCATGCAACGCACCGCCATCGCCGCGGCTCGCCGTGCGGCTATCAAGCCCGCCGTCGCCCGTTCCTTCGCCACCTCCTTGGTCCGCCGTACGCAAGCCCGCCTCGGCAAAATATTCTGTTTTGCACCTCAGTGACGACTAACGAAATTTCCATGACAGGCGAGGCCGCCAAGGGCCCCTCTACCCCCAGCCAGCAGGCCGCCGCCCTCGATGGCGACAGCAGCAAATCTATCGGCACCTACAAGACTTTTACCCGTACGTTTCATTTTTGATCCTCGGCGGTTCCTCTCTCCGATGGGGTCATCGCGACTCCCGACAACATCCGATTGCGAAACCCGGACCAATTACCAACCAACCGAACTACCGCCACAATTGATTGAGGATGAAGAGCTGACGATATTTTATTTTCCCGTCTGTAGAAGTCAAGACTGAGGATGACCTGTTCGGACCTGGCGCCAAGCCCGGCAGTGTCCCGACCGACCTCGAGCAGTCGACGGGTCTCGAGCGTCTCGAGATTCTGGGAAAGATGGAGGGCGTTGATATCTTCGATATGCGCCCCCTCGACGCTAGTCGCAAGGGCACGATGGAGGACCCCATCCTGGTCCGCTCCGCTGGCGAGGAGCAGTACCTCGGCTGCACCGGCTACCCTGCTGACTCCCACGTCGTGACCTGGCTCGGTGTAAGTAGCACGGATCATGAATACATTATGCTCACCATCCACTAACATTGTAATCTAGATCTCCAAGGACCGTCCCATCGAGCGCTGCCCTGAGTGCGGCAGCGTCTACAAGATGGACTACGTCGGCGCTGAGGACGACCACCACGGCCACCACCACGGCCCCGAGTACCCCGAGCCGCAGACCTTTGCCGACTACATTAAGCCCGAGTACCGCTACCGATGAGCGGGTCGCCCCTGTATATCTGGAGATGTTGGCGGGGGATGTTTCGGGCGCAAGGGATAGAATGTCGATGCAACTGTACAAGGAGACTACATAGAGAGGAGTGACTGGGGAGCGCTGTGCGAATTTTCGGCGTCGTGCAGGCAAAAGCACGGAAAAACATCCCACGCGGCAGAGTGGTGACTGTAGAATATAAGAGAACTTATTCCCTTTGTTAATTGAAGATTCCATCCCTACGTCTGGCCGTTGTCAATGATCCCTCAGACATGTGGCCGCGTACTTGCCTTGCAACCAAGGTGAAGAACATTGAAACATTATTCTCCTAATTCTGTAACCTTTCAACGTTTTCCAACCTCTCGATACGTCCACTTCCTCATGTGCGTTGGAAACAGCCCGTCCAAAGTGGCCGGATGTTAAGCCAGACCTTCAGCCGGCGCTTAGTCATGACCAACCACTGTGAGTCTGGACCCATGCTTCATGACAAGAAAAAAAAAGACAAACTTCCACGTCAACCGCTTACCGCAAGCTTTACCATAATTGCCGCAGCGGCCTAGGTAACCATGCCTGAAAAGTTCAACGCCAAGAACCTGTCCTACGCGTCCAAGCCACCTCCCTTCCTGGCTGCGCTCCAGGCGCAGGCAGCCGGGCACGGCGGTCCCGATCCCATCGCCGCCGGGCGTCGCCGTCCCACCGGCAAGAAGCGCTCCAGCAGTGAGGAGGCCGAGGACGTGCCATTGGTGGTGGACGAGCACGGCAACGCAGTCGCCCTCGAGGTGGACAAGAACGGGGTTGTCGCGCCCGGGCAGCACGACGCCGACCCAATTGGAGGGGATGCGGGAGAGAAGGAGAAGGGAAATAAGGACAACAAGGATGGAGAAGAGGCGGCGGCGAGTGCGAAGATGACAATTGGTGGGAGGAAGCGCAAGGTCGGCAAGATTGTAGGTGGGGACGCGGAGGATGGGAAGGAGATGGGCAATGTGTTGAAGACGGATAATAAGGGGGGTGGCAAGGACAAGACGGGGGCAAAGAAGCCGAAGAAGAAGGCAAAGGTGATCAAGCTCAGTTTCGATGAGGATTGAGGGGAGATGATGCCAAACTCTGAATGCTCCGAGCACGGACGAGCCTGGGCCTTGCAGTCTCAGCAACCTTGGGGCTTACGCATTGTCGGGCGACGAAATCTTCCATCTTTACAATGGCCTAAGAGCAGCAGCATCGCCGACGAGCTTCTCTATGACAGCATACGGAGAAAAGGCAGCGCAATACCTGTGCGATGTCTTCCGACCCTCGTTGACCCGAATGCATGGATTTCCAGGTCCCATCTCTATGCCAGGTATCACCGCATAACAAGGGGGTCTTGGTGGTCGTGCAAAGGCTGACGGACGAATAACCTAAGCCTGCAACAGATTCCCCTCAGTCTGTGCGATGAACCGACCGCGCTTCTTTGAAGCACCCTAAACCAACGGCCCTGCCAAGGAAGGCGGCATCGCGCATTTGCAGACTTGCATCTACTAGTTACTTGCTCAAGACCCATCCTTTGCGTTTAGCGACCATCGACCAGACCAGCGAATATTGGTAGACGACTGGTTCTTGAGACGATGCGTTTGCAGCCGGATTGGCACCATTTACTTGCTGAACCAATACCAAATGGCGTTATTGGGAAAGGGCGAGGGCCGCCAAGGCTTGTTCTTGGCTAAATGACAGGGATGCGGCCCTGACCCGTGACAGACTCTGAGATTCGTTCAAACCCCAGCGAGGACAAATAAAATCAAAATAACATTCCTGGATTCCTGTGAGAATCGAGCAGCCCTGCGCAGAGAGTAATAAAGTGTCTAAGAAAACTTCAAAGGCCGCAACCGACTCCAAGTTGTCTGGTTGAAGCCTCCAAAAATAGCCTAGCGTGAAGACCTCTGTCCAGTCACAGCGCAGCAACGGCAGTGCGGATCCTGCCTAGTACCGAGTACTGCGAAAAGGCTGCTAAGAATAAAAAACGACTGCTAAAAGACCGCTAAACGTAGAGCAACTACCTGATCCCATCTCTGTCTCAGCTCCTTTTCTGCCTTGCTGCCTTGCTGTCCTTTACATACAGTTATCTCACTGGAGCTGTCCTCTCTACAGGATAAGTCCTCTTGCCCGTTGGCGCAGACTTCTGCGTGCATTTTCCCCCCCTTCTATTCCTTCGTTTCTCTAATAGACTCCGTTCTTCTCTTGTGCATTGTGCGGCGAGGGTCTCGCAACCGTTGCCCCTCCGTTCTTGCGAACCGTTGAGCGCCTCCCGTTCAGCCTCGTCTCCCCCATTCCATCGCGAACTGGCATTGCTACGCTCTTGCTCGCTCAGGATAGACCTCCAGCATCTAGATTACTCTGCGATATCACATCACCCCCCGCGACGTTGATACCCGCCTCGAAACCCCTGGTCGAGAATCTGGGCTCCTCTCCCCCTGAACTCGACAGTCGGGTCCCCTTTTTGCGCCTGTGCTCCCGGCTAGAAAAGCACGGTGCCTGCCAGAGACAACTGCACGGCTATTGCTTTCGATACTCTTGATACTCCCGCCATTCACGCCTTCCTTCTATCTGCCGCCCATCATGGATATCTTCCATAGGGCTAAGCGCATGATCCCGACGGCCCAACTCGAGCTGCCGACACTTGATGAGAAACGAGGAGGGGCCAGACAAAAAGGATGGGCCGCTCGCCTTGCCTTTTTCCGGAGACCGTTGCGGTTGCGAGGAAACTCGGCCGTCTCTGTGCCGCTTGGCGTCGTCATCCTTTTCCCTCTGATTGTCGTCATTCTAATTTTGGTGCTGTTCGTCCGGCATCCAACCACCAACGGCAGCATCCTCGTTCCGGCCGGTGCACCGCCAGCTATTAGGTATGCCCTGTCCTCTAGGCACCGCCCAATGTCGATCAGAGAACTAACAATTCCCAGAAAAATCAGTGAAAAGTACGACAAGGTCTTTCTCACTGGCTGCCAACCGCCCGACAACAAGCAACCGAGAGCCAATGCCACCTTTGTCGTCCTTGCCCGAAACAAGGAGCTCGAGGGCGTTCTGCAGTCGATCAAGTCCGTCGAGCGCCACTTCAATCGCTGGTTCAATTACCCTTACGTCTTCCTCAACGATGGCGAATTTAACGAGACCTTCAAGGAGACGGTTCGCAACCACACTTCGGGTACTGTCGAGTTTGGCAAAGTTGGCCCTGACATGTGGGGATTTCCAGACTGGATTGACACCAAGGTAGCCAAGGAGGGTATCGCCAAGCAGGGTGATAATGCCGTTATGTATGGTGGACTTGAAAGCTACCATTTCATGTGCCGCTTCTACTCTGGGTAGGAATCCCGCTCTACTGTCTCTTTTCAAGCGCTGACCAAGTTAGATTCTTCTTCAACCACCCACTTCTACTCAAGTACGAGTGGTATTGGCGTGTTGAGCCTGAAATCACCTACTTCTGCGACATCACTTAGTATGTTGGCTCACGCTCTTGAACGCCAGCATTCTGCTAACCCCACCAGTGACCCGTTCCTCAAGATGATTGAAAACAAAAAGACGTACGGCTTCACCATTGCCATCAAAGAACTCCGCGAAACAGTCCCGAACGTTTTCCGCTACGCGTCGGCCTACATGCGAAACAACAACATTACCTCCAAGGGTCTCTGGGAAATGTTCCTCGAACCCCGGAAGAAGCAGCCCGAGGTAATCAAGGACGCCCTTCCCGACGAGATTGCCCAGAGCGAGCCTGGCAGTGGTGCGCTGCCCGACATTGACCCAGAGACGATGGAGGGCGAGAGCTACAATATGTGCCATTTCTGGTCCAACTTTGAAATTGCCCGCCTCAGCTGGTTTCGCAGTAAGGAGTACCAAGACTTTTTCGAGATGCTTGACCGCAGTGGCGGCTTCTGGATGGAACGTGTAAGTTGACATCGTCTTTGCCACGGACAAGACATGGAGAAACTAATGCTATCTATCACCAGTGGGGCGATGCTCCCATTCACTCTCTCGCCGCCGGGGCTCTCCTGGGTCCTAGCGATGTCCATTACTTCCGCGACATTGGTTACCGTCACACCACGATTCAGCACTGTCCTGCGAATGCCCCCGAGGCCCGACAACTTCCTCCCATCCCGTATCTCGACCCCAACACCAAGGACGAAAAGAAGCGCCAGGAGGAAGACGACTACTGGGGCAAGTACGACGAACCACAAGAAAATGGTGTCGGCTGCCGCTGCCGCTGCGACACCGACATCGTTGACGTCGAAGGCAAGGAGGGCTCATGTATGGCCGAATGGGTCGACGTCGCTGGTGGCTGGGCCAGCCCTTAGATTCTTTTATTTTTGGATATAACGACCTAACCCTTTTCACATAATGAGCGGAGTTCTTTTCATTTCGTCGACCGCGCTGTTTATCTACCGCTTTCTTCCATGGCGCCGGTTTGCAGGTTGCAGGTCATGTCATGTCTTTGCACTGTCCAAGACAATTTTGGCAAGGAAAGGCAGCAGATGCACCGGCTTAACTGGCGGACGCGAGGCTAAGCGTAGCAGGTGTATGCGCAGCGTTTACTCTTGCATAATCGACAAGCTCGAAGCAGAAAAGGGCCTCATTCAAAACACGGAGTTGAACGGGATGGTCTGTGGCGAGCTGTTTCTGGGACTGGACGCAGAGGTTCCGCTACCTCGGGCTTGCAGATTTCGGTGTCAGGGTTTTCTTCTGCGGCTGCGCGAGACCACCGGCTTCCTGATAGACCATAGCTGGCTTGTTTGTTTCTATTTGACTGGATTGGGGATGCTGCTGGGAAAGGGCTGCTTTTTTGGGGTTGATTTGTACCTAGGGAGCGAAAAGGCACGTCTTTTTTTGTACTATTTGCGTGTTTGGCAGAGGGGATAAACCTGGTTCAGAATGCAACTTGATTCCTTGGGGAAGCTACTACTTTATATATTTCAGAAGAGAGATGCTTCATGTATAGACTATTTATATTCCACGCATCCAGCACCCTCCATCGCAAGTACGTTGCCACCTCGATCGCCATTCACCAAATTTACCCCCCCCCCCCCCCCCTCTACATCCTCAAATCCTCTGGCACCACCATCCCGTCCTGATACCCTTCAACCCCGGGGAGGGGGCCAGATTTGCAGCAGGCTTCTATGCAGGATATCTTGACGTATGTTGCACCGGAGAAGTCGGTGAACCCCGGGTCCCGTGAAAAAAGGCTTTGATATCCGAGCCGGACCCCGGGCGTGGTTGAAGCCATTCTGTTTGGCCGGCAGGAGGACTAGGAGGCAAATTCACCTTGCCTGCTCAGGTCCGGTGATCGAGTGGCCCGAGTTATATAAATCAGCGCTTTGCCGTCTGGTAGGGGGGGCCAGGACACTGATGCATGTGGATGGGATTAGTGTTGGTGTGAAGATCAAACGGCCTGTGTGAAGAAAAACTGCGTGTGTGAATAAAAAACGGCTGTAAAAATTTCAGCTGCAATTGCCGCTTCTACACAAAAGATGCCCCCACGTTTATGATGCACCATTCAATTACGACAACAACGACAACAACAACAGCGAGAACAGCGACAGTAGGGATAGTAGAGCCAGTAAGGATTAGGGTAATGCTTTGAACGCATTGCGTGATCACTGAGTTTTTATGATCTTCTAACATACTCTACCTTAATATTGACCATGGTAAAAAAGAAAAAAAAAGAAAAAAAAAAAGGAAAAAGACAAGAAAAAAAAAGAAAATTGGCATTGTGTTGGGGTATAACTAAGGTATCTTCCTCCTCAAACAAATCAAACAAGGCTGGTCATCTTTCAGACCAACATCACCAACAGTTGTCATCCTTTTACACCACGTGTCTGTCAATTTCCTCCAGGCAACAAACAAAGGGGAAAGAAATT
Source organism: Cordyceps tenuipes (assembly GCA_025583755.1). Lineage (NCBI taxonomy): Eukaryota > Fungi > Ascomycota > Sordariomycetes > Hypocreales > Cordycipitaceae > Cordyceps > Cordyceps tenuipes. Next base: position 82,845 of record JANZYN010000019.1, read on the forward strand.
CAAGGGATCAACCGCAGTCGGCCTCGAGCCAGCTGCAACAATTACCACCACCCGGCTGTCCAAATCCGTGTCGTACAAACAAAGGGTACACCGAAACGCGTGATTCTAAATTCGACGCAACAACAACAAGACAAAGGAAAAGAGACCACGACCCCCGAGACTAGATATTAATGAATAGTGCCGCATCTGCGGAGAGAGTCTAATCTCGGGAGCCAGCCAGTCCCGAATCCCAATCCCACCAAACAGGAAAAAAGAACGGGCAGAGGGGTTGGGTGTCATTCTGCTCTGCGCTCGTCAAGGCGAGCAACTCGCCGACAAGTATTAAGTAAATAAAGAGGTGTGCCAGGCGACCAAGGGTCCATGGCGGTTCATCAAGCTGGACGTCAACGAGTCCACATCGTTGTTGCTGTGCGCGAGCATGCTGATCGGCGTGGTCAAGGAGCACCTCATCGCTTGGTATTGGCAAACTGCTCGGGGAAGTGCTCCTTGGCGTATTGCTCGCAGGCCTTTGCTGGTTTTCCAACCTTTTGACCGATCACCTTCCACTTGTTGTTTTCATAGTCCTTGATCGCGTTAAGGAGAGCCTGGCTTTCATCTTCAGCAAATTCGGCGTAGTGCATATCCTGGCAGTGTCAATGTTAGTCACGGTTGAGAGGCGTGGCAGCATGCAGCGTTGACGAACCTTGTACCAATGCTTCTTGACTGAGCCTTCTGTCCTCGTGGGGAAGGTCTATTGACGAGTTAGTATAAAGTGCAAACATGGCCCTCCCCATGTCTGGGTCGTACCTTGGCGATTTCGGCCCAGCTGTTGCCAGCATCGCGCATTTGCTTCAGGCGCAGCTCCTCCGCCGGAGTCCACGGCGTATTGGTCCGGCTCTTCTTGGCGGGGGGTTGTGAGGGCGTTGCGGTCGAGTCTTCGGTCTGAGCAGCAGAGCCGGGGGTCGGGGCCGACTGGGCATTGGGCGGCGTCTGGGCAGGAGGCTGGCCGGCGGCTGCCGCAGGAACGGCCGCCGGGGTGGCCGGCGAGGGCACAGTACCAGGAGCAGGTCGCTTGCGCTGACGGCCAGGCTGGGGCGTGGCAGTCGGGGTCTGCTGCTGAGAGCCTGGGCCCGAGGCGGGCTGCTGGGGCTGGGGTACGTTCATGGGGGGCTGAACCGAAGGCGGGTGCGGTTGCTGATGTGCCGTCATGCCAGCCTGGGGCGGGTAGGGGAAGTCGATACGCTCAGCGCGCCTAGCGGCCATATCGGTTGCTTGATAGGGATTGTTGCTATTTCGCGATTCAGGTTAGCATCAGCAGAAGCCGAGACGAACAAGATACGCCGCCTCCAGGTACGACGAGTGCGGCGGGATGTTGATGTAGCGCCGAGGGGCGGGTGAATACTATCAGCAAGTCTGATAGTACGCACCTCGTGTGCCCGCCCCAAGGGAGAAGCCATGGGTCCAGAGGGGGAGGCAAGTGATTGTCTGGGGGGTCCATGTTCAAGAGGTCCTTGATGCGACGGTACGGCTACATGGAGCGGTGCGTAGGACGGCAAGTGGACAAAAGAGCACGGCGGCAGCGACATGTTTGTCGGAGGGAAACAAGCAGGCCGGGGCCAGTCAAGAGAAGCAGTGCAAGGGACGGGTAGACAAGAAAACAAGAAAACAAGAAAACAAAACAAAGATTCGAGGGGGTAGGCACGACTTACTGCATGGCATTAGGCGGGTGAGTGGAGTTGGAGTAGACATACTCGGGAACGGGGCCGACCTGCCACTGTTCCATTTTGGCGGCTCTGCAAGGCTGAAAAGATGACTGTTAGCATTGGGCAATCAGAGTCAGAGTCAAAAGACGATCCAATGGATGAATTGAGAAGCAAGGCAAGGCGGTGGAAAGACGCGCGTGCATGGTGATGCTTGCGGGGGGACTGTAGCAGGTAGACAAGCGATTGCGCCTCAGGCGACACCAGGCCCCATGTGCACAGCAGGCGCAATCATAGAAATAGAATGGCTGCAGGCGAGGGAAATGTTGGCATCTGCTCTTGGCATGGTTTTCTCCTTGTCGCGCTCTGTCCCTCCTGCTCTCGATTCATCTCTGGTCGTTACTGCGGCTGCGATGCGATCGGACGCGCGAATGGAAGATGCGATAGGTGCATGGCGCACACGATTTGAATGATGAGCGCCAGGCTTTCGCCAGCTATTGGCGCGACGGGATATGTCGTGTTCGACTCGGGGGAAGCGATCGCAGTACGAGTGGTGCAAGCAGGGCGCAGGCTGGGCGCAGGCAGGGCGCAAGCAGGGCGCAAGCAGGGCGCATCGAATAAGCGACCAGAATCGCAATGGCGAGACGCGAGACGACAGAGCGCAAGGAATTGTCGGCGCGCAATCGTCGCCGACGTCGATCGGCTGGCTGGCTGCCGAAGGGCTTTTTTTTGCTTGACTCAAGACGTGGGGCATGGGCGCGAGGAGAATACAAGCCAGGGGCTTGTGAGCGCGTTGCGAGCGGAGAGCGGAGAGCGGAGAGAAGAAAACGGCGCGCGTCGGGCGGAGGTGAAGATGCGCAAGGACGTTGATAAAAAAACGACTTACATGAAAATACCTGAGTGGTGAAGCGGGAGATGTCAATGGTGACAACCGAGACCAGGGCCGGGTAACGGACGAGGTACTGTACACTGGTAGGAATAGGTATAGTACGACGAGGTACGGCGGACAGTGGACAGGCTGAGTGAGGCTGAGGCTGGTGGTGTCCTGGCGAGAAAGCGAGAAGCCAGACAAGGAGGGCAGGAAGACCAAGAAGTCCAGGTCGGTTCAGTAGTGGGCGTAATAGGAGTAGTAAGTAAGGAGTAGTCAGGATGGAGGGCAGGCTGGGCAAGCAAAACTGGTGGCGATGCGCAAAGACGCAAAGACGGGGCTGCGGTGGCTGGTGGCTGGGGCAGAGGCAGAGGCAGAGGCAGAAGCCGCTCGTCTGGCTCTCAGGTGAGGTGAGCGGGCGAGTGAGTGAGTGAGTGAGTGGGTGAGTAAGTGGGTGAGTAAGTGGGCGAGTGAGTGGGCGAGTGAGTGAGTGGCAGCGAGTTGAGTGGGTAGCGAGACAAGCACAAGGCCGGCTGGGCTACCTAACTCGTCGGTAGGGGGTAGGTAGATATTAGTAGGCAGGTAGTGCTACTGACGGCACGGGCGAAGCTGGCTGTAAAGTACTTGGTTAGCATCTTCCAAGTTGGTAGTTGGTAGCGGCCCTTCATCTCAAGACGAACATCCAGACCTACTTACTCTGCTGGCATGTATTGTCTTTGTCGACGGTGGAGCTTTCCGCAGACTAGGAACGGTAGTGAGCTGCGCCTGCTTCTTGGGCTCACAGCAGGTGGTGGACGGATAGAGGCGGAAGGCAGAGTAGCGCGGCGCGATGAGATCAAAACTTCGATTGCGTCCAAATAGGACTGCCTTGGTCGCGTTCTTGCTTTGCTCCAACCTGGATTGCTCGTTTGATTGGATGACGATTGGGTGCCGATTGAGCAATGGGAAAAGCACTGCAACTGGGCGTCGTCAGTCAGTAAGTACCGAGCAGGCCAAGAGCCATACATGCTCGTCCCCGGCTAGGGGGAGGTGAAGCAGCGTGGCGCCAAAGGTGGCTGGGGAGTGGCCACAGAGGGAGACAGACACGACCATGACACGAACACGGCCAAGTCAGCAAGCAAGGGGAGGCAGAAGGGGAGGCAGGAGAGGGCGGGAGCAATATTCCTCGGGCAATACTCCTGGGGCAGAGCCAGGAACCAGAAAGCGCGCGCTGGGACACCGGCTGACATACCTGATGGAAAGAATAATGCAGACTCTTCAGCGCAGCTCCTATCGTCTCTTCACTTGCTTTCCGAATCACCCGTTTCGCTCTGTTGCGACCCGTTTGCTGTCGCGGTACAGGAGCTCAGTGGGACCTCGGCGCTGTGACAAGCACTGGCCGCTGGTGCTGAAGAACTGAAGGTACAGTGGAAGAGGGGGCGGGATGGTGGAGGAGGTAAAAGGGAGGTACTTGGTGCGCAAGTCACTCAGGCGAGGATTTGGGGCAACGGCTAATAAGCAGCCTAGCAAACCCGGTAGCTGGCAAGGTCACTGGACTTGGACAAAGGTGAGGGCAAGAGGGGAGGGAAAGGGCAAGCAGACGACAGGAAGGAGTGAAAGAGGTAGAAGGGATGTGACGAGGTACAAGCGATGAGGTCGGGGGACTGCCAAGGTACTCCCGCCCAAGAGTGGGGCCCGGAGTCGCAGCTGTCCTCCGACACTGTAGCAAAACACTGTACACCAACTATCAAATATGCTGCACACAAACAGTGCTATTTACCCGGTGCACAGTGCTCGACCCACCATCCGCGCTCAGACCATATTGATCCACTCTTCTGGTACCATTCCCGTATCCGGTACCTTCTCAGTCCTGCCTGTTCCAGCGCCACCGTTCTCCAGCCACGTCCACCACCGCAGTTTGAACCAACCAGCCCTGCTATTTGACATTTGGCGTCGGCTTCCTCCTCCTCCTCTGCCGCCCCCCCTCCTCCTCATCACTCATAGTTCCTTCTCATCACCCCAGCCAACTCGCTTTTCCGTTTTTCAGCCCACTTGTCGACTCGAGCAATGTTCCGTCATCGACAAGAACGAACCCTCTTTGTTCGGCCTACCGCTCCGAACCCTCTTTGTTCGGCCTACCGCTCTTTTCACCTCTCAACTCCGTACCCAGAAAAGGAAATGAACATTTTAAGCTCTTCACCGTTTTCACCTGGCGCGCCATCCCGTCCGTCCTCCATCCAACAGGCCCCATAACATGGCCGGCCATCTAGCCAGCCAGAGATGAGACATCTTCTTCACCAACCACTCCGTCGCAGAATTGTCCCGCTTGCGGATCCGTTGACTGCGCGCAATTTCCGTGGCGGCAGAAACGGCGCAGAAATCTCGTGCGCCGTTTCTCTCTCTCGCGCCCATTGTACTGCCACCCCATCTGCACAGTTCTGCTCGCTCCTGCGTCGTGCAGCAGCACTAATCGAATATCGACTGACGACGTAACAATATGTATCCGACACCTGCTGTATCACGCAAGCCATATCTTGTCGACGCTCTTGTGGCTAACTACCAGGATAACAAACGTACGTATACAGAGGTACGGAGCACAACAGCTGAGAGACCTGTACCCCCTCTGTACGAATGACATGGTCCACAAATCAATCACCATGCTGCGGCACTTTTCCCAACCGCCTCCCCCAAAGAACCCCGGTATCCGATACTTTCCTTTGTTTTGCTGCTCCGAATAACTAACGGTCATCTCAACACACCACACAACAAGCAGAACCCCAATGGTTCGTGGTCATGGCGAGCCGAATCCTTGGCCCCCACCCAGCCTCACAAGCGTCCGCTACTTGTTCCGTCTGTACCTGTCGTTTCTCGGCTGTTTCCGAGAGTGGCAAGGCACCATGTATCGAGACTTGCTCTTCCAAGCAATCTTGGCCCTTGCATTAACAATGGATGAGTGGCCTGGCCGATTTTTCTCTCCCTCCGTTTTTTGCTGCAGAGCCGCTGTCCACTTCTGCGTTTCTCTCCCTAACCTCATGACTGATGTCGGGTGCCGATTCAGATCCGATTCGAACGCGCGACATCCGCGTCACCAAGCAAGTTATTGAGATCATCGACAGGACTTGGCACATCCTTAAATCTACATACGCACCGCATAGGCCAGGCCGGATATCGAGCACCGACCTTGTCTCGGTCGCTGCGCGCATCGAATAGATGACCAGCAGTATTGTGCATCGAGCATCACTCCAGTGTTACGCCGAGCAGGCACCGACTCTCACATGCGAAAGTCAAAATACTCTGTCATGTTCCGACGGCAAACCTAGTCTCGTCGGAGTTGTCACTGGGCCTTTCGTCGTGCAATTTTGCCCATTGACACGCCTTGCCGACTAAGCTTGGCGTTGCTCAGCTTGTTACTATATTAAGAGGCATTACACATCCGACAGTTGCATTAAACTGACTAAATGAATCTAGTTTTCAAGCTATTGAACTCGTGACTCTACATGGTTGCAGTGCCGTCATGATGCGGTTCACCTCTCAAGGCCACCTGGCTGCTGTTGACCAACGCAACCCCACAATCAAATATTGTTGGCTTTGCCTCTTTTCATGCCTGAACTTGGCCTTTTATGAAATGACTTGTCATCTGCTTTCGTGGACGCATTATTCAAGATTGTTCGAATGGGGTTCTGGCGGTCACTAGAAGGACACTTATTCAACTAGTGACAGTTGGACGGACAGCCACGTTTCTTGTCACCAATACGGACATGGGGTTTGCGCTTGACATGCCGCGCGCAAGCATACGATGGATGGCGTCTCTCCACTCTCCCTCAACTACTGGCGAAGCGCCACGCTGATATGGCATGCACGCGTCATCATCTGACCTCAAAAAGGCTTCCTATGACGTGAGTCTTCCATTGCAGCAACCAGTGCAAGTTCGGCTTTCCTCTAGCGCAAGCAAGCTGTCTATGTGTAGTAACGGTCATGACGCCGGCAAGCAGTGGACTGGCTCGGCGTCTGAGTAGGGTCAAGGCTCGGCCCATAAGGCTGTCCATGTCCAGTTGTGCCAGGAACATGCCAGCGTGGCTTCCAGTGATAATAAAGGGGAGAAGGCAACTCGTAGTGTGGCGCCGAGTCCATCTCAAACCATGACGGGGTTGAACTTGAGAGATGCTGCTGCTCGCTTAATTAGCGAGCCGACCGGGAGGTGAGGGCAGCTGCTGGCCAGACAGGGGAGATTGAGTGGTAGAAATGAAGATGTCATGGGTGACGAACAGGTCAAGGCCGACAGGGGGGGCGGTACTTTTAAAAGATGGCGTAGCTTGTTGATACGTGATATTTGATGTTGTCACTGTTGCCTGTTTATCCGCTCGCAGTTTCAGTTGAAGACCCTTGGTGGTTGTGGCTCCCAAGTGCAGTGCCAAGTCTGATGTCTGAATGGATGAATGGATGGATGGATGGATGGATGCTATGACTCGGAAGAAGCAGATTGCCGTTCCACAGTTTGTTGCATGACACATGCAGATGGACGTGAAAGACGTCATGTTTCCCTCAGCAGTGGCGGCTGTTTATTGCAAAGGGTTGATGGAGGGCGAGGGCGAGCAGAGGGTTGGCCATGCGCGCATGCAACGTTGTGGGCTCATGATCTAGAGATGCATTGACGGCTGCTGGCTTGGAGTCATTCACCTCATTTGGACATGATTCTTGGGATAAAGCTGCTTGAGATTGTTGAGATGGCGGCTTGGCGGTCGATGGTCCACATGCCCAGCTGAAGGGTTTGGACGAAGTCTTGCTCGGTCGACGAGCGAAAGAGATGTCCCGAATCGTCAGGCCGGGTTGGGACGCCCATGACTAGACGAACTTACAGCGCATGACAAGAGAAGGCGGTTTAGGAATTCGGAGCTTTGGCCGCCGCCGCCGTGCCTCGACGAGGACTGTGGTGCATGATCCAACCTCAGCAACGAACCAACGGCAATGATTTGGATTCGGCCTTTGTTACCAACGGATATCCCACCGTCTCGTCTCATTTCAACATTTCGGCTTTTTTTTCTTTTTCTTTTTTACACTTTCACCGCCACTTGTAGACCGCGACACGGCCAAAACGCTGCTCAAACGGGTTGAAACGCAGAATTTTCCCCGGCCAACCCTGTATGCCAAACGAACGGCGGCCTGTCGCCCCCCCCCGCGAAGCCATCTCGTTGGCTGCGATACGTCATTATTGCCGTTGGTTTGACCGTGTCGGGTGATCACAAAACATAAAACATGGCTGAGGAAGGAATCAGAATCAAAATAACAGGAAATAAGATAAATGCCGGTGAAGAGCCTCCCTCGATCGGCAGGCCTCCTATCCGCCTGCACAGTGTCGACTAACCTCGTCCGGCCCCCCCCCCTCCCCCCCCTCTCCCTCAGACCGTCGTCTGGTGTTTCTTCTTGACGACCCTGAAAATGAAAATTCACAAAAAAAAAGTATTCACCCACCCACACATACACATATGCCGCCTCATTCTTGCCGCTGAGTGGCGAGGCTTGGCTGCTGAGGACAAGACCCCCTCCCCCCCCCTCTCCTCCCTATAATGAGCACAGCCTCAGTGACCGCGGACTCGCGCACCTAGAGATGACGGATTTCTTGGTTCAAACTTCATGCGCCTCGCGCCCAACAGAGCTTGGAACATACACACACACATTATCCGTTCCTGGATTATGGGGTGGCGCAATCATGCGCTGTAAACGCGGGCGCAGTCTGGAGGAAGCTCGAAACAAGTCCCGAAATTGCAACGTAAAGCGAGCCAGAGCGTCTTCTCAATGCAATGCATCAGGTGAGGGGGCGAAAAAAAACACTTTTTTTGTGTGTGTGTGTGTGTTCTCGGCCGGCCTTTGACAAGGACGTTGTTGCTGGTAAACAGGTTCGTGGCAGAATTGAAACGATGCCGGGCAGGCGAGGAAGAAGGAAAGAAAAAAAAAAGGGTACGGAGGATTTCGGATCGTGGAGAGACCGGATGCAAGATGCGACATCGGCAGGGCCAAGCGTTTTTCTCGTGGTCGTTTTGTCTCAACGGTAAAGATGCGACCAGCCAAGGCACAGAACGAATGCGCATTTCTCTAGTATGTATCTATGTAGGTATGTATGGATGTATGGATGTATGGATGTATAGATGATGTATGTATGGATGATGTATGGATGATGTATGTATGGATGTATAGATGATGGATGGATGTATGGATGATGTATGTATGTTTGTATGTTTAGATAATGTATAGATGTATAGACCATGTATGTATGTTTAGATAATGTATATGTATCGATCGATGTATGGATGGATGATGTATGTATAGATGTTATATGTACGTATGTATGTCTGTATGTATCATGATATCATGTATGTATGTTACTATAGAATATATTTCTTGTGCCTGGCCAGCCTCGCCTCGTCCCTTGTCTGTTCTGTCTGTCCTGTGTGTCCTGCGCTTGGCCCTTGTTCCTTGTCCTACTTCTTCTTCTTCTCCTTCTCCTTCTTCACCATTAACGTCAATCGGATTCAGCCACCGCCTGATGTGACTCGTCAGTATGGCTTAATCTCCCTCACAATACGGATCAAGTATGCAGATTATGCATACCACTCACAGCCGCCTTATGCCTCCCCCTCCTCATTTGATGCTGTGGGTTAATGCCATCACGACCGGCCCATCCCACTCGCTCTGTTTCTCCTTTCTCTTCAATTTTTTTTCCTTTTTTCCCCTTTCTTCTCCCTTGAAGAGTGGCTTGTTAGCTGATAGCCTGATACCGAGGTGAGATGCGATGGGCCCTGGCTGGCCCCAGTGCTTGTTTCAAGATGTGATCAAACCCCCCCTGCAACTTCCCCTCGGTGGCGTGGGGGCCGCCGTCGTGGGTTTCGCCAGGTATCGGTTTCATGTCAAGTGCTAGTTTGTGAGGGAAGGGAGGAGGAAAATGAAAAGCAAAATGAAGAGGAGAAAACCGGGAAAAAAAAAACCGGGAGAAAAACGGCAAATCGGAAGAAAGGACATACTCAGGAACCGCCAGGGACCGAGCCGCCGGCAAGGCCGGGCCCTGAAAGCCGCCAAGCATTATACATCATGTACATAGTCATGGCAGTTGGTTGGCAGGGTCGATGGGCGTGGATTAATTTGGATTAATGTTGTTCGCTACGAACCGGTGGCTTGTTTCCGAAAACAGATTTGGGACTGAATCAGCCGCTGAAATGAGCTGCATATAATCTGTATTCTGGTGTGTTTTAAAAATAAAATAAAAACTTAATTAAAAAAAAAACATTAAGAGCCCATCAAGAGCCACATCCAAGAGCATGACAGTTTATCTGTTCCCTCAACTCAGCCACTCCGCGACTAATATTTCTCGTGCAGCAACGGGCAGCCAATAAGCAACTAGTCAAGGCACTACAAAACAAGATCAGCCTCAAGCGAAGCGGTTTCGGCAGTGTCCATCATCAAACTAAAATAAACAAATGCAGCAAGCCCCCGGTCGGGGTTGAAATCCGCCGCGACAGGCACCGTGTCGACGACAGGAGGGGAGGCCCCCGCGATGTTGGTGTCCCCCGGCTAATGCAGGACCAATGCAAGCCGCATGTTTGGGCTTATTGCAAGCTGGATAGCCAGTAAGCGCGTTTGAGCATGTAGGACAGGGTCGGCTTCCTCACCTTCCCTGCCACAGCGTGGCGCTGCCGGGATCCCCCCCTCGTCCCTGACGCTATTCTGAGTAGCCCGTCGACAAACGTCAGGACTCGGTGGAGAATGTCTGGCTGGCGCTCGACTTGGCAGGAGGGAGTCGAGTCTCTGGATAAAAGTGAACAAGTAGGAGGTTATCCGTAGATCAGATGCCAAGAACGAGCTCGCAGGGAGGGCACGATAACTCTAATCAAAAGCTAGTGAGCTGGCCGCGATAAAGGGACGGCCTGGCTAACCAACTTGGTCGTACGGTAAGCAGCGAAGCATAGAGGCAATCTATAGGATGTGCCTGCATCCAGCACTTGGCGCATGCCAACTATAGCGCGGCAGGAACTGTTCCTCGGCCGGCCGCACCTTGGTGGGCTATATTCGTAGAGTGTACAGGGCCGGTCCATGCTGGGCAGCGTATGTATGCAGATATAACAAGCAGCGAGTTGGTAGAGTCCAAGCGGGTATCAGCCATTGAGATGGCGCTGCATTGGTGTGGCATATGGTGGTGGACGGTAGTTGACAACAGTATGTGTCTAATGCTGGGCAGCATGGAAAGCGACGAGTCACTCCGGACCTCCGGGTCCGGGCCACGGGCGACAGATGATGGATCTCTCGGTCCAGTACATCAGACCAGCAGGTTGATGTATTCGCTGGCAGAGTTGATAGTGATGTCATGTCATTACATCGGATTAGCAAGTTGATTTCTTCGTTGCTACTGTTTAATGCAGCCAAGGGTTGACATGATGCTCTCTCTCCATCTCCCTCCCTCCCTTCTCTATTTTCTCTTCTCTTCTGTCTTTTTTCCTGTTTTCTGTTTTTTACTCTTATTTGATTATTTTAATTTCTTCGCATAATCAAAACAAGACTCAGAATAAGCTCGTGACCTTACTGGATCATGCGCCTCTCCCGCTTGCTGGACTCGTTGGCGGCACACGAGCAGACCGTGTAGGGAGGATGTCACCCTCCTAAAGACTAGCTAATAAACATGATGATGAGGATTATACTAATAGCAATTAAAACAAAAATAATGAAGAATATAATGATACTGCATAATGAACAAAAAAAGCCCCGATTATATCTGTTCTCACTAAACACTGGATAATAAGAGACCAGATGGGGAAAAGAGGGCTTTCGCGCTTTAAAAGACCAGGTCGCCCGGTCTTGCCAGATAAGAATAGGACAAAGTACAGATGGGCAGAAAATGAAATAAAGTAAAGCAAAATAAAATAAAATAAAATAAAACCAAAAACCAAAAATGTAATAATAACATCATGCTACGGCCCCGCACGCTTGGCCAGCCTGTAACAAAGCTAGATCTCATAAGTCGACCAGGGGCTCCCCTTGAATCCTCGAATCCTTGATGCAATGCAGCATCCGGACAGGGTCCTGGCCCCTCCAAACATGACAGCCTGCCAAGCTGTTTCTGCATGTAACCCAAATAACTATACGCAGTTGTCTACACGCTATACAGCACGGGAGAACAGAGGCCATACAGCACAGCACAGGACGGGCATACAGCAACTACAGCATACAGAATCCGGCATCCCGCACACAGCATGGTTGCAGCATACAACATGCTTGGTGGCAGTACCCGTAACAGCCTAATAATGCATAACGATGCTGTGTTATAGCCACCGCCGCCTTGCTTGGGGGATCCACGCTCCTCGCCAACCTGGCCTGTCTGCTGCTTGCTTGCTTGCCAGTCTGATAACTATCTGTCTGGCTGTCATCTGCCTGTCACTCACCCACTCACTCATTCGCTCACTCACTCGTTATTATATCATCATCGTCTCTTCCCGACCTTGCCTTGCTGCCTCTTTTCCCCTTCTCTGGTCTTCATTTCCCTCCAACTTGCATCGGTCCTGCCTCAACAACCAACCACTCGTGGTCTCTTGCCCAACAGTCGTTTTTTTTCATTCCCTCCTTTTTGTTTTCTTGGTTGCGTATTACCAGTCCTTCCTTGAATCCCCGCTCACGGGCACAACTCTCATTCAGAAACCAAAAAGCCATCGTCACTCCTTCGACACTCGTACACTCTCTCACCCTTGAACGACCAACTGGCTTGGCCTTCAGACCGTTCTCTACACCCTCCCAATACGCAACTAGCAAAACAGGAAAAGAAGGACATCAGTTGTTGCCAGAAACAATAATCTCCGAACCCATCCTCTCTTTTGGACAACAACGCGAGAACCCTTGTACCGGTATCATTCGTTTCGAGCCGACGTGACCTCACCGCGCCGGCAAGTCCCCAGAAAGGGGCAAGATTAATCAGTACCGCCGACGCTTGGCCTGGTTGCCAAAGAAGCAGTCTTTTTCTCTTCTTTTTTCTTCTCACCTGGATACTCAGCAGAGTACCGAATCATGTCTCGCACTCAGACACTCTCGCCTCACAGCATTGACATTTCCGTCCACGCCCGCAACAGGAAGAACTCCATGACCGGCGGTGGCCGCGCCTGGAGGGAAGACGAGGTAGGTTCCATCAATACCCAGAGCGAGGTCGCATCAAATCTTGTCCGACTAACACGCATTCCCAAAGGAGGCCTACCTCCTGCGCACCCGTCTCCAGAAGATGCCGTACAAGCACATCGCGGCGCACCTCAACAAGACGGAGCTCGCCTGCCGGCTGCACTACCACCAGCTGTCCCACGGCAGCAGCCGCCGCAAGCGCACCGCGTCCACCTCGTCCGGCTCCGACCGCTGCTCGCCCGTCCTGCCCAGCCTGAGCCCGAGCCCGTCTGCGTCCTCGGCCGTCGTCGCCGCTGCCTACGAGCGCGTCTCCCGCTCCATCTCGCCTCCGCGCCACCACCACCACCACCATCACCATGGCCACCACCAACAACACCACCCGGGCCGCTTCGTCATGACCCCGCCGCCGCAGCTCGCCGACGTCCAGCTGCCCGGGCTCGTGCTCAGCGGCAGCTCGCCGGTGCGCGCCGCCGCCGTCCCGACCACCACCACGACCACCATCCTGCCCAAGCCGGCCGCCATGGTCTCCCGTGCCAGCTCCCCGCTCGGCTACCCCCCTGTGCTGTCCTCGTCGACTGGGCTGGAGCAGCAGCAGTCGCTGCCGCCGCCCTTCCGCCGCGCGTCGTCGTCCACGCACCAGCACCTGCCGCTGCCGTCCACGGCCATCCCGGTGCACTCCCCGGCGCACGTCGACCTGCACCGCCTGCAGGCCGTGTACGCGGCGCACCGCGACAAGTTTTGGGACCAGGTGGCGGCCGATTACGGCTGCTCGGCGGGGCCGGCCGCGCTGGAGACGGCGTGGAGGAGCGGAAGGTGCTGCGGAGACGGAGCCGCTCCGGTGTGCGGTCCGCCGGCGAGCCCAAAGGAGGACAGCAAGCTGGGCGCGTCGCGCGACAAGACGAGGATATCCTCCATCATCTCCATGGACTAGATGGCCATGGCCTGCGCTTTTGCCTGGGGGAGGGTATTTTTTATTATTTTGTAGGTCGTAATTGGGATGAGTTGCTCCTGCGGTTGTCCCAGGGCGTCAAGGGGGCTGCTTCTTGGCTTCACTGTTGACTTGGGTTTTTTCGTGCAAGGCGCTAGGGACGTTTTCATGTATTTTGACGATCTGCTGATGATTTGACTGGGTACGCTGTAGAGGGGGTAGCTTGAGTCTTGAGAAAGATTGACTTGGAATTATGAAAACGTACAAGTTTGTGACTGCCGCTGACCTCGGCGTCCTTGTTCTCTGAGTACAAGTGTCTATGACTGTAGCTGTGGGTTTGATGGTGCAGATCTGATGGCGGGCTGGGCCGTTTAGAGTGCTGGCAAGACAATGGTGACGCACAGAGCTTCCCTCGGATGAACTAGCTGTAGTTTACGGAGATTTTTCGAGGACGTCTGTGCTGGGGAACGAGGATGGAGGTTTGCCTAGTTGGGGCAGCAAGGGACAAAGCGCGGGTTGGTCAGACGTATTATATTCGTACTCGCTAGTTACATCCAGGGTCACCATCATCTAGACGGACTACTCCCTATTTACATCCAGGACACCATCATCAAGACGTAGTACTCCCTATTTACACCCAGCACCAGCACCACATCACCACTCTTCCCAGCTACTCCCTCCCACTGCCACTGTGCTCCAAGTGCTCCTGGTGCTTGGGCGTGCCGCCATCATCCACCAGGCCCGTCGTCCTGCTCAGGTGGCGCATCAGCCCCTCCTTGCCCGACTCAAACTCGGCATGGCCCTTGTGAATCCTCAGCAGGCTGTCCCTCATCAGGAACTCATAGTACGCCGTCCCGACCAGCGTCGCCGGGATGCTGACCAGGATGCTGATGGGCGCGTACGTCATGTAGGTAAAGGCCTCCTTGCCAAAGAAGATGGCCGCGACGATGCGGGTGCCGAGGTCGCGCGCCATGTTGGTGCTGATGGTGATGTCGGCGAAGCCCCAGACCATGAGCGCGTAGGCGATGCCGATGACAAAGGGCGCGCTCGCCGGCGCGATGAACGGGTTGGTCGGGTCGATGCAGGCCCAGATGACGAGCGCGAGGAAGGCGTCGACGAAGAACTCGGTCATGAACAGGAAGCCGTGGTTCGTCTGGCCCGGGTTCGGGAACGAGCACAGGATGCTCGCCGGCGCGCCGTTGGCCACCACCGGCTTGCCGGCCGCGAGCAGCTCCGCCTTGGCCGCGGCGATCTCCGGCCAGTACATGCCCATGACGAGCAGGCCGGCGACGAAGGCGCCGAGGATCTGGCTGAGGATGTACTGCGGGACTTTGCGCAGCGGGAAGCCCTGCCAGAACCAAAAGGCGATGGTGATGCAGGGGTTGAAGTGGCCGCCCGAGGTGGGCGCGCAGACGATGATGGCAAAGGCGATGCCCATGCCGAACGCCCACCCGATCTGGAAGAGGCTGCCGAACGCGGCGACGCCGACGGGGGAGGCCAGGTTGAGCGTGAAGCTGGCGACGGCGGCGATGCCGGGGAACACGTAGAAGAAGACGCCGGTGGCTTCGGCGAGGCACTCGCGCAGCCAGCGCGGCCGCCGCCGCTCAAAGTCGAGTCGGCGCTGGGAGACGGGCTTGGGCGGGACGACGTGGCGCGAGACGTGTCTCTCGATGGCGTCGGTGACGCCCAGCTCTACTGTTGGTCTTGAGGATCAGTATACGTCATGGATGGGGGCGGCTGCTCGGGCGTCATCATGGACGTGGTGCGCACATACAGTCATGGGTTTGTAGTCGGGACAGATCAGCGGAAGACATTGTTGCTGGTCACCGCTGCGTGAGAGAAGGACTTTTTCCGAGATGCAACAGATGGTTCAGAGAGGTGCAAGGTCTACACTACAGTACAGTACATCGGAGGTCACATCGCCAGACGGGGGGAGCCGCTACATATATGCCGTTTCGTGGGGGAGGGGGGGGCCTATTCCGCTCCCGGAGAGCTGCGATGGACGCATGGATTGCCGGAACGGCGAGGACCGGTCTGGGGAGGGGAGGGACGAAGAGGAAAAAGAGTTGCAAGGGAATAGTGGCAAGCAGATGGAGCAAATGAGCGGCAAAAAGTTGCCGGTTCGAGGCCTCCGGTCCAGTCACTGACGGGCGGTGCGGAGGAGGCGAGAATCCACCATTGACAAACATTCTGTAGATGGACGAAACAAGTTGGGGGCATTTCTTTGACGACTGTGGGAGTTATGCAACAGTAGTTTATGGGTTAATTCGCTAGCGGGCGCAGGAAGACGGATGGAAAGGGCTTGATGGCTTCAAAGGGAACAAGAGCAGCCCAACCAGCCAGCCAGCGGGGTGGGGAGCGGCGTGGAGCGGCGTGGAGCGGCGAGGTCAAGGTCAAGGTTAAAATCAGGCTCGGGAAGAAGGGAAGCAAAAGCCGGGGGATTTCCTGGGGTAACGCGAGGAGGCTATTCCAGCCATGCTATGGGATGTGGGGGACGACTCCAGATGGCAGGATGCATGGCAGGACAGCTCAGGGTGTAGACCAATGGGATGGCGAATCGAGGTGCTCTCGGCCGAGGTTGCTCTCCATTGGTTTTTAGGGCCGGGTGGCCGGAGATGGATGAATCCCATCTTTGGATGTTATTCTAAAGGCAATGATGAAGCTAACCTGTTGCAAGACGGTGACCGCCGAAACGTGGCTTGCGCACCAAGCCATGAGGCTGCTATGGGAGGACTGGTATTGGTTGGTGGGTAGGGGAGATTCAAGGTGGCGGGCTATAGTTTGTTTGACACGGTGCCGGCAGGTCCGGGACTTGATGACTAGTATAGTAGTATCATGGATGAAGGTGAAGGATGGATGACGAGGACGCAGACGACGCAGGCGGAGAGTCTCAACGTCCCCCGCAGGTGCCAAATAGCTTGTCATGTACGAACTGGTCTGCAGATCTGAGTATGACTAGTGACTAGTTCTTGGTTGGTTCACAGGCGGGGGAAACTCTAATGCGTATGCATCTGATCCTGGGTCCTCGTGTCCTGTTGCAACAACTCTACGACCATGGATGTCTGTAGGAGGCACGACACGAGGTTGAAATCACGGCGATGGGATGCTTGCTTGGCATCGCAGCCTCCCGCGTGTGCCAAGAGATAGAGAGAGGTAGACGCTCTATGTAGGTAGAATAAGACGCCACCCGAGAAGCGAGAGAGATTGAGAACTGGAAGGAGGCGTTTGCCAAGGCGGGCGGCTTTGGCTTCTGCTTCTGTTGACAAGATGCCGTGTATATTGTATTGAAACAATGTTTGTATTGTAATTTACCATGTTGATAATTATTGATGAATATTGATGCTGCTACCTGCATCACCGCCACCACCAACTGTCAACAGTCATCTTGCTGCAACTAACATTAATTTTATCAAATGTCTCCTTTTTTTTTGCCTTTTTCTTCTTTTTTCTTCTTTTTTCATTAAAAAATCTCACTGCCAATTGCCTCTCTAATCATGCCGTCCACTGTCCACCATAATCTGTAACCGGGCAGGCCCGATCAGTGAAACACTGGTGAAGAACGGTGTCATGCGATGGATGAAAAGGCTGTAGATTTTTTTCCCTTCTTTTTTTTTTTTTCCTTTTTTTTTTCTTTTTTTTCGTTCCGTTTTCTTGTCTTTTTCTCTCTTTCCCTCGTCCCTCTTTTGAATTTTCAAATCTCCCTCTTGGCCAATATAGTCAGTCCTACGAATAGTAACTAGCTCGAGCAGGTGACTTGTCGGAAATGAAGACGCGCTCAAATGCGCGACGCGTCCACGTTTATTAATTAGTCCGAGATGCTGCATTTATTGAATATTGAATATTGAATATTTTCATCTTCCCAGTCAGAGACATGATCCGCATCTACACATCTCGCCCATCCCCTCCACACCATCTGTCTCGCCATCGTGACCACGACACACCCTCATTCCACGTGATGGCTTGGTGATACATTCTTCATCCTTGAGGTGACTCTCACTCGTCGCGTGCGAGCCATCAAGATGGGCCACAGGACACAAGACATTGGACACCGAATCCCGGTGCGACCCTGCTAATGCGCATAGCGGCACGCGAACCTACCGCCAGAGATGAGACACTCGGCCTGTGTCCCGGTCCAGGCAGGGGATTACCGATAGAATTTCTTATGAGGGCGGCATTTAGATGACCATTACTTGTCACAGTCCGGGCGAACGGCATTACAGCGAGCCATTTACACTCTCTACTTATTTGGCCACATCCCCGGCCGTCTCTCCACGATGTCTTGTCTCTGTCTGGCCTGTCTACCCTGTCTACCCTGTCTACCTTGTCGTCTCCGTCCTTCTAGGTGACGGACAGACTAAAAGTCATGACGCCTTCATCTGCTCTCAAGCTCTTGGCGCTGTCCCTGCTCCCGGTCCTCGCCCGGACAGCGGCCGCCAAATCCCAGGACGCGACTGACAATGCCGACAAGCTGGACAGCCTCGACTACGACCCGATCGACTACGTCGACCAGCTCATCGGCTCCAGCAACGGCGGCAACGTCTTCCCCGGGGCGACCGTCCCCTACGGCATGGCCAAGGCCGTCGCCGACACCACCAGCGGCAGCAACCAGGGGGGCTTCACCCTCGACGGCTCGCCCGTCTCCGGCTTCAGCGTCCTGCACGACTCCGGCACCGGCGGCTCGCCCTCGCTCGGCAACTTCCCGCTCTTCGCCTACACCGCCTGCCCAGACGGCGACGTCAACCGCTGCGACTTTCCCAAGAAGACGCGCGCCAAGCACGGGTCCTTCAAGAACGACAGCGTCGTCGCCAAGCCGGGCTTCTTCGGCATCACCCTCGACGCCGGGCCCAAGGTCGAGATGACGGCCACCCACCACGCCGCGCTCTTCCGCTTCTCCTTCCCCGGCGCCGCGTCCGGCGACAAGCCGCTCATCCTCCAGGACCTGTCCGACCTGTCCGACTCGCGCCGCGACAACGGCTCCGTGTCGGTGGACCCGGACACCGGGCGCATCCGCGGCCGCGCCGTCTTCGTCTCCAGCTTCTCCCAGGGCACCTACACGGCGTACTTTTGCACCGACTTCAAGGGCCCGGCGCTGGCCGACGCGGGCATCTTCGTGGACAGCCGCGCCAGCACGCAGGTGCACGAGCTGACCGTGTCGCGCTCCATCAACGGCTACCCGCTGCCGGGCGGCGCCTTTGTGCGCTTCGCTGACGGCCAGACGCCCGTGCTCGCGCGCGTCGGCGTCAGCATGATGAGCGAGGCGCAGGCGTGCGCGAGCGCCGAGGCGGAGATGCCCGACTTTGACTTTGCGCGGCACGCGGCCGAGGCCCGGGACGCGTGGAAGGCCAAGCTGGTCAACATCAAGGTCGACACCACCAGCGTCGACGTGTCGCTCGTCCGCAACTTCTACTCGGGTGTCTACCGCACCATGGTGAACCCGCAAAACTACACGGGCGAGAACCCGCTCTGGCAGGACGGCGAGCCGTACTTTGACTCGTTCTACTGCATCTGGGACCTGTTCCGGTCGCAGCTGCCGTTCCTGACCATCCTGGACCCGGCGGCGGTGGCGCAGATGGTGCGCTCGCTCATCGCCACGTACGAGCACGAGGGGTGGCTGCCGGACTGCCGGATGAGCCTGAGCCGGGGGTACACGCAGGGGGGCTCCAACGCGGACAATGTGCTGGCGGACGCGTACCTCAAGGGCATCGCGGACGGGGTCGACTGGGACAAGGGCTACGCGGCGGTCAAGAAGGACGCCGAGGTCGAGCCCTTTGACTGGTGCTGCCACGGCCGCGGCGGGCTCGACTCCTGGGACGCGCTCGGGTACGTGCCGGTGCAGGACTTTGACCACAAGGGCTTCGGCACGCTGACGCGGAGCCTGAGCCGCACGCTCGAGTACGCGTACAACGACTTTGCGATTGCGCAGATGGCCGGCGCCATGGGCAAGACGGAGGACCGCGAGCGCTTCCTCCGGGCGAGCGGCAACTGGGAGAGCCTGTGGCGGCCGGACCAGGGCTCCAAGTACGACAACGGCACCGACACCGGCTTCACCGGCTTCTTCCAGCCAAAGTACGCCAACGGCACCTGGGGATTCCAGGATCCGCTCAAGTGCAGCAACCTGGACGGCAGGAGCGTGTGCTCGCTGCAGAACAGCGGGCCGGAGACGTTTGAGAGCAGCATCTGGGAGTATGGGTTGTAAGTGACTGTCCTTGTCCATGTATCCTCCATCTGACCTCGCCCATACATCTAAACCCATTTTCTACACCCACTTTCTACTCTTCCTCCAACTAACAACCCCCAGCTTCGTCCCCCACGACCAGGCCTCCCTCATCGCCCTCCTCGGCGGCCCCGACGCCTTCTGCCGCCGGCTCGACTACCTCCACGACGCCGGCATCACCTACATCGGCAACGAGCCGGCCTTCCTCACCGTCTTCCAGTACCACTATGCCGGCCGGCCCGGGCTCTCCGCCCGGCGCGCCCACTTCTACATCCCGCGCTTCTTCCAGCCCACGCCGCCCGGCCTCCCCGGCAACGACGACAGCGGCGCCATGGGCTCCTTTGTCGCCTTCTCCATGCTCGGCCTCTTCCCCAACCCGGGCCAGGACGTCTACCTCATCATCCCGCCCTTCTTCCCCTCCGTATCGATCAAGCACCCGCTGACCGGCAAGACGGCCCGCGTCCGCAACGTCAACTTTGACGCCGCGTACGAGAACGTGTACATCCAGAACGCGACGCTCGACGGCGCGCCCTACACCAAGAACTGGATCGACCACTCCTTCTTCACCGAGGGCAAGGAGCTGGTGCTGACGCTGGGCAGGAATGAGAGCGGCTGGGGGACGCAGGTGGCGGACTTGCCGCCGAGTCTGGGCAAGTATGCGGCGGCGGCCAACCAGACGAAGTCGAAGAGATGGACGGTTCCGAGCACGCAGGCAATGTACCAGCATTATTCCATGTAGATAATATCCCGGGTGTATATTTTCATGTTGCTTGTTCATTATTCTTAATTTGGTAATAATAGCTGCTCTTCTTGGCACTTGATTCTGTCACTGCCCCTCATCATTACTTCATTTTGCCCCTATCTACTACTACTACTGCCTCATCACTACTTACTACTTGGTCCTGTCTCCTACTCCTGTCCTTCCGATCTGAAATATCCATTATATCCCTTAAAATGCCCCCTACACCTCTCCTACCATCACTCCCCCCCCCTCAAACGGCTCCTTGCCCGCCTCCCGATCCACGCAGTTCCCCTCCTCGTTCCATCCCCTCGGCATCACCACCGCCTCTCGCTCATACACCTCCGGCCGCGGCTCCCTCCACGGCCTGATGGTCCCGTTGACCGCCACGAACATGGCCTGCAGCTCCTCCAGCAGGTCGCCGCGCGCCAGCAACCCGCCGATGACGTCCGGCAGCTCCGACTCCGCACACGCCCGGCTATCCACCCCGCCGAGCCGCCGCCTTCTCTCCTTCCCGCCACCGCCGCCGCCGCCGCCGTCCTCCCCCCGACTCCCGTTCCCGACCTTGAACGGCTCCCCGATGCCCCAGACGATGCCCTCCCCCCGCACGTCGCAGCCGTCCTGGCTGCGCCCGGCGCGCAGCCGGCACAGCTCGCGCTCGCGGCACTCGCCCTCGCAGCGGTCGCGCACCCAGCCGCGCGTCTTGCGCCGCACAAACTCGTCAAACAACGTCGCGTTGCGCGCAAAGGCCTCGGTCAGGCCGTGCCAGAACGCGGGCGTCAGCTCGTCCGCCTCGGCCAGCGGCGGCGACGCCACCCACCCGTACGCCTCCTTGGCCGAGTAGGAGCGCGTCCAGCGCGGGCCGGCCTCCCGCTGGAACGCCGGGTCCTCCATGTCCGCCACGTAGGTCGTCACGTCGCGCACCGCGAACGTGTCCGGGTCCGCGTCGTACACCCGGAACGCCGGCATGCCGGCGTCCGGCGACAGCGAGGGGCCAATGTAGGCGACGGCGGCGGCGTGCGCCGCGTCGCGCCGCGCCGGGTCCGAGTAGTGGACCGCGAACTCGTCGAGGTGCGTGTGCCCGAAAAAGGTGGCGCGGATCGTGGCCGCGTACCGCCGCACGATCTGGTCGTAGTAGTTGGCCTGGTCCGGCAGCGCGTCCGGGTGGCCGAGGTGCATGTGGCCGATCAGGTAGACGGACTCGCCGGCCTTTTCGGCCTTGTCCAGCTCCTGCGCGAGCCAGTGCAGCTGCCCGTCCGGGTCGCGCGCGCCGTTGAGCAGGTACAGCGCCCAGTTCAGCCGGCTGTACAGGTTGGTGTTGAGCGAGATGATGCGCAGGTTGAGGCCCTCGACGCGCGTCGAGTACGAGCCGTGCTTGAGCATCTGCTGCCTGACGTCTGCGCCGAGGTACTGCGCCAGCCCGGTGCCGGTCGCGTTGTACATCCACTGCGCCGTCCAGCCCGTTTCCGTCGGCTCGAAGATGTTGACGCTCTCGGCGTCGTGGTTGCCGATGGTCCCGAAGATCCATTTATGCGGCCGCTCCAACAGCCACTTCATTCTCGGGCCGTAGAATCGGTCAGCTGAGGGAAGGGTTAGTGGTCTTTTTTCCTGCATCTAGTGCTTCCTCTTCTTCCTCTTCCTCTTCTTCTCTTGACTCACTATAATCCGAAGTAACATGCCCACCCGCGTCGGATATCAGTTGATGAGAAATATCCCCGGTAAAGAGAATCATCGGGCCCCGTCCGTCCCAACCCTGCTTCCGGTGGCGCACCGGGTTCAAAACCTCCTTGATCTTCTTATACATGCTCAGCTCCAGCCCCTCGGGCGTGCCGCAGTTGTGGTCGCCATTCCACCCGGCAGGATACTGTACATTGTCGGGCAATGGTCTGGGCGGCGGCTGTTGCTCCCAATCCCAGGGTCCCCAGGGTGCCTGTCTAGTTTCTTCATCAGCCACAGCGGTAACCACGACTCGATTGAGTCATCACGTACCGGCAACATCTCGGGTAGTCACACACGGTGCTACTTCCAGGCCAGTATTCCATGTCAAGGTGAATGTCGGTCATGTGGACGATCCTGAACGGCCGCTTGGGCTTCTTTCCCTTCTTGGCCTTCTCCGGCTCCGGCCTGGGCTTGTCTTTTTCGTCGCAGAACGGCAGCGACGGCAAGGGAAACCGCCATTCCCGAACCTCTGGCGGATCGCAGACGCCAAGGAGCGAAAAGCAAAACTGCTTCGCCGTGGTCGAGTAGGGGTCCACGCCCCTCGCAATGTACATGAGCTCGGGAACGTGCTTCCGACCAACAATCGTGCAGTATCGCTCGTTGAAATGCTACATCGCATAGGAAAGATGGAGTCAGCGCAGAAGTACACTCTTGGCGGGGGACTCACGGTGGTGGACATGCATAGCTTCTTCATGAGGGCCTCAACTGGATTCTCGTTCTGCTCGGCGAGAGCCTCCAGAACGCTGAGTAAGTTCTGCTGCAGGTTAGAAGAAGCAAGTACCAGTACAGCCCCCAGGGGCCATCACGATATGGGAGCAGATGTGCGACTAACCATGCAAGCGTCGCAAGTGGTGAGCGAGTCGAGCTCAAAGACTTCCTTGGTCTGCTTTGCCCAGGTTCCCGCCTGCAGAGATGCTTGGAGGATCGCATGCTTTGCAGCCTGCGCGGCCTGAACCAGAGGCAGTGCAGACGGAGAGACGAGGAGGGCATACAGACCCCAGGAGCGATGGGGGCGCATTTCGGCGTTCTTTGGCAGACAGTAGAAGAAGATGGGCACTGTCGATGGCCCAATGTTGCAGGATCAGCGCTACGTTGCATACGATGGCCAGGTTTCCTCAGTACAAAACTGCCTCTGGCCAGGATACTGAACAGCCTCATTTTTCCACCTTGCTCGTTGTTGCCACGGGGCCGCAGAAATCGTGTCCCGGCCGGGCTCAACTCTAAAGGAAGCCGGGCGGCGCCAACAGCGAGGTTACCTGGTGACCAGGTTTGTGCCTGGTTCGACTGTAGTCGACTGTAGTAAAATCCTAAATAATGGCGTCTTTTATTCACCCACGTGCTAGGAAAATTTCAGATGAAAAACTATATATCAGAAGGGAAGCGTGATGTTCGGTGATACAGTGTTGAGTTAGACCATATGTGCAGAGTGTCAGGCTAGACTATAGTCATATTTTGCCCATTGCCAGGACGCATCTCAAAGAAGCAAAGCTAAACGGGCTAATAAGTCACATGAAAAGAGTGTCTTTAATTTACAAGACAAGAGCAGCAATGGCCAGGGCGAGGACGCCAGCGGGAGCCATGAGGCTTCCGCTGTTGGTGGTCGGAGGCGTGTTGCCGTTGCCGCCGGAGCCGCCATTTCCGTTTCCGTTTCCTCCGTTTCCATTTCCTCCGTTGCCGTTGCCGCCACCAGGGCAAGTCTTGCAGCCACTGCCGCTCGTCGTCGTGGCAGTCGTCGTTGTGAAGATGGTCGTGACGGTGACGCTGCCGCTGGGAGCACCGGTGGTGGTACTGTTGCTCCAGCGAGAGCTGGTGATGATGCCCGTGGTGGAAGTGCAAGGGGTGGTGATGCCGGTGCCGGTGCTGGTGGTGACTGTGGTTCCAGAAGACGCGGTGCCGGTGGAAGACTTTCCAGTTGAAGAGGCAGTGGTTGATGAAGTTCCGGTGGTGGTACCAGTCTTGGTTCCAGTTCCAGTAGATGAAGTAGTCCCAGTTGAAGTTGTCCCGGTTGAAGTCGTCCCGGTTGAAGTACTCACACCACTAGACGACGTCCCGGTCGACGAAGCACTCGACGTACCCGTAGCCGTGGACGTACCCGTAGACTTTGGAGGACTCTTATCCTTGCAGTCCTTGAAAAGAGCCTCCGCCTTTGCCAGCTGCTCCGTGATCAAGCCGCTCACCGCGCCCGCCGCCAGCCTGTCCGCCGGGTTCACATGGGCCGTAATACCGTCAATCAGCGCATTAGACGCGCTCGAAATATCCGACGTCTGCTTCTGCACCGTCGCGCAAAGGCCTTTCACTTCCAACGCGGGCTTCACCGCCGTCAGCGTGGCCACCAGCGTCTTGGAGTCGGTGTAGAGGGCGCCCACGTGGGCGCTCAGGCCGAGCACGTCGTCGGTGTCCAGGTCCGCGCCGGGCGTCGCGCTGATCTGCTGCCGGCCCTTGGCTACGTTGGCCACGAGGGTGACGGCCGCCGCCTCGACGGGCCCGATGTCGCCGGCAAAGGCCGCGAAGGCGCCGTTGAGCGCGACCGTGTCCTTGTCCGACTGCTGGATGGCCGCGACGATGGTGCCGAGGAGGGAGGCGGCGGCAGACGAGCCGGCCAGGCCGGACACGGAGAGGCTGACCAGGGGGAAGGTCTTGGAAAACTTCATAATGTCAAGGTAGAGCGAGAGACAGATTCAGTGAAAACGAATGAATACTCCAGGTTGGTTGTAGGGCAGAGGCAGGTCCGAGCAGAGGTGGGAGGCGGACATGACCATGGTTATAAATACGCATTTTTACTATTGTTAATAGTAGTAGTATTACAACCCGTCTTTTGCAGAATCCTCCTCACGAGCTACCGAGGCGAATGCAAGACTCGAGGGAGGGGGCAGCAACCAGGCTGCAGGTTGGGAAATGAAGCATTGGGCTTCCCGTATACGAGAAGCTCTGGCTGCATGACTAGGAAATTGGCAGCCACTACAGAAGCAAGCAAGCCACATTGTCTGGCAAGGGTATGAAAATGGAGGAGTAAAAGGATTAAAAAGAATACAAGAATAAAATAAAGCGCGGGGTAAAAGGCTGGGTCTGGGGTTGAACGGGACAGCTGCAGCCCAGATCGAGACTGCCCGAGACACTGCCCGAGACAGGTTTGTTCGTGGCTGCAAAGTCCCTTGTCCAACTTGAAAGCATGAGAAATAGGTACGAGAATTACTTGATGCGACCCGTTTTGTGCCGCATGCTCTGTGCCGCTGTCTGCCGCATGTTCGCTGCTGCATGCTTTGTCGTCCGGCCCATGCGATTGATGCATCAACCCTCATCCAGCATACTGTAAATTTTACCAGCACCAACTAGCTATCCGGAGCAACCCATACACACTCAAGCTAACCAGCCTCCCGTCCTCTACTTGGCAAATACGGAATTGCCGGCGCACACCCTCATCATCAACCTTGGTCACGAGCTGCTCCCTCGTTGCCCTGCCGCACCCCCTCTCCAGCGCTTCCCGGTCCGGAAAGCCTGCATTGTAACCATGATAGGTGCTACCGTATAGGCCCCATGTGGCGTTGACCAACTATCGACTCCAAACCTGCCTATGACACAATGACACGACCAATCCTGCACGTCAGCTGTATTTGGCCGAGGGCCGGACCTACATGGCAACAGGCAGCAAACTACAAGGCTAGCCCTATTTGCGCTGGATGTCTGTTTTTAATTCGAGCCAAGCGCATGGTGATGATGGTCATGTTTTCTGTGGTGCTTTGTTAGCTAGTTAGGGGCTGTCCGTCTATAGACAGCCTTGTGCTGGCGTAGTAACCTTGCTAAAATGAGCCAGGTAATAATAATCAAGTCAAGTCCAGCTTTCTCAGGCCTCTTCAGTTTCTTTTTTTTTTCGGGTCCTGATTTCTTCCTGTTTTCGCGTCATGTCTGCTTCAACTGATTGATACATGGCCTTGCATATGTACCTCACTCGCGACGTACTGAATATAGCGAGCGACCAGAGAATAATTTCTAGAAGCGACAATATTTATACCACGGAAAACATGACTCTAATTTTTTTCTTTCTTTATTCCCTTTTTTCATTTTCTTGAACAAAAGTTTGTTTGTGGGCGTCTCCATAGGCCAACACCAAACTACGCCCTCCTCGGCCTCGCCAATCACTGGAATACACCAAAATAATACACTCGTAAATATATAAATTCATGTCCATCAGGTACCTATTCCAGACGTGTCAATTTGCCCTTCAACTACGCATTAACCCCGTTTACCTTTCCAATACGGTAATAACTCACCTCACTAGTTGAACCATGTAGTCACCAACCAACACGTATCGTGATGCCAACAGCCTTAGACTCCTACCCAAGGTAGATTTCTTCTGCCCCAGAGCCATTGCTGGGCGAGAACCAGGCGGACTGAACCTTGGACGTGAGTATTGTTCTTCCCCTGCAAAATATAAATCTCTTGCCGTCTCCCCTACTATTCTCTTTTAGACTTTGATCCTCCAACCACCTTCCTTTCACTGTCCATTTCCTTGACCCTTGTTCAGCAGCACGCCTCGACAACTCTCTCTTCCTTGTCTCTCCTCCTTGTCTCTTATCCTTGTCTCTTATCCTTGTCCCCTTCCTTGTCCTCTCATTCCCACCATGAAGCTCTTCAAGCTCCTCGCCGCCGCCGCCGGCCTGCTCGCCGTCCCCGCCGCCGCCCAGCGCGACGGCAGCGGCCCCGTCTTCCGCGAGGCCTTCAAGCAGTTCCTCGGGGCCAACCAGAACCTGCACCGCGCCGTCCGCGGCTTCCGCAACAACGAGACCCTGCCGGCGCTCATGGGCGCCTCGGCCGAGCTCGTCCACGTCGTCCAGGACGCCTACCTCAACATCACGCGCGAGGACAACCTCGGCCTCCACCAGACCATCCGCGTCATGATGCCCATCTTCCGCCGCTTCAAGAAGCCCATCCGCAACATGGTCGAGGACTACAAGGGCCGCCGCGACATCGCCATCCTCAGCCGCAACTGCGACACCATCCGCACCATCGTCGGCACCCTCCACGACACCGTCAACATCTTCATCTCGCTCGTCCGCAGGAAGATCACAAACGCCCACTGGAAGAGGGCCCAGTATGAGGAGCAGCAGATTCACAACATGATGATTGGCCTCAAGTACCACTACCACCCGGAACTTTGCCAGAACGCAGTCCCGCCTTGATGCGTGCAGCCCCGACGCATGCCTCACAGGCCGCTCGCTAGGTCGCTGGGAGAGAAATTGAGTGTCTTTCACAGCAGTTTTTCGCCTGGATAACAAGTTTGGTCTTTTCTGCGTTGCTTTTTTCTGTTGCCAGGTTTTGCTTTCCCTCTCTCGTCAAGTTCCCTTCAGTAGTAGTTCAATAACAATACCATTGCTCACCTGTTGGAGACAGCCATGTGATGACTTGCTAAATTCATGTGTGCATTATCTATGGCCAATACATAAGAAACTCTTGTTTTACAAAAACGCTTTCATTCCGGATGCAGTGCAGGTATCAATCAAATCATCAACGAGAACCCCATCATCGTCGCTGGTTCATCGGGTACGACTCGTAATGCTCGTTGTACGAGTTACCACGGGCATGGTCGTAGCCGCGACCATTCTGGCGGCCGTAGCCACCGTTCCCGTATCCATCCCGGCCATTCCGACGTCCCTGGCCAAACTGGCTCATCGCCTCCCGCGCCATCCCTGCCGGCCCGCGAGCCTGGCCGCCGTAGCCGTCCCGGCGGTTTTGCGTCGGGGGCTGCTGGTATCCCGGGCCTTGCGCGTAGGCCTTGCCGCCGTCGTTTCGACTCAGCTTGGCCGAGGCGTAATCGCGGGCGCCGACCGCAAAGGCCGCAAAGGTAGCCTTGACGACGTCAAACGGGTTCAGCATGCCGACGAAGGCGCGGATGCCGAGGACGCCGCCCTGGTACGAGGACGGGGCCCAGCTCTGGGCCTCGCCGCGCTCGGCGCCGCGCGCGACCAGGTGCTCCAGCTTGTAGGGCCCGACCGGGTAGGCCCAGACGACGACGAGGGAGATGGGCACCATCTCGAGGCAGCTGAGCAGGGAGGGAATGCCGTAGTGCAGGTCGGCGTAGGTGAGGGTGTCGGTCTCCTTGAGGACGTGGGTGCTCTGCAGGATCCAGAAGAGGATCTGCTGCAGGAAGGCGAGGCCGACGACTAGCTTGATGGCGATGAGCTTGGTCATCGGCTTGAGGTTGGGCATGTGCGTCTTGAGCTGCACGGCGACGAGCAGCACGGCGGCAATGGCCATGCCCGAGGAGAGCGTCGTCGCGATGCTCAGCCACAGCTTGGCAAAGTTGGTCTTGCTCTCGTACTGGCAGTAGACGCCGGCGACCTGGGTGATGATGGTGGCGATGGCGACGCCGAGCGCGACGACGGGGTACTGGAAGATCATGAAGCAGCGTTGCTGGAGAGGTGTTAGTTGCCGCTCTGGCCACGGCAAGGTTCGAGGTCGGGTAGACTTACGGCGAACCACTTGACGCCGTCTTGGACGACACCGCCCTCGGCTTTCTTGTCCTTGATCTCAATCTGCGAGAAGAAGCCATCACGGCCGGCGTCGTGCGGGGAGATGTACTCGCAGAGGAGCATAAAGTACGAGGCGAGGCAGAGCGCCTGGAGCAGCTCGAGGATCGGGTCGAGGTAGACTTGGGCCTGGGGGAAGCAGACGCAGAGCAGGTTGACGATGGCGTAGAGGGGGACCAGGGAGATGACCCTCATGACCCTGGCGATGGAGGAGGTATCAGCAACCGGGGATTCTTCAGGGCTAGTTTCACTGGACTGGGCCACGAGGTGGCTTACTTGACTTGCTGACGCGGGACGGACAGGTGAGTGGCATGGCGCCACATGTGGAGGAAGCTGACGATGCAAGCCAGCGCCGTGCAGGCGCCGGCGAGGATGCGGTTGAATTCTTGGAAGGTGAGGCCGGCGATGAAGGTCTTTTTGGCGCCTGTTTGAGTCAAGGAAGGATATTGTTCAGCGATTGCAAGTCTTTCCCACCAAGTTGTCCAGGCAAAATGTAGGCTTACGGGCAGTGAGGTTGTGCGTGGGGCACTGGTCGCCATCGTCGTCGTCGCCGATGCCGAACATGTTGAGAGTTGGTTGTTGGTTGCGAGGAGATGGAGAGGGTAGATGCAAGTTCGAAGATGCAAGAGGAATTCGAACGCTTCGATCTATGCTGATGAAAGGAATACAGGTTGAACCGGAACTACACGACACGAGTCTTTGAGCTCGGGCAACGGGTGTCTCTTATATGTGTGCTTGCACGGTACGGTGAATCTGTCCGAATCGGGTAACCAAGATGTCGCGACAGGGCATGTTACTGGTTGGTCTAGTTGTTCTCAAGACAAAGCTGGCTGTGAGCCTTGTTCCACCTGTGAGATTGGAGCCGGCCACCAGCTCCTCGCCCAATGGAGCCCAACTAGGATAAGCATGCTCTGCCACAGCCAAGTTGGTTGACTATTGTCGATCTTGTCGGGCTTGTTGTATCTACACGGCGCTTTCTTGAATAGACAAGGCAGCTAGATGCCGTTCACCCGTGCAAGGCTGTGGCAGTGTTGAGTACCGAGCGAACCAAGAAATGTCTATTTTTTTTTTTTTTTGCCTTCGCAAATTTCGCGACTTTAAGAAAAGGTCGCACGAGAAAATCCTGCAACGACCGAAGCGTCGCATCCAACGCAAAAAAAACTGAAAGGATTGCGCAAGCCTTTTCTGAATCCCGTCCTAGGGCTGCGCCATCTATCCACCGATCCATCCATCCACGCGATCTTATCGAGTGAGAGCATGTTATTAGGATACTGCTTGGGCAAATCAGAAGCCACCATTTTCGCGCCGGGCGGGATTCGAGATGAATGCTCCAAGCACGCACCATGGGAACATACGCGGCCTGTGCAAGCTAGTGCGGGAATAGTGACCCTTGTCTCGCTTGATGTCATTCTGCTTGTCTGGTCGTTCAACAGCCATCGACTTTATTCTTCATCATGATGCATACCAGGGAACACAAAAAGGCGTCAAGGTTTCGGGCTTTGTGCGTCGGGCCGCAGCCCTTTGCGGGAATGCCTGCCCAAAACGGCGCTCGCTCTCCCATCGGCCAGCAGGAATACACGAGACAACAAGGTCAAAAAGAAATTATGCAAAATTATAAAAGGTTTGTCCTTGCTAGATATCCTCGCCTCTCGCCTGTTTTGCTAGTAAATGCACAGCCCTGTCGACGGTGCCGGGAGCCGGGAGCCGGGAGCCAATACCTACTACCCATCAATGTGCTGTCATCTGTGGCGCCTCTGAATCCCGCTCTGAATCCTGAATCCCGCCCCCCTTGTTTCGATTGCCTCCCCTTCCTCCCTCATCCCTCCTTTTACCGGGGGCGCAGTGTTATTAGAGTTTGATTCTGCCCAATCAGGCATCCACTCGGCCGACATTTCCTCTCGCGATTCGCCTTTTTTTTTTCTTCCCCTTGCTCGGTGGAAACCGTGATGCTACGCCACTTTCAGCGCCACTTCCGTCAGCGCCACAGCTGGCACCATCCCACTTCAGCCTAGCATTTCGTAGCCCTTTCTTCCTTCATCCAGCCCATCACAAGAAACAAGGAAACAGAATCAGGAGCAGTATCGTGAGTGTCTCATTTCTTCCTTTTCTCCTCCTCTTTCCTTCCTTGATACTACCCAAATTATTTACAGCTGCAAGACGCGTCCCGGTACTTGAATCATTCTCGATTAACCATGCACAACACTATCTGTATTCCCGACATTGACAAACACACGTCCCCTTAAAGCTCCAGAAAGTACGACTCCCACCGGTCGTAGATCGGCGTCCCCAGACCCGTCACCGGGTCCCAGCCCTCCACCGCCGAGAACCCCTTGTTCCCGCACGCGCTGAGGTGGCGATCGCTCGCCGCGCCGCCCAGCGCCTGGTCGCCCACCGTCACGTCGTTGAACGACCTGGGGTTCATCGCGTACAGCGCCGGGTTCGCGAACCCGATCGGGCCCTTGCCCAGCGACAGCCGCTTCTCGTTGATGCGGTTCAGGATCGCCGCCACGATCGGCGCCGACATGGACGTCCCGCCCGACAGCCCCAGCTGCCCGCCCACCGCCACGAGCCCGTTGTCGCCCACCGCCGCCACGTCCGGGAACGCGCGCCCGGCGCGGTTGTAGATGCCACGGTCGTTGGGGCCCGTCGGGAGCGCCCCGTCGGACGTGTTGAACGCAAAGTAGCCCGGGTTGTGCCGCAGCAGGTAGTTGCTCACCGCGTCCTCCTGCCACGCCGGCCGCGTGAAGATGTTGCTGAAGCCGCCGCCCGAGGAGAAGGACTCGGTCGCCGTCTCGGGCTGGTCGATGGCGTGGATCACCGTCGAGCCGACGCCCGTGATGTACGGGCAGCTGGCCGGGTTGTCGCCCACGAAGATGTCGTGGTGCGGGCCCAGGCAGTACCCGTTGCGGTCCGCCACTCCCCCGTCGCCGCTGGCAACGACGACGGTGACGCCCATGAGGCCGAGCTTCATGAACTCGTTGCATTCCCGCTGCAAATTGCGTGTTAGCATCCGCTGCTTTCTGTCTCATGTTGTCATGAGAGTGGGGGGTCAATCACAGAAGGGGAGGGCCAGTCAGAGAATGGGGAGAGGGAGTAACGTACATGAGCACCCTTGGGATCATTTATGTCTTCGGGACCTCCATACGAGATGGAGACGACATTGGTTGGCGCAAACGTGCCGCACATCTTGTGGTCATTCCACAACGGGTCCTGGGAGCAGTAGTCGCTGTCGATGGCGCTCAGCCAGTCGCCAAAGATGTTGTAGTACTGGTCCGTCGCCACCTGGAACAGCGTGGTGCCCTGCGGGTAGATGATCGGGTAGGCCATGTCAAAGTCCAGCAGCGACTCGCCGCCGGCCTGGCTCGGGCTGTTGGGCGCCGTCGCGCCGTTGATCAGGTCCAGCTCCGGGCCCGTGCCTGCGGGGATGTACGGCGCTGCCGTCTTGAAGAAGAGGTCCAGGTCCTCCTGGCTGTAGACGTCGCCGAGGGACTCGTACATGCCGAGCCGGTTGGTGCTGTTGGTGCCCTCGGCCTTGGGGATCTTGTAGAGGTAGGCGATGCAGTCGGGCGTGACGGCCGTGCCGCAGATTTTCAGCCAGTCCGCTGATGAAAGCTCATAGTTAGCATTGGTTTTCTTTTTTTCTTTTTTTTTTTTGGCTCGGTCCATGTCATCAGGGGATGGGTGCCTTACGCAGGGTAGAGTTATCAGCAACATCGAGGGCCTTGCCACTGGCGCCGGGTCCGATCTTGATGGCGTCCTGGACTCTCTTCATATCGTCGCTGCTCAGCTGGCGGACCGGCTCGCGGATGGCCTGGACGCCCTTGGCGGGCTCGGTCGCGCGGACCGTCACCTTGGTCATGGCAGAACCCGGGCGGACAAAGTCGACAATGTCCACGAGGTTGTTGGGCAGGCTGTACTCCTCGGCGCCGATGTGGTCCTCTCCAGAGGTGGTGCTGCGGTAGACGTGGTATCTCGTCTTGAGGGCGCGCTGGACAACACCCGCAGTGGTGTTGCTGACCTTGATCCACGTCTTGGTAGGGTTGACGTGGATGTCCTTGTCCGCAATGCCCTGGCCAGCCAGCCACTGCTTGACGCTGTCAATGTCCTTGTCGTCGGCGGCGAACAGCTTGACGACCTCGTCCTTGGACAGGTGCTTGCCATAGTTGGCCGACTTGGGGTTAGAGCTGCGTGAGCGACTTGTTAGTAAAAAGGGCGAGCCACGTCAATACGGTATCTGTGTGTGTGGCCGAGACTCACATGTCGTAGAGCTTGGCTTCGGCATCCTGGACGTTGCCCTGCTTCAGAGCAATCTCGAAGGGGATCTTGGAGTCGGCATCGACAGCGGCGCGTCTCTCGAAGCGAGGATCCAGGGCCAGGTTGCGGCGCTGGTGGACGGTGTGCGTCTCCGAGGGGAGGGCGACAGCACCGGCGATCAAGCCGGCAGCGAGGAGCGTGGTCTTCATGGTTGCAAATCGGCCAATTCTCACTACGGATGCTGGTCGAAGATGGCCAGACCTGTAACAGACAGCTGCCAATGACATGGTATATATACGCAGCCGGTATTACCCATCCTCTCGGTTCCCGGGGTAGCTCCTTGGTGACTAGGCATTCGGCATCGGTTCCCCCATGAAACCGTGACGTTATGCCGTTGCAATTGCACAACATGGACGGCCAAGGCAAGCTCCGGAGAGTCGAGACTCCGCTTGAGATGCGACTGTGGCCATTGGTTTAGGAAGGTGAGCAAGGGCGCTAACAAAAGGACCAAAGGAACGGCCTGCAGCTTGCCGTGTTGATCCGAGGAATCCCCCCCCCCCCTCCGAGGAGGAGGAGTTTCCCGGCAGTGAGTTGTTAGCTCCACCCCGGACAATGGATTGTCTTGGGACTCGGCAGACCTTGCGTGGCTCGCTGCAGTAGCGGCCCGTCCAGGGTCTGTCAATGCCAAGATGGCGAGGTTTTGGAGCTACGGAGAGGGGGGGGAGGTTTTAGTAGCGCTTTCGCTCGTTTCACTGGATCGCGGTCGCTGTGTCTCGGTCGGTCGGTCGGAGCAGGCGAGATCTGTGTACCTTTTTGCGAAACTAAATCATCGTGGCTGCTGTACCAAGAGATGGGATCGTCTCTGGCCGATGAGATGGATGGAACCCCCCCGGTGTCTAGCGTGCTGTGCCCGGGGCTCAGCCTAGCCAGCCATTTCTCGACGCCATCTTCTGGTCTCTGCTAAAATGGCTACTTGGCGCATCCCATTTGTCGCTACTGGTCGGGTCAACGAGATAGGGCATCCATCTAACTATCTGCCAAGGAACGGGTTGGGAGGACCACCAGCAGTAAGGTTGCGGTTATCGACATGCATCATCATGCATTGCACGCCGGCCACAGAACTGTCTCAGACTTGCCTGTCCGGGAAGGTGAAGATGCAGCAGCTCGTATAGCGTTAATTAACAGCTAGGTTGCTAGTTGGCAGTAAAACGTACAACTTGCCCTGGCAAGGGCCGTGCTGGGTGTAGGTTGTATCCCGGCGCTCTGTGCCTCTTTCCTGTGTGTACACGCGTAGACAAAGACTTGTTTATAAGATATACCAGGATCAAGCATGTAGCCGTGTCGGTGCCGTATGTGATGGGGTGTGCGCGTGCTTGCAGAAGCAAAAGCAGAAGCAGAAGCAGAAGCATAGTGTGGAGTTTGACTGCAGGCAGGTCTGTCTCGTGGCCCGCGCCATATGCCATGTACCATATTCGCAATGGCCATCAAGTTGAAAATTCCATTTCCTCTGCGGCAAGAGCCACAGAGTCTACGCAGCAGCTTTCGGGGTAGGCATTTTACCGTATGGTGAAACCACAGCGCCGGAAACCGGAAACCGGAAACCCCGGAAACCCATGATCCATGCCCTCGCTGTGCAGATACGAGTCGGTTCGAGCGCATTCGAGCCCTGACGTTGGTCGCAAGCTCGTCACACCCAGCCTTGGCGCATGACAACATCGACCAGAAAGTTCCCCCCCTCGGTTCAACTTGGACCGTCGAGGTTGCCTGCTCGCCAACTGGTTTGTGTGGCTGCGGGGACGCCTTTTCCCTCATCATGTATGTCGGCAGGGCAGGTGGGTAGTGATAACGCATCTTCAGTGGCCGTGAATAGTAGGCTGATTAGTATTATTCGTCATCGTTGCAGTGTCATCAAGGTTGCGGCGCGGCGGTCGGGTGCCCGTCCCGGCTTTTTGTCCCTGGTTCGTTCATGCTCCATATTCGCCACAGAATTTCAAGGCGTGATCAACTGCTGCAAGTGAGGCAAGCGAATGATTGGCTCAACCCCCTGAGCCAGCCAGCCACAAGTAGCGGCCCGCGATGCGCTGGTGTAGGGTAGGTAACCTGTACTGGGGCGATAATCAGAGTAGGCCGTCTAGGGTAGGTACTGGTTACAGCCTCTTGCCACGGCCCGCAGTCTCATTGGGATTTATTGCTCTGAATTTCGGCCACTTGTACAGCATATCCAGCCCGGGTGATATTTTATATAATTAGTCAATGATGATCTATCGCCGCCAATTGCCAGATTACCATGGGCTCGTACACTGTACCCTTTGGTGGATATACCAAGTTACCACCCTATCTTATACCCCATCCCATGATGAAGATGAACATTGCAGGACAGTTGTCACATCCACCAGACCGACTTTCCTCGATATACCGCTCGCCTGTTCGATTCCCCGGTTTCTATCTCGTTGCAAGTCGGTGAGGATGAGCAAGAAACGGATGACGCACATGCTGCATCCACGTCGACGCCCACCAGCCTACAGCTGACATCCAGGTGAGACATGCTTGCTGATGGGCTTACAAGTATAGACTTGCATCTTCTATTGCGTGTCCTAAAATGAAGACGTTTAAAAATAGAACTTGGCATGTAGTATGCAACAGCAGATAGGGTGACTTGATGTTGAGACTTGTGAGGCAGCGGTAGGGAATGGAACATGGCAGACATTCAATCAGCGGAACAAGACTCACGAAGTCGGTCGTACTCGGTTGCACGGATGAGATATACATGGGGCAATTGTATGACGGACTGACTCGTATGTCCTTTTTTGCATGCATACAGTGGCTGCAGGCGGTGTTGTTGTTGACTCGCTGATATTGACTGACTTATATTTACTCACTTGTATTTACTCACTTATAATTTACCATGTAATCTGTAGACAGCTACCCATTTGCCCTCGCTGTTTGCATGATGAAATGAATGAATTGCCTTTTGTCCAGCGCGATTTAACAATACATTGCCTGACTTTGCTTGTGGCATAATTCGCTTAAAACAGCTTCTCCAGAGGTTCCTGCGTCGGGACGCCCGCTGAGCATTAATTAACGCATGCCCGTTTTATGCCAACACGGACGGACAGCGAGAAATGGCCGCGAGAGCTGCAAGACTAATAATGTAATCAATAATCAACAATCAACTCTCTGTATATTAAACCGTGAATTTACACCGAAGCCGGCACGTGAGCGGTTTTGCTTAGCCAGGTCCGGGGCAAGCCAGAGCGGAGAAGCCGCACGCTAGTTGATAACAGAAACGAGACCAAAAAAAAAAGGCGTTTTCATGATTTGAGTCTTGTCTTATGTCTTCCTTCGTTTTTGTCTTGGCAGCCTACCATGTCGACACGCGGAGAGACGGAGAGGAGGACATCGCATTTGCGCCCTGGGTCAAGATGTTTCGACAGCGGGCACGGACAAACGGACAAACGGACAACAAACAAACAAACAGGCGAGGGGAAATCTGCAGCAACCCAACTATTGAGTAATTAAGCACTATGTGTGGCTTCAGGCCAAGAGCTCCAATGGGGAAGGGATCGCCGTTTTCAGCGTCCTGTCCACTGTTTAATCAAGGGCTAATGAGGTTGGCTGTCAACTATGGTTAATGTTTGGCATGTCTTTGGCTGGTATTCCCGCCTGTGGAGATGGCCATCTGCCAATTCCAGCTTCGTCCTGTTCCTGTTTCTGGTCTGTTTCTGTTTCTGATTTCTTCTCCCCATCGCCTTCCCCTTCTCCTCCTTCTTCTTATCTCGGCCCTCTACTGCCGTCTTCTGTTTGAGAAGCCAATTCGAAAAGATAAATACCCCCGGATTCTCGTGCCACCTTTTTGTCCCCCCGTTTGCGCATTAAAGCCCCCCTCTCCCCCTCTGTCGATCCGCCCCCCAACATCACCACAACCATGACCACCAAGCTTCTTGCAGCCTTGAGCATCGCCCTCGCCTCCTCCTCGGGCTTTGGCTTCCTCGCCTCAGCGACTCCTGTCCAAGTCGCCGCCGATGCCGCCGCCACCGCCGCCGCCAAACCCTGCCTCAAGGGCCCTCCCCTGCGACACTGGCCGGCCGAGGCTGCCGCCGCCCTCAACATCATGATCGCCGCCAACGCTCACCAGGGCCGGTATGCCGCCTTCGACATGGACAACACCAGCTACCAGTTTGACCTCGAGGAGTCGCTGCTGCCCTACCTCGAGAACAAGGGCGTCATCACCCGCGACTCCATGGACCCCTCGCTCAGGCTGGTGCCCTTCAAGGACACCCCCGCCCACAACGAGACCCTCTACAGCTACTACCTGCGCCTCTGCGACATCGACGACGCCCTCTGCTACCCCTTTGCCGTCCAAATCTTCAGCGGCATCCCCCTCAACGAGCTCAAGGTCTACGTCGACGAGCTCATGGCCCTCAACGGCACCGTCCCCACCAGCTACTACGACGGCGACAAGCTCGTCGACGTACAAGTCAGCTCGCCCCGCATCTTCCGCGGCCAGGTCGAGCTCTACAACAAGCTCATGGCCAACGGCATCGACGTCTACGTCGTCTCGGCCGCCTCGGAGGAGCTGGTCCGCATGGTCGCCGCCGACCCCAAGTACGGCTACAACGTCAAGCCCGAGAACGTCATCGGCGTCACCACCGCGCTGCGCAACCGCACCACCGGCGAGCTGACCTCGGCACGCAAGCAGGTCGCCGCCGGCACCTACGACGAGCGCGCCAACCTGGGCCTCGAGTTGACGCCCTTCCTCTGGGCCCCGGCCACCTGGAAGACGGGCAAGTGGGCTGCCATCCTCTCCTACATTGACATGTGGAAGAAGCCCGTCCTGGTCGGCGGCGACACCCCCGATAGTGACGGGCCCATGCAGTTCCACGGCGTCGACGTCGCCCGCGGCGGCATCCACCTCTGGATCAACCGCAAGGACAAGTACCAGAAGCAGATTGACCAGATGAAGGCCGACTTTGCCATCGCCCAGGCCAAGGAGGGCTTGCCGGTGACGGCTGACAAGAACTGGCTCACGGTCAAGCCAGCGGATATTCTGTAGCGAGAGCACCAAAGACTGGGCGACGGGCGAGCAGGTCATGTCTAGTCGAAACCGACAGCTGCTGTCGAAAGGATTGTGCGTGTCGCTCGGGTCGACAATCTATTCACCGTTTCAATGTACATATTTTTTTTTCTCTCCGGCATTTTACTTACATAGCGCCTCCGCGGCCCATTACTGACGGCTGCCAGATGGATGTAATACTTTACCCCCCCTCCCTAAGCCCAAACATACTTACTTTTGCGACCCTGGCTATGGCTTACACACAGCATCCACCACCTTCACCACCATCTGCGTGGGGCTGAAGCCCTTGCTGGCTTACTAGGATGCTCTGCTGCAGGAGCCTGTCGACGATCATGTGTTGCCCAAGTCTCCTTGCCGCCTCGTCTCTGTGACGGAAGCAGATCAATCCCTCTGTCAAACGCATCACAAATCTCAGAGAAGGTGGCCTGACATGGTAGAGGGCGGCGTGACAGCCCGGGGCACTCCACGCAGCGGCCCGGCCGGGGCTCTCTCATAAGTTGTCGCCCGATGCCGAAACAGGAGCAGCGGCAGGTTTGATTGATGTGCGAGATCAGATCAAGCAAGTAGCAATACTTGCGCCATGTATTGTCCGGGGCACGTCTGGAATTCAAGCAGCTCAAATTTGGTCGCTGTGCGAGATCAGATCAAGCAATCACACACATCCTACCATGTGTTGACCGACCGGGGCACCTATGAGCTGATCGCTCCGTACGTACATGGATGCTTCATAGTCGCCAAACCTCGTCCAGGCTCAAGGACAAGCTCCGAGAAGCGTGTAGGGCAGCACTCAGGCTGTGCAGTGGCAACCCGAGGTTGCAACACGTCGCTATTGCATCGACGTGCTATAATGCGAAGATGACGCTCAGCAAATACTACAGAACTGAAGAGGCACATGACATCAGGCCAAGGAAGGGTCCATCGGAATCCAGGCTTCGTGACTGAACGACAAGTGGTTGTTTTCGCATAACTCGGCTTGCACTGCGCCCTCATAGCACATGAATTTCAAATCACACGCAGGGAGTCTCTCAGCCACAAGGCAGATTACATGACCTCCAGCACACAGCCAGCTGGATGCATCGGCCATGTCCGGTGGATCAGTGACGCCTCCCCCGCGATGGTCGGACGTGGGGAAGCCAGCGTGTCATAATAGCAGGCCGTCCAATATAGACGCAGGGACTGACGAGATGCTGGGATGGCTCCAGCATGTGTGCAAGTATGTAAGTATGATGTATGGTGTATGCATGCACCCCGACCAGCCCCTCTCTCGCTCACACAGCCTCAAATAAGTCCCCGGAAAGCAGCAAGCAATAACTTGTTAGTAATAAGCCACAGTACGCGGAAGGCTGAGTCGGCACAACTGCGGGTATTCTCTTATCGAAGCTGAGACAAGCAAGCAACCCCCAGTCTGTCCTTGGTCGCTCACGATCCGACTAACATTAGTTCGGCAACGGGCGGAATTCAATGGGCCCCTTTTTGAGATGAAGACGAGGAAACGTGCCCAGCTAAAACCGTTGCGCCGGCGTCCGCCGATGACCGGTTCCCTTGCCACCGCCCGGGACCTACGAGACAATCTCCCCGTCAGATTCACCCCCCTTCCTCCATGGCGAGTTATAGTGAGCTAGACAAGGCCGCAACCAACCAAGATGGGCAGGAGGGGGCATCTTCCTACTAGGGCCTGTCCGGTCGTTACAGAACCCCAAGTCAGGCCTGCGCTTCTATTCAGTCTTGGGAGGGGTGTGGGAGGTAACTGAAACTGGGCATCCGAAAGAATATAACAGCACACAACGACGACTACATGAAGAAAAGAGTATTTATTACACCCACTATCCGCCCACAGACTGGACCACGGAGCAAGAAAAAAAGGGAGAGACGAATGTCAGGACAATCTCGAATAATCACCATCCACTTCACCTCCCCATGGCAAAGTATCTCGGCCTCCGAGGCCCGGCGCTGACCCGGGCCATCATCTGG
The DNA here is from genome assembly GCA_025583755.1 of Cordyceps tenuipes. Classification (NCBI taxonomy): domain Eukaryota; kingdom Fungi; phylum Ascomycota; class Sordariomycetes; order Hypocreales; family Cordycipitaceae; genus Cordyceps; species Cordyceps tenuipes. The sequence goes on from JANZYN010000019.1 coordinate 122,940, forward strand.
CTGGTCGTCTGCCCGGCCTTTACCTGCTTTGGCTACAACCTCAGCGTCGCCGGCGGTCTCTTGACGCTACCGTCCTTTATCAAGATGTTTCCCTCGCTCGACACCATCAACACGACCGGATCGCAGCAATCGTACAATTCCACCATTCAAGGTATCTAACCAACTCCCCGCCCCCCTCTCTCCGTCCTTGTCTAAGCCCTTTCCCTCCCCCAGGTACCGTTCTCGCGCTCTTCACCGTCGGCGGCATCTTCGGCTCTCTGTCCTGCGTCTACCTTGGCGACCGCCTCGGCCGCCGCCGAGTCATCCAACTCTCCTCGCTCGTCGCCGCGGTGGGCGTCGTCCTCATGGCCTCGGCCTTTAGCCTCGCGCAGTTGGTCGTCTCGCGGTTTATCCTCGGTCTCGGCACCGGCGGCTACCTCGCGACCGTGCCCGTGTGGCAGGCCGAGATCTCCCGGGCGGGCAAGCGCGGCGCCCACGTCGTCATGGACGGCATCTTCGTCGGCATCGGCATCTCGCTCGCCCTCTGGCTCGACTTTGGCTTCTTCTTCGTCAAGGACAGCTCCGTCGCCTGGCGCTTCCCCTTTGCCTTTCAGCTGCTCTTCCTCGGCTCCGTCGGCGGCTTCGTCTCGGTGCTGCCCGAGTCGCCGCGGTGGCTGGTCAAGAGCGACCGCGTTGAGGAGGCGCGCATCATCCTCGCCGCGCTCGCCGACGACGGCGAGGGCCCCGAGTCGGAAGCCATCGCCAACGAGGTGCGCGAGATCCAGCACTCGCTGTCGGTGTGCGGCGCGCTGTCGTGGCGCGCGATGACGACCATGGGCGAGCAGCGGCTGCTGCACCGGACGGTGCTGGCGGCGGCAGCGCAAATATTCCAGCAAATATGTGCCATCAACGTAATTTCCACCTACGCCACGACCATCTTTGAGCAGTACCTGGGGCTAGACCCGACGCGGTCGCGCATCCTGGCCGCGGCCATGTCCATGGCGCAGATCCTCGGCGGCTTACTCGCCTTCCACACCATCGACCGCCTCGGCCGGCGCTTCCTGATGCTCGCGTGCGCGGCCGGCATGGCCGTCGCCATGGCCGTCATCGCCGGCACCACCTCGGTGCCCGGCAACACGGCCGCGCTCGTCGTCGCCGTCGTCTGCCTCTTCGCCTTCCAGTTCATCTACACCGTCGGCTTCTCCGGCCTGCCCTTCCTGTACGCGACCGAGGTGGCGCCGCTGCAGCTGCGCGCGGCCATCAGCGCCGTCGCCACCGCGGCCGCCTGGTCCTTCAACTTTCTGCTCTCCGAGGTCACGCCCCTCGGCTTTAACGTGCTCTCGTACCGGTACTTCATCATCTTTGCGGCGGTCAACGCGGTCATTGTCCCGGCCGTGTACTTTTTCTTCCCGGAGACCAACGGCCGCTCGCTCGAGGAGATTGACGAGATCTTCTTGCAGAGCAAGTCGGTCTGGGACCCGGTCAAGGTGGCGCGCAGCCTGCCGCGGATGACGACGGAGAATGGCATCGTGGTGTCGTCGCTGGAGAGCGCCGACGAAAAGGGCGACTATCGAAGGTAGAAGCAAGCATGTACGTGGACGTACGAGGTCGGGCGACCCTGAAGGTGATGCGGGACAAAGTGGATTGATGCAGGGGGCACGCAGGCGGGCTCTCGGCGGCAGAGTGGGCTCGTGGAAGCCACAGAGGGAGGACATGCATCGGAATATTACTTGGTTACATTGTTATAGTGCATACATCTAGGATGATGATGAATTTCATGACTGCATTGAGATGGGGCGCTTCCCCGCAGGATACTTTGTACATGTGCATATGGTCAGGTGCATAAATCCCATGTGCATTACCGCTCCGCAAAGGGGAGATTTGTGAAAAGCAAAGAGGAAAAAACGAATCCCAGATCCAAGCCCATCTATCTGTATGCAACAGACCTCACACCTGATCCATCAGCGCCGTCTCCAGGTCTACCAGCGTCGCATCCGCCGCAAACATGCTCATCACCGCCTCCGCCTCCTCCTCCTCCTCGGCCTCGGCGACCAGGAACTGCTCCATCTGCCGACTCTGCGCCCTGGCCAGGTGGACCCTGCCGGCGCCCTCGCGGACCTGCCCGAGCGCCCGGCCGGCGAGCCGCCACACGGTCGCCATCCGCCGCAGCGCCCCGATGCACAGCCGCACCTGCTCCCGCGCCTGCTCCTGCTCCTCGTCCTCGGACCAGGCGGCCAGCTGCACCACAGCGGCCAGCATCACGGCGCAGATGAAGAAGTGGGTGCGCCGGGTCAGCGGCGCGCGGTGCGTCATCATCCGGCCGAGCTCGTTGGCCGCGTCGACGACGTGTCGCGTGTGCAGCGTGACCACGCGTGAGGAGTCCGGGTACTGCTGCTGCTGCCTCTGCTCGTAGTCTACGCCGGCGGCGGCGCTGCAGGCGTCCATAGTCCGCACCGGGGGGGCCGGGTGGAGCCGGGCGCGCGGGCGGTGCAGCAGGATGGAGGTGGTGTGGTTGAGCATGTGTGCCTGAAAGGCCATCTCGTCTGGGCGGCCGTCGCGGCGGAGCGAGTCGCGCTTGGACGCGGGCAGGTTGTGCCGCCAGCTGCTGAGGAGGACTTCGAGCGCGTCGTCGGCGTCGGCGTCGGCGTCGTCGGCGGCGGCGCCGCGCATCACGCGGCCCAGGTTCTGCACGCTGAGGATCCGGTACGCAAACGAGGAGAAGTCGCCGTCGGCCAGCGCGAGGTCGCGGTCGTTGAGCTCCTCCAGCGTCCGGGGCGGCTCTGGGATTTGCTGCGGGGGTTCGGGGGCGCTCCCAGGTCAGCTAACCTGTGCAGCTGCTTGGGGGGGGGGGGGGGGGGGTTGGACCTTTTTTTTCCCACTTACATCACTCTCGTACTCGTCTTCTTCGCAAGGCAGCCCGACATCCGTCGGCACGTCCAGCAGCGTAAAGGTGGTCGCGCGATGCGCGCCGGCCAACATGCCGTCCAGCACGTAGACCTCCCACCAGGTCCTCCGCCAGCTCTCCTCGAGCGCGCGGGACCACCTCGTCGTCGTGACGCTGCCGCCGCCCGCGAAGCGCGCGTAGTTCATGCCGAGCGCGAGCAGCATCGTCTTGGCCCGGGCCAGCAGCTCCACGGCGCGCTGCGCGTGGCCCTCGCCGTCCAGGGCGACCAGCAGTACCACCATGGCCTGGACGGTGAAGCCGTTGGCGACGGTCCTCGCCTCGGCCTCGTCGACGGCCCGGGTCGCCAGGTCCAGCAGCGGCGCCTGCTCCGCCTCCGGGGCGACGTACTTGGAGCCGACCCAGTGCATCACCGCCAGCAGCGGTCGTAGCGCGTCGTCATCGTCCTCGGCCAGCAGCCGCAGCTTCGCCTGGGGCAGCGCGAGCGGATGGCTGGCGTGGAAGTTGCGGTAGTACGACGATAGGCAGCGCTCGAAGCTCGCTGCCGGGTGAGGGTAGTAGGGGCGAGGGTGAGGGTGAGGGGGCAGCTGCGGGCCGGCGGCCAGGGACGGGCCGGGGGGCTTGTCCCATGCGATGAGGGATCGCGGGGCCGGCATCATCGGCGGAGCAAAGGCTCGGAACACGGGTTTCCGGCGGCGCTCGGCGGCGGCGGCGGCGGCGGTCGAGAAGAAGCCGGCATCGTTGTGCGTGCGCTTCATACCCGGGGGCGACTCCAGCTCCTGGGTGGCGGCTGTGCATTGACTACTGCCGCCGCGCGACTGGAGTCTCTGTCCCCGGCGAGACGGCACAAAGACGCAGTTGCTGTCCGAGTTGACGCAGCGTTTACACGGCCGCTTGCCGTCACATTTCACATGTCTTGTGCGCTTCTCTCGGTCAGCGGACTTGGCTCGGAAAAAAAAGTTGATGACTTTTTTTGTGTTGCTTACACAGAGCAGGCAAGCGGTGGATGCGCCAGGCTCGGTTGTTTCACCGCTACTGAGCATCTCGGTGGCCATTGGGGTTGGGGAGTGAGGCGTTTTCGCTTCAGTTCGAGGATGTTGTGCGTGATGAGGAAAACGAACAAGGCAGGCAGGCTAGCTAGCTAGTGGAGAGAGGGAAAAAAAAGAAAAACGGCCAGAGCAGGTGATAAGAATCCCAAGCCGGGGCTGTCGGTGGCTTGTCTTGAAGCGGCTTACCTTCCTTTCTTGCGTCTTGCTCGGCCTTCACCGGGGCCGGGTTCGCCGACGTGTAAAGCCCGGGGATCCACCGGATAAGCCGTCTTCGCCGATGTTCGAACAAGCAACTGGCTGAAAAGGGGGCCAAGGCCAAGAGATGAGGAAATGAACCAGGAAGGAAAGAGCCCGCTGTTTGTTAATTTATTCAGCTCCTTGCCCGCTCTTTTCCCGCCTTTTGCTACGCTGGCACGTGGCCCGATCCGGCCATCTGTCGGGTCTGTTTGCTTGGTTGTTCGGGGAATTACAACTTTAAAAACAACTACTAAAGCGGCACCGAGTCACAACCAACAGGCTGTCACTGCCTGCCTGTAGCTGCACTAGCCACTGCCACTAACAGCCCCTACACCGGCCACTACCCTACCTATATGTCCCTTATTCAGCACCTACCTGCCCTACCTTATTCACTGCCGGTACCTACCGACTCAGCTCACCCGGCCGCCCGGACAACATCCTACCCGGCCATATATAATCTGTCAGCACACTCATCGGCGAGTCGTGTCGTGACTCGTCTTGCCTTTATTAGGCATTGTAGCATCGTAGGCATTTTTTACAAAGCCGCAAACGGAAGCGATTGGCTCGGTCATTGTATGGAGTAAGTCGCAGTTCGGGCAACGCTGCTCGGCGCTGGGCCTAAAGGGCACCATTAACATTCGTCACTCTGCTCATTCACGGCACCATCACCTAGGTACGACAACCACAACCACAGCCTCACCAAACTAAACCTTTGCTCATCCCATCCCATCCCATCTCATCTCATAGCCCCCTCACCTTCCTTCCTCATAATGCCCCGCACAGACGAGGCCGCCGCCTTTTTCCACGCCGTCTACTCCGCCATCAGCGAGATCCCCGCCGGCCGGGTAACCTCCTACGGCCACATCGCCCACCTCATCGGCACCCGTCCGTCCCCCCCCCTCTTCTCTCTCTCTCCCCTTTCCCTCCCTCGCTAACCCGCCCTTCTCTCCCCTTCCTTCCTTTCCAGCCCAGCGCCCTCGCCAGGTCGGCGTCTGCCTCAAGCACCTCCCCCCCGCCGACACCGGCCGCCGCTGGCACCACGACAACGTGCCCTGGCAGCGCGTCGTCAACGCCCGCGGCGTCATCTCCCCGCGCGCACATCCGACCGCCGTCCGCGATCAGGCCGCCCTGCTGCGCGATGAGGGCGTCGAGGTCCGGCCCGGCGCCCTCGGCGAGTTGACCGTCGACCTAGAGCAGTACGGCTGGTTCCCGGAGGCACTGCCGTCTGAGCAAGAAGCAGAGGAGGAGGAAGAAGACGAAGAAGGAGAAGCAGAAGAAGAGACGGAAGAGCAGCACCATGTCGAAATCAAGCAAGAGGAGCAAGTTAATAGCCAACTAGGCTTGTCCTGAGTCTTGATCATTTCTTCAACATCCTCAACACATCGCCGCTTCACAAACTGGCACACGAGTCTGTATTCAAATCACACACCACTCATGTATTGCTGAATATCAACTAATCCACATTAGACAATCCCGCAGTCAAACAATAAAGACGGGCTGGCTAGACAGGTGAAAGGATACAAAAACAACAAGAGAATTCTTTTCATTGCAATTTTCACCAACAAACTCCAAGCAATGAGTATCTTGCTGAAGCCATCATCAAATGTAACAAACACAGACGAGTCCACATAGGGCCGTCCCTAAAAAGATTGAAAAAAAAAAGGGTCGAGAGAATAAAAATAACCCTTCCAAGCCATGAGCACATCCTGGACCAAAAGCGCAGTCTATGCGCCGCTGATACAATTCACTGGACAAAATAAGACGACACTCCAAAACCAAAACAATCAGCTGCTTAAAAAGCCGCCAAAACCCCAAGTAAAGTGTATATACCTCCAGGGGTATGCATTGGGCCCGACGCATACCATGTACATATAAACAGAGCCCATTTCGTCGTGACTGCAACGCTAAAAAAAAATCAAACCAAAAGTCGTGTTGTTTCAAAAGAAGAAAGTGTGAGAAAGATGGCTGCCGCTGGGTGAGACGTGTGTATGGATATGTGCGGATAAAGAAAACCAGTCGTGCGCTTTTCATCTTTGAATCGGTGCCACGGCTAGAGAGAGCATGTGTTATTGTTGTTGGTGGCGAGGACTAAGACGTCACCGTCTGCTCGTCCTCTCGAGGCGTAAAAGGCGGCGTGTCTACCAGCGTCTCTGCCGGCGTCTCTGCCGGCGTCTCTGCCGATGCATCGGGCTCCCGCCGAAACATTCTATACGCATAGCTCAGCCCCCTCTAGAAGCAGTTCAAGCTTCCCTTCTTCTTCTTGCCCTTCTTGATGGCATTCATCCTCTCTTCCAGCTGCTTTCGCGCTTGCTCCGCCTGGAATCGCTTCTTGCGCTCCTCTTCAACAGCCTGCATGCTCCACCGCTGGTCCTGCACTGGCTCTGCCGGCCGTTCCTTGAGCTCCTTGACCTCCAGCTCCAAATCAGACGCCCGTTTCCTCCACGCGTCGCAGTCCGTCTTGACCTTCTTCGACTGCTTCTCCAGGTCGCTCAGCGCCTCTTCCAAGGTCTGCGTCAGTTGCCGCTCCGCATACAGGTGCTTTTCGATGGTCCGGATGCGAGCCTCCTGATCCTCGGTAATCTGCGACATGTTCACGTTATCCTTGCTCAGAGGCCGGCTAGGCGGTGACGCAGGTGCACCGTTGATCGACGAGTTTGCAGAGCCCGGCAGGGGCGGAAGCGGAATCGCAGGCGGTGGTGAAGGTAGTGAGCCGTGCGACGCGGCCTTGCGGATTGTCGAGCCAGAGTTTGAGCGGCCCATCTCCCCATTGGCTTCGCTTTCCGACAGTTTAACCTGCAGCGAATTGTACTCGAGTCGAAGCGTGTCCAGCTCTGTCTGCAGTTTGGCTCTGGCAGCATTGACCTCTTCGATCTGCGCCGCGCGCTCCGTCTGCAGGGAGCTGAGGCGCTTGTTTGTCATTTGCGCCTCATCAAAGTTGTTCTGCAGCTGCTCCTCCAGCTCTTCCACCAGACGGCTGTGCTTCGTGTTCTTGGATTCCAAGTCATCCATCTTGCTCTTGACGGCAGCGATTTGGTTCCTGATGCACCCAGGCGTCGTCGCGTCCTTGGCTTCCGTCTCCGCCACCGGTGCTGCCAACAGCTCAGCAAGCTTGGCCTTGACGTCCTCCAAATCATGCATAATGGACTCGTTAATAGTGGTGAGCTCCGTCACATGCTGCTGCATCTCGCTCGACTTGCTCTGTTCTGCTTGCAGCAGCTTCTGGTCGCTGACTAGGCCATCAATGCGCTCAGTAAGCTTCTCAATGCTGACTTCCAGCCCCAACGCCGTGGCAACCTGCGTCGCGACCTTCATCAAGTCCTCGCGCGCGTCATTGACTTCAGCTTCAAGTTTGCGAGTCGATTCATGGTGCTCCGTCAAGAGGACCTCCATCTGTTCCTCGTAACCCTTTTGTTCGTGAGCCTTCATCTCGGCGAGTTCCTTGTTATGCGTAGTCGCCAACTCATCAAGAGCCTCCTTGTACGACTTGCAAGTGCCCTCAAAGGTGGAAATTTGTGATTGCAATTCAGCAACAAGCTCCTCGCTCTTCTTGGCCTGAGCCGTGACGGTGCTATGCGAGGTCGACATCTCTTCTAGCTCAGACTTGGTAGCAACATGCGCCTGTTCGAGCTCAGTAACCCGAGTAGAGTTTGAATAGATGAGCTTCTTATACTCATCAATCTCACTGCGCAGAAAGCTGACAAGGTCTTGATGCTTGCGCTCGTTGCTGGCAATCGTGTCAAAATCGGCAGACGAGGCAGCCTTCACCTTCTCGAGATTGACCGTGGCCGCGGCGAGTTCAGCTTCTAGGCCAAGGATGGTGTTGCGAAGCTCCGTCTCGGTCGCTTGCATAGAAACGAGTACAGAGCCATGTTTTGTCTCCCAGGCAGAAAGCTCCGACTGCAGAGAGGCAACCTGCTTGCTCTTGTCGACAGCAGCCGCATCAGCACCGTCCCTGTGCTTGGCCTGGCTCTGCTCATACTCGGTGCGTAGCTGGGTCAACTCGGCTAGCAGAGTCTGCTCTCGTTGCCTATGAGCTTCGCCCATATCGGCCAGCTGCTTCTCGTTCTGCTCAAGCTTCTGTCGCAGAGTTGCAACCATGGACATGTCCATGGGGCTGGCCTTCAAGCTGGTGCGCTCACGAGTCAGGCCAGAGATGATGGTCATCTTAGTCTCCATTTCCTTCTTTGTTGACGCGACGGAAGCCTCGAGCTCCTGGATGCGCTCACTGCGTGTGTGAAGCTCATGCATGGCGGCATTGAGGTTGAGCTCGAAATTCTGCATGACTTCCGGGCGCGTCTCAAAATTCTCGCTGGCAATGTTACGCAACGAAGCAAAGGAGCGGTGAGCTCGGTCGATGATGAGGAGGTTTTGGCTCGACTTGCGACGGATGACAGGGCTGGAAGTACGGGGTGAGCTAGCTTCAACAGCGCGTGCCTTGGACAGATCAGTCTTGAGTTCCTCAACCGTGTCCAAGGTATTGCTGTGAGTAGACTGAAGCTGTGCGTATTTGGCGGCGAGCTCCCTGGCAGCCTCTTCCCTATCATTGGCAAGCTGCTGGAGGCGCTCCAATTCTTGTGTTAGTTCCGCAGTCAATTCTCTCTGTGTCGCGTCGTCGCTAGAGTCGGGCTTGGTGGTGGCCGTGTCGTCGTCCTCGACCATGTCTTCATGGGTCGAAGTATCTGCTGTATCGGCCGACTCTATGGCCGACGAAAGCTCGGATGATAGAGAGCGGGAGGCAGAAGAGCGGGCCCCCTCCTTGGCAATTTGAGATTCAACCGAGGAGCGGAACGAGTGACCATGGTTGGACGAGGCTTCCGAGATGATCGAGTCACGAACGGGCCGGACATGGCGGGCTTCATCGACAGCATCTTGCAGTGTGGCCATTTTTTGCATTGCTTGTTCGTACTTGGCCTGCAGGGCATCGTAATCGTTGACGGTCGCTTCATGCTCGACGCGGAGGTCAACCAGTTCCTGCGTGACAGTCTCGAGTTTATCCGAGACATATCTCGTCTGCGCCGGGCTTTGTGCGGCCGTTACCGAAGCATCGCCATCAGAGATTTCGGGAGTCTCAACCTGGCGGCTTACATGTTGGACGGAATCTTCGTATCTTTCCTCCCTAACAGTGCTGGCGCGGGATTCAACAGCGTCGGCGTCCTCGTCATCCTCGTGAATCGTTTCGTTAATTTGACTCTGCGTGCGAATATGGGAGAGCTTTCGGGAGTGGTCAGCAGACCCACGACGGACATTCTCGTGCGTTCCGTTAGGTTGAGGCTGCTTCATCTGCTCGACATGATCAAGCTCATGGAGTAGAGAGTCAAGCTTCCCCAGACTGCGCTGACGCTCAATGATTTGCTCGAGGCGATCAATCTCGCGCTGCATCAGCTCGCCATCCTGATCAGCCTCAGCCAGGCGTTCTTCCAAGGTCGAAATGTAATCCTCGCATGAAGCCTCGTTTTCGCGCGCACGGGCGATTTCCTTGCGCAGGTCAGTTATAACGGAAGCATTTTTCTCGTCGCCGGTGCTGTGGCCGTCCAGTTTAGATTCGAGGTCATGGAGATATGATTCTGTATTGGCTTCGCGGTCCATCAGCTTCTGTACTCGGGACTGAAGCTGTGTGTTGATGGTTTCAATGTAGGCCAGTTTGGTCTCTCTCTCAAGCAGTGAAGTTTCGGTAGTGGAGAGGGTGCTTCGGGTACTGGAAAGAGATTGCTCGAGCGACTCGATTGTCTTTTCATACTCGAGAACGACCTGCTCGACAGCCTGGGCAAAGGAGTTGGAGCGGTTCAGTCGGTCGGTAGCGCTATTAACTTGTGTCGAATCCGAGGCTTCCCTAAGCGCAGACTCCTTGTCACCAGCCTTGGCCATCTCGGCGATGAGGCGCGCGTGGCGCTGGCTGAGGGCACTGTAGTTTTCCTGCATGTCAAGAAGCTGATTCTGCATTTCGGCTTCCCGCTCCTTCTCACGTTCTGAGCGCTCGGATGAGCCGGAGCCGGAGCCTTTGGAGCCGGACTCGCCGTTCTGAGAGTTGCGAATCTGTTCACGGAGGAAGTTAACTTCAGCCTTGAGACGATCAATGACAGCTTGGCGGTCGCCCTCTTCGACTTGTTGAATGCGGGGCTTTGACTGAATAGCGCGGGCACGCTGCGCATACTGAACGGTATTGAGAGTTTCGCTCAGGTGGAATTCGGCTGGGGTGACGCAAGCAATCATATAGGTGATGGCATTGCCACCAAGCGAGTCTTGAAGAAGGCGCGTGAGCTTGGAATCACGGTACGACACGTGCGAGCCGCTTTGACGAGACGACAGCTGGCTAATTACTTTCCCAAGCGATGCCAATCCAGCGTTGATTGAGATTCCCTCCTTGGCTCTCTCGCCCTGCGCGCCAGTATTCTTGAGTCTCTCACTGCCAGCCAAATCGACAAAATGCAATTTGCTATCCGTGGTAATGGAGATTTCCTGACCCGTCATGGCCTCGATGGGGACGGAGAAGCGCTTTTCAGCGGGATTGGTTTGCGTCTTGCTGCGTCTCTGGATCAGGTTTAGTGAGAAAACAGCATGCGAGCGCGATGACTTGGCATTGATGGCTGTGGCGTCGGTTTGGCGAATGGTCGAGCCCATAGCAAGGGCATTCATGAGGTCGTCGGCAGACTCGATCTGGACCTGGTGGAGGCCGGTGACTATGATGTTTCCTTTTGTGTCTTCGCGAATAGCGACATTGGAGCGTTCACCAAGGGGTGTCGCTTCGGGGGTTAGGAGGTCTCGGAGCTGTTCGTTGTAGATTTCCACGTAAGTGGCTTTGAGGGACCAGTTACGGTCACCGAGAGGATTTTGCTGGGCATACCCACGTGGATTTTTGAGTTGGGATAGAAATTGGCTGCTACGAAGGGAGCCAGTCGAGACCAGGGAGCCGTCGTTTTTGCCGTACAATGATTCTAGCTTGGCGAACAAGGCCGTGGCAGCGCGGGGAATTACACCTGGGAGGGGTTGTCAGCATCGCGGGAGAGGCTGGGAAGTCGGGGGTTCTGCGCGCAGCTGGCGGCGCGACGGTGGTAGGTTGCAGCTTACCCATCATTTTGTCGTCTTGCTGGTCTAGAGGGCCAGACGTGCCCATCGTGTATGATTTTCCGGCGCCAGATTGACCGTAGGCAAGGAGAGATACATTGTAGCCCTTGGCAAAGGCGTCGACCGAGTCGGCGAGGTAGTCCCAGATGCCATCCTGCTCAATGTCGGGGCCAAATACGCGGTCAAAGACGAAGAGCTTGCGGCCCTGGGGGGATTCAATGGATAGGCTGGTATCGGAGGAGGTCTGGACCATGGAGCGCTGGAAGCGTTGGGGTATCAAGTCGTAGCCGGGATCTGAGGGCTGCAGAGGAGGTCGTATGCGGACAGCTGGTAGGCGCGGGATGAGCATCAGGCGCGGCAAGGGAATAGTAGTAGAGCACAGAATGACACTACCAAGTGAGAGAGGGGACCGAGGGGGTGAGAAAACGTACCGACACGGACAGCAGTGCGCGAGTCCTCATCCGAGGCGCGGCTACCCAGTCCCGTCTTGCTGCTCATGCTCAGTCTGCTGCTGCTTCTCGAGGGCTTGAAGATGGCAGACGAGGGCCGCTGGTGGATAGGCGAAGCTGGCGGAGTGCTCGCCATGATGGGCGGGAGAGGGTTCGCGGGGACACTGATGGTCCCGGCGCGCGTGTGCGATAACAGTGACTTTCTGGCGTGTCAAGAAGAATGAATGATGCTTGGTAGTAGGGGTAAGGGTTTGATTGCTGGTTATTTTGGGCGAAATGCGGAAAAGGGAAGGAAGAAATTGGGGGGGAAAGCTGCAGCCGTCGTTTGCGCGGCGCGAACTGCTGGGTCGACGCCAGTAGCCAGGTAAAGATTAGCGGCGACCAGGGGAGATTTTGGTGGGCAAGCAAGGCCTTGTTTGGTGGGTTGGTGAGGTCAGGTTGGTTGGTGTGGTAAGGAAAGGAAGGAGGAAGGAAGAAGGAGAGGAGGTATGCATGTATGTAGGCGCCTGGACAGGCAGGTTCGAATAGCTAGAACTTGCCAAGGTTGGCTTGCCGTGGCGGCAAATATATCACGACTTGGCGACAGAGCCCAAGATGTTCCTTCTGGATGGGTATCAGGAGAGGCGTCAAATGTTGTGTTGGTGGTGGTGGTGGTGGTGGTGGTGGTAGCAGTCGTAGCAGTAGTAGTAGTAACGAGGAGGAGTAGTGGTGGTAGCCCCACGAAATAATGGCAGATTGGGCCAGCTTTTGGGCAAACACGCAGACAGCATGTGTGTGTGTGTTTCAAGAGAGTGAGAGCTGGTGGATATATCAGGTGCAATAATAATAATAGTAATAATGATGATATAATAATAGCAAGTAATAATAGCACGCAAGAGTATTCTTCGATTTGTCCAACGTCGATGCTATTTGTCGGTCTGTCTCTGCGTCCGGCGTCCGTCGGGGGCAGGGATAGGGCTTCGCGAGGCGTAAGTGGGAAAGGATAGGCTACAGACAAGGTGACAGGACAGGCGCTGCAGCATGAACAGCAGTTCCCAGCCAGTCGAGCGGAATGGCCGGCGTTTTAATTAAACCGGAAACCGGGGTGCGCAAGTGACAGCCACGCAGCCGTTGATGAAGGATGATGCGTTTTGGCGAGCGGTGGTTATGTGGCTGTGAGGTTGAGCCAAAATTTGGAAAATTCTGGTTCGTAATTCATCTTGGGCCAAAAAAACCTACATCTGTCCATTGGCTCTTTTCTAACAAAAACGAACAAAAACAGCAACACGCATGGTGAAGTGGTGCAACTTGCAATGTCGAATAGGGGGGGCGGGAGCTAAACAGGTACCAGCAAGCTAGGGTAGGTACCTGATGGTTAGCGCAAACTCCTCCAGAAGCCAGGTACACGCCCATCTTTTCCTACCTACCTAGGTACCAAGGTACATGAAAGAAAGTGCCAGCTGAATTTACTGGCACTGGCACTGGCACTCGTACCGATGTCCACATGTGCGCTTGAAATAACAACCTCGCTTGTCCTACTCTCCTCGAAGCTGATAGCCAGTCGCGATTAGGGATTACGGCGTATCACCGCAGTTTTATTGCTTCCGAGCCAGGCACATTCTCCGTCGTGTAACGGTGTAACCAGGTCGGCCGACCTTGACGGCGCTCTTCGAAAAAAAAAAGCCTAGCGATGAGGGGACGTGTTCCCATCACCCTTGATCCCAGTCATGCGCATGGAAAGCAAAGACGGGTGTGCAACTCAAGATATCACGCGATTGGCTCGTTCTAACAGCCGAAATGAGTTGGTGAGCGACAAAGACGCGGCCAGTGTACTGGTACGGAGCAGTCAGGTTGATCCCCCTCAAGTACCGAGCCGAGCACGGGGACGCCGCAAGCCGATCCCCCAGCATCGCTACCTCGAAGGGTCGAATGGTGCTCCGTACCTGCGCAACGGTATGGGATCCCATCAGCCATCAGGGGCATGCCACCAAGGGGCTGCGGCAGGGGAGCGGAGAGAGGCTGCGCGGGCGGGCTATTCTTCCAATGTGTCATGCGTGTCCAGACTCTGTACAGAGTATGGAGTACAATAAGGTATAACCTGGATTGCTGCCCTGCGCGCAACGGCGCTGTGCCCGGGCTAGCCCTCCAAGACATAGGACCGAATACCAGGCGTCGTTTTTCCTTTCCACAATTGGGCTTGGACCTCTGCGAAAAAAAGAAGGTGGCTTGACCTTGCTGGGTCCCTCTCCGCCGCTTTCTTCACAACCTGGAAGTTTATTGCTGCCAGGCAGGAAGAGAAAATACCCCTGAGATGAGTCCATTCGCCAGCAGCCAGCCAGCAGCCAGCCACCGCCGCCAAGTCAAAGACGGCCAGTATCACAAAGAGAGGCAAGTTATCCGTCCTGTTGGCATCCGGTATCCATACTAAGGACCATACATACACTGCGAATCAGCCCCGCCTCCCTTGAAGCTAACTTAATAATTAGTACTACCCTACTGTAACTAATTCCTAGCTGATAAGTAAATAGCCTCAGTTTCCTTTTTCTTCTCCATCGCCTCCCACAAAAACCTCGTCACAACAAGACCCCGTCTCCCCATTCTGCCACCAGCCTCGCAGCCATGTCTGAATCATGTCACCCGCAAACAAAGACCAACCCCCAACTCGTAATTGTCCGCGACATGGATTATGACGGCGTGTAAATGAATAATTTTCGGACCATGCTTACTCCCCATCACCGACTCTTTGGCTGTGGCAGAGTTCCGCGCTTGCACTCACCCCGTCGTCGCCAACTGACATCTGCCATATCTGCCTGCACTGTCTCTACCTCTTACTTTTCAGCCCTCCCTGAATCCTTTCCGAAACGGGTAGCGAACGGCATATATTGGGTATTGGCCGTTCCTACTGCCGCACGCATATCGAGGCTGCAGACCTGTGACGCGCATAATAAATGCGCCCTCTTCCGCGTCGCGATCGACGCCTTGATCAACCCATCGTCTCATACCCCTACTAAGGATTGTTATTCTATTATTACCTCCTTGTTGTCCACAATACTCCGTACTCTGTACGCTCCCGTTGCCAACCACCCACATAATTTTGCCACCACCACCTGCGGCCGCTTTGTCAGTACTGGACACCGAGTTTGCAGCCATCGCGGAACCCCTTTCCCTAGCGTATACATACATACGTACATGCATGCATACATACATACTCCATACATACTCCATGCATGCATGCTTTCAACACGTAGGAGCAAATACACGCAGATGCAAGGACCGAACCATTGCATCTGCCGTGCTGTATGTGTATGTGTATGCCAGATCGACGACAGACTACCTGCCGCGGCCGTGCCACCGCTCAGCCAGCCTTTTTGTCTGATCCCGCCCCGCCCAGCGCTCCCTGCTTTGTGTCCAGTAACCAACTTGGTACCTCAATCCATACAATCCGTCCAGTATCTTCCATCGGGCTTCTTTTCTTCCCCCCAGCCTCCCCATCGTCCAGTTCGTCCATCAAACATGTGCTCATCCCTCTTTGGAACCCGACCTAACCCAAAGTTGCCCGCTCTAATCAACAACACTCTTCTATTGAACAAAAAAAAATTGTCTCACGGTGGTCTGTGGTATTGTCTTGCACCCTTCGCCGTCTCAATGAGACAATTGACGGCCTGTCCGGCTGAGACCGGGCCCATCCATATCTGCTGATCGCCTCGACAATTGTACTGACCAACTGATCCCGCAGTGCTCGGCCTTGAGCCGCCGGCCAGAAACGTGGTTTGCCGTTGTGGCTTGAAGGAAACCTTACAGCTGCTCCTCACGGCCCCTCAGCACCTGGCATCCGGTACTGTCTGTGCTGAAGTGAGAAGTGAGGGCCGGGCTCTGACCTGGTCATTCAATGACTCAAGCGCGATGGGCGTTTTGCCGATCTGAGAGCCCAAGTCTGGATACGTAGAATTGCCAATTCAGACGTGTTTTGGCATGGGCCGATGTCTGCCCCCAACATTGTTGCGTAGATCGATGGCTGCATGTCCCTCCCTCCCTTGGCCACCACAGCATGTATGTACGTATGCCCAATTCATCACCCTATTGACAACGCAATGTAAGCCAAATGTAAACCAGCCACTGAAGAACTCCATGCTATGCATGGCTGTTTATTTCTTCCCCATTGCTTGAAGTTTATTTTTCTGGTTTTCTTTTCAGAAGGCTTTAAAAAACATACCATACAGTTCAACCCATACCGTTACGCTTCTAAAACTGCTTGCTGTTCAATACCCGGTAGCTCTTAGTATTGACAGTCTTGTTCAAATGCACGGCAGCCATCTCAGCATCCTTTTCAAACTACCGAATAATAAAGGGGGACAAAAAACTGCTCGTTTGCAGCAGATTTCTAAAATTGGCTCTGGCAAGCACAGGTAGCCACAAGCTCCGCTTCGCTAGGACATACCGCCCAGTATCACATAAATGAGGCCTACATAAAACGCACTGAGTTACAATATCTACCGAAGATTTATCAACACGGCGGCGACTGCACATGTATATTGATGTACTCGGTAGATAACGCAGAGTATCCGAGTTCCTAAGATCTCGACTGACATATGTACCGGAAAGAACCGCGGAAGTGACTGATACTCGGTAAGCTAGCTTTTGCAGAGGGAAGAACCACGTGCTGCGGCTGTCCCTGGCCGCCATAACTACCCAAAGCTAGGACTCAGTTCACTGTAGGCTAAATTATTCCAATACCCCGAGGATATAACCGGCGCCGGAAAATAACCAAAGTCGAGCAGGCGAACCCATTTTATAACGGAGTGATGCGCACTGTTAAAGCGGCGGCGACAACGACCTATTGTGGTATCTATACCTTCCACTTGGTGCAAAAAAGTATGGCTGCTATAGTCCCACTTAATTCACTCGAGACGCGGCGATTATCGCGACGACACAAACCGCGGCTCGTCTCTTCCCTGCCACAGGTGGCGACTCTCAACGACTTTTTTCTTTAATTTTGGAATCTACAATGGCCATTCTGAGAGCCAAGCTCCGAGAATGGCTTCCAATGTGATCGATCTCACCTCATCAAGTCCGCCGAGAGACGTCGTGCACCCGCAAAAGCAGGCGGCGGCCAAGCCCGACGCTCGTGCGTTCGGCCTGCCACATATTGAGATTCACTCGGACGACTTTTGCAGCAGCGGTGACGACATTTTTGACGGTAGTGGACTCGTCGATGAGCATAGTGCAAAGCGGCCGCGCTTGTCTGTCGAACGCGCCGATGACCGGCAGTGCTGCCCCTCAGCGTCCTCCACCGTGAAGCCTCCGTGTCATGGAGATGGGCAGAGCTCCAAGACAGCTTCGAGGAGTATCGAATTTATCAGCTCTTCCGGCTCGCGGACATTGGCTCCCCCGAAACCCCGCACAACTAGCTTGAAAAGGAGTAGGACAGAGCCACCGTTGCTGAGCTCTGATCCATTTGCCAGCTCGCCGCCGCCGCGGGTTACTACCACATCAGTAGCTGCTCGAGCTGCCCAAGATCTCTTATCAGATCCTTTCGCCAGCCCATCGTCCATCCGAGGGGTCACTCCCCATCGCACGGCAAACACAGCACTTGCTCAGGGGTCGGAAAACACCCAACTCGCTCGCTATCCTTCATCGGACCCATTTGCTACTTCATCGCCCGTGAGAATAATTGCTTCTACTCGCGCGCCCAGCACAACACTCGCTCAGGAACCGGCACGCCAAAAACGCACAGCAGCTGCCTGGGACCCCATATCTAGCTCAGCTCCATGCTCTTCTGCGCCGCCCAAGGATGCAGATATACCACCAAACCGGTTATCTCGAAGCCCATCTATTATCAGTATTGGGGACTCATCAGCTCTCAGCGATGATGATTTGCCAGCAATCCACAACTTTGACCTGTCACAAGGACGGTCTTCACGCTACAATTACCTTTCCACTTCAGCCCCCAAGGCCAATTCAACAACCAAGACGCGGCGCAAGGTCTCTGATCCCAAGCCCCAAAAAGCGCGGCAGACGGTCGATCCAGATCAACGCGCAGCAGCGGCAGCTCTCAAGAAGCAGCAGAAACGCGAGGAACGCGAACGAGCCAAGGAGGAACGGCAACGAGAAAGAGATGTTGCTGCTGCCATCGTGGAGGTTAACAAAGCCAAGGGAAACAGAAAGGTTTCCACTAAAGAAATGATTGTGGAAATACCATCATGCCTCCCATCGACAATCAAGGTGCAGCTGGAAACATTGCTCGATGGACTGGAGGTGCAACATCGCGACTATGACAGCCCAGACCATAGCATCGTCAAATGGCGTCGCAAGGTCAACAGTAAATTTGACGATGAGTCAGGCCAGTGGGTTCCTATGCCACTACGTATAGAGACAGAGGACCATGCCTTGGTGTTCATGGATGCAGAAGACATGGTGCGGCTTGCCTTGGGCGATGGTCTTGACGAGCATATGAACTCGCTTCGAAATCAATGTCCGAACGCAAAACTGATTTACGTCTTGCAAGGCGTTGTGACCTGGATGAGGAAGAATCGCAACCTACGCAACCGACAGTTTGCGGCCGGTGTTCGATCACAGACTGAAAGCCAGCCCGCAAGCGGACGAAGACGAGCCGATTCGGCCGAGTACGTTGACGAGGAACTTGTGGAAGACGCCATCCTACGACTACAGGTCGAGCACGACGTCCTCATACACCATACTGCCATACCGCTCGAGACGGCGCAATGGATCTCCATCTTTACGCAGAGCATTTCCACCATTCCATACAAGCGGCAACAGGATGAGGACACGGCCGGAGCGCGCTTCTGCATGGATAACGGGCAGGTCAAGACGGGCGAGAACGCGCAGGATACCTACGTGCGCATGCTACAGGAAATCTTTCGCGTGACGGCCCCCATCGCCTACGGCGTGGCATCCGAATTCGACACGGTTACGAAGCTGGTGGAGGGGCTGCAGGCACAAGGACCCAACGCGCTGGAAGGAGTCCGCAAGAGTGCCAACAAGGACGGCGCGCTCTCGGACCGGGCGATTGGGCAGGCCACGAGCAAACGCCTTTACAAGATATTTACAGGCACGGACGAGACCAGCACGGATGTATGACACTGTAGTAAAAGCACAAAGTGGCTTAACTAGTAGCAATCAATATCCCCTATGTTGACGCGAGTCAGCAATGAAATCCAATGTAGAAATCAAATTAAAAGACGGGAATTTTGACAATCAAGCATCAGACAGCAGTTGGTAAAAATACGTGTCCACATAGTGTTTCGGTACAGGTCTGTGAATATTTGTTCCTCATCATATACTTGAGTTGCAGGCCAGGGCGTGCAGGGTGAAGGGGGGACGGGAGAAGAAATAAAGAGAAGAGCTACTAACCATTTTGTCACAAAACGCTGTATTAAACAAAACAAACAATGTCAAGTCGTGCATCGTAAAAATCATCCGGCACGTCACGCCTTCCTCCTGCCAAAGTAGGAGTCGAGGGTGCGCTGCCTGTCGTCGCGGGGGGCGCTGCCGATGCCGCCGCGCGTCCTCTTGAGCTCGCGGATGTGCACCGTGCAGTTGACGCGGAGGACGTGCATGCGGAGGCCGGCAGCGGCGAGCAGCGGCGGGTCGAGCACGACCATGGCCTCGAGGTAGGCCGTGTTGTCCCAGTGGGGGCGGAGGACCGGGCCGAAGCCGAGGGGCGGGTGCGGCGCGATGCCGCGGTCGACGGTGAGGCGGCCCCAGGGCACGCGCTCAATCAGGCACGCGTACAGCGGCTGCAGCAGCAGCCCGTGCGCGACCACGACGACCACGTCGTCCGCGCGCGCGTCCCACCGCGTCAGCTCCGGCAGCAGCATCTCCGCGAGGAAGCGGCGCGCGCGCGCGCGCATCGACGACTGCGGCTCCGCCACCGCGTCCACGTCCGCGCGCGCCGCCGCCCGCGCCGGCACGCCCTCCAGCACGCCAAAGTCGCGCTCGCGCAGCAGCGCTGTCGCCCGCAGCACCGGCCGCGCCGGGTGCTCCTCGCCATTGTCATGTTCGTAGGCACCGCGGCCGCGGCCGCTGCCGCTGCCCCCGCGCGTCACGGACTGCACGGCGCGCCCGGTCAGCATGGCGCGCTGCAGGTCAGAGGTGAAGATCTTGCGCACGCGCGTCGAGGGGAAGCGCGCGGCGAGGTGCGAGGCGAGCAGCCCGGCCTGCAGCGTGCCGTGCGAGGTCAGCCGCGAGTCGGTGACGCCGGCGAGCACGCCGGCGACGTTGTCGACCGTCTCGCCGTGGCGGATGAGGAAGAGACGCATGGCTGGGCTTACTGTCTGCTCGGGGATTGGGTTGTTCTCCTGGGTTGTGAAAGTTGAGAATGGCAGAGCGCGAGGTAGAGCGCGGGGGTGGAGGGGCAGGGTTTTTGGTTGCAACGGGATGCAGCAGGCACACGAGGGCAATAGAAAGGGTTGACCCCGGTGACCCGGTGGTGCCTGCTGCAATGAGGGGTATGAGCAGACGCTGGCTGAGGATGATGTCAAGGAAGATTTTTTTTTCGCGGCAGCTGTGCATTTGTGTATCGTTGGTCTAGTTGAATATCCGGTTATGTATCTAAGCAGTTGTGTAACTAAGCAGCACAGCACTGCCTAGTAGGGCGTTTAGTGCTCAAGTCATTAATAATAATAGGGGTCCCAGTCTTACGATGCTATGAGTCAGACGAGTCTATTCATAGGGTATAGGGTTCTCCAGAAATACGAGCATAAAGAACACCAGAAAGTCTTCGGCGGCCATTGATGTTTTTGTCCCAAGTAAGTGGAAAAGAGGGCTAGGGTTTCTAGCATCTACCTAGATGCATTTCTGGCTGATCACGCACAGACAGCTTTTACCTCACACAAACAGCCAACTTACGCTCCGGTCGATGTGAATGACGATCACTGACTCCCTATCCCTTTCAAGCAGCCACAGTCTCGAATATAGAGCTTGACACGTAGTACCCAGGTCACTATGTCCAAGTACCATAGCTAGGCAGTGAGTGATTGGCTCTCACCCCTTGACCATCCCACGCCCTTCATTTCCTATATTTGTGTTGGATGACTCGACGTTATTTTGCCCCGTTAACTTCCTCCGATGCTACATACTGTTCTGCTGCACACATTTAGCCTGTTCTACGGATAGCCTGGAAATACAGAGCAGACATCTACAGCCAAGCAGGAACTCAATTGTAAGCGGTCTGCCACTGGCTTGCTGCCTAGCATCCCTTGGCAGGCTGTGCTGTGCTGCTGTTGTAAACGAATGGCAGGGTCGTATTTATATGCCGAAAGCAACTTTATTAAGCTAGCACTATCTAGAATAAATCCATGGAAGTTTATAGGCAATTTTAATAGTGGCGTGGTGTGTGACATCCCGCGACAGATGTGTTTCTCGGCATGTTTACCTCTTATTAAACTCGTCACTACCCGATGTTTACACTATGCAATCGTGATGAAACTGGGCAGCCAAAACTAGCATTGATGCATTAATGAAGTCGGCATGAAAATGTACTGTTATTTTATCCCCCCACCTTGGAGACATTGAAGTTCATCGCTAAATCATTGACTTGTAATGTATTGTCTGTTGCCCGAGGGAATCCCCCCAACGACACGGAATTCATCAGTAAACTCCGAGAAAAAAGGAGAAAAAAAAATTCTGCTAATAGTTTATCCGAAAGAAATAGAAGCCAGCCCTAGCCTATCCCGGGATCGGCCGCCATATAACATCTACAGATATAGGTCCGCATCCCGCCTAAAAAATCTCGAAGGACCTGGCGCCAGAACTTGTGCTCTGGAATGCTGAAATCAATATTTGACAATTATCGAATTAGTCGAGAAGGCGGCCAGCTGCCTTTGTTGACCCTGGTTTCACGGTCATCTCATGTACTGTAACACGCCGTTGTCACAGCATCAACCAAGTAACGACTTTGCAGCCCTGACTCGGTGCAGTTGGATAGATCAACTATGCAAGGTGTTTTGTATTATAATTCCCTAGCGAAATTACCCTCTATGCATTGGATACCCCAAATTACATGAATCGTCCTGCGTCCATCCTCCGAATTGGTATCTTCAAAAATAAAGAAAATCATCAAACTACATCAAAGCTCACCTTAGAGGGCGAGAACAGAAATAAAGAGAGCAGCGAGGCAAAAGACGGCGCTGGAGCTAGCAGAAGAGCTGGTAGGGACAACAGTCGCAGTGGAAGAGCCGGCAGAGGTGCGCGACGCGGTGGTGATGGCGGAGCTGTTGGTGCCGTTGAACACAGAGCTGGGCGACACGATCATGGAGGTGGTTGGCTTGTTGGTGGGAGAAGTGACGAGGGTAGTGGCGGATTTTGCGGAGGTCGTTCCGGACTCGAAGCAGCTTGTTTTGGAAGTAGAGGCGGAGGCGCAGGCGCAGGCGGTGGTCGAGACGGAGACAGATTTGGAGGCCGAGGCAGAGTCTGGTTTAGAGGTAGAGGCAGAGACAGATCCGGAGACAGACGCGGAGGTCGAGGCGGAAGTTGGGGCGGCAGTCGGGGCAGAAGCGGAGGAAGAAGAGTCGCCGGAGCCACCGTCGGGGCTGGTGCCGTCCTTAAGGTTGACCTTGATGCTCTTGGCGTCGCCCGTCTTGTCAGTGTAGACATAATCCTTGACATCCTTGCTGGTGGCGCTGCGGCCGCCGGCGTAGTCGACGATCTTGATGCTCTTGTAGATGGCGACGGCGTCACCCTTGGAGAAGTCGGCGATGCCGCCGGCCCAGTCGATGGTGCCCTGGCGACCGCCCTTGAAGCCGGCGACCCAGGCGCCGAGCTTGACCTGCATGGGGGACTGGGGGAAGGCGTCGCCGACGGAGGCGCGGGTCAGGGTGCGCACAACGGCGCCGTTGATGATCCATTCAATCTTTTCGGGAGTCCACTCAAAGGTGTACTTGTGGATGCCGCCGAAGACGTTGTTGATAGGGTGGGAGGCGCCGCGGGTGAAGTCCGAGTCGTCGCCCTTGGCGAAGTAGTTGGACTGGATGTGCTCGTTGTCGTAGCCGACCGTCTCAAAGTCGATCTCGTCGCGCGTGTCGGACTGCAGCACCAGCGAGGTGATGATGCCCCTGCCGGCGGCGGCCTGCAGCTCAACCTCGACGCGGCCGAAGAAGAGGTACTTGGTGCTGCGCAGCGTCGGGTCCTGGGGGGCGCCGTTCATGGCGGCGAGGGCACCGCGTGAGTCATACGTCACATTCTTGACGGATATGGAGCGGAAGGCGTCGCACTCGCCGCGAGTGAAATCGCAGCTGGCTCCATCCTTGCCAAAGGCAGGGTTGGCCGGGCAGTCTGCAAAGAGGGTGGCTGTCAGCATGATCAAGAGCTAGGAGTAGAGCGAAGGGGTTACCAGGCGGCAAGGAGGCAGTACATACCCTGCTTCAGAAGGGGGTTGCAGTCAGACCAGGTCTGAGCGGACACGAGCGAGATGGTGGCCAGAGCCAGGGCAATCTTGGAAAACATGATGAGTGTTGAAGAAGAACAAGAACAAGAAGCAGTGCAGAGGAAAATCACAGTCGGAAAAACGAAGGTGGCGGTGGTGGTGTTGTGCTGACAAGTCTAATAAAACGAGGGACAGAGTTGCTTTAGAAGAGAAGAGAGGAGGGAAGAGGGTCGGTTTCTATGCCAAGTGACCGTATTATAACGACGAGAAGAAATATAACGACTACATGGAAGGAGAGTCGAAAGCAGCTTCATCTATACAGGCAAATGGGCCGCAGAGCCGCGCGCAGCCAACCAACCAATATTGGACCGTGCCAAGCCGTCTCGTAACATTAGAAGCCCCGTTATCCCCGCCAAGCAAGGGTCGGTCGACGCCTCTCTGGGTACAGCGAGTCCACTGAGAGTACGGGATGAAAGACGAAAGAAACAAGAGCAGTTCCACCAGCGGCATGGAGCCTTACGAGTGCCAGCCCTGGAGGGCTCACAGGGAATGCAGAATACGGGCCCGTGTAGACAAGTTTGCCGAGCACCAACCTCGCGGGGGGGCAAACACGAGCGCATTGGCACGAAGGCCCGGAACAATGCTACAATGTCGTAATGCACCGAGTCGTTTGTGTCGTCCTCGATCAGCGCTGAGATGAGAATCGCGCAACCGAGCGCAGGTACCCATCTGCGCCATGCAGGTACACGGCGCTAAACATGCAAAGGAAAGTGAACAAAGTTGTACAGATTCCCAAAAAAAGAATGTGTTGGACGGTTGGACGGGTAATGAGCGCCTAGAAAGTGCCAAGGGAGGGCCAAGCAAGAGTGGGTGGTTTGTTGGTGATGAACCCGGGCCTGCGCCCCTCCTTGGCTTGTAATTTGGCCTTGCCACAGCCAGTAACTGCAAAGGCCAAGGACGTGGTTGGTAAGCGGACTCTTCAGGCAGACTCGGACTCTTGGGGAGGGAGACTCTCAGAGGCAGACCCTTGGCGAGGAAGACTCTTTGGGAGGCGTTATTTATACGGAAGCAGCGCCTATTCGATAACTACAAATGGTAAGTCCGTAGTCCGTTAGAGCCTCAGAAGTGAGACTTTTAAAGACTAACAACTTTATTTTGTGGTCTTGTGGCCTCTGGCCGGGAGTCGGCGCCGTTATTATTAGCTTCGGCGTGGAATTGAGCTGGGAGATCGTAACTTCGATCCAGCCATTGTAGATGGCCGCTATGATTGATCTTTCGATAGCAGATGCATGATGCAACATCGGTGATGTATCCGAGTCAGGTAGTTAAAAGGACTTTTGGGTTTGTCTGATGTGGTGGGTGTGCTGTCACTCAAGCCAGCACCTCGCTTAATATAAGGATGAGCAGTGTTTGACGGCCAATTTGACGGGATTTTTCTGAATGGGTTTTACCCTTTTTTTTATTAGATGTAATTTGAGTGAATGTTTTTAATAGATTGACGTGTAGCATCATGCATCCTAGGAAAGCTTGTTCTCGCCTCCTACAATGTCTCTACAGCCTGATGCGAAATCCATTAGATGAACAATGAATTTCAATATTTTAATAATTTTCAAATATTTTGATAATCCTCAAAACATTTTCCATAATTTTCTTACATCTCAAAGAACCACCAAGTACTTCCAGTAGGAGACTTGGTGCTTCTCAGGCTAACAGCGCGGGCCGCAGCGCCCCCACCAAGCACAAATCGCAACCCCCCACCAACGTCATCACAAACACCACCAAACAAAACAAAAGTCTCAACTCTCACAGCCCTTCCATCCATCCCATCACCGCCTTGGCTCGTCAACGCCGCATCGACCATCGCGGATCAGCGTTGCTCTCGCTCGGGCGGGCGAATCCAACGCCACTATGGAATCCAAGTGAGGACAAGCGTCGAATTACGCGAGTCAACCTTCGCTCACCTCTGCAGGACCAGCAACATACTCTCCCTCCCGTTTCGACGGTCGGTGTCCCTCTCGCTCGCCACCACGATTCGCCAGTACATCAACTCCAAATATGACCAGCATCCCGACATGTTCCGGCCGGACCTTGAGACCATTGATACGCTGAGAACCGATGCAGTCAACGTTCGCGAGCCGCATACCAGCGGCATCAAGAAGCTCCAAGCCTACGCCGCGCAGCTTGTCTGGATCGGCGGCAAGTTTCCCATCGACGTGCGCCAGGCCCTGCAATACCCAGTCGCACAGAAGCATACTAACCGACGACGCACAGATTGGCGCTGAGTTTACCTGGTATCCCGCGCTGGGCTACAACACCGAACGACCGATGATCCGCAACAACCTGAAATACGAGCTCATGAATATCCTCTACAACCTCGCCTCTCTCTACTCGCAGCTTGCCATCAACACATCTCGCGCCAATACAGATGGCCTCAAGACAGCCGCCAATTACTTCTCGCAGGCCGCCGGCGTGCTCTCCCACATGAAGACGACCGTGCTGCCGGAGCTGCGCATGTCGGATCCGCCCGAGGACATGGACGAGCACACGCTCGAGTCGCTCACCCAACTGCTGCTAGCCCAGAGCCAGGAATGCTTCTGGCAAAAGGCTGTCATGGACGGGTACAAGGATGCCTCGATCGCCAAGCTCGCCGCCCGCGTGTCCGATCTTTACAACCTGGCCGGCGAATCGGCTGTCAAGAGCGAGGCCATCAGCAGCGCCTGGATACACCACATGACGGCCAAGCACCACCACTTCGCAGCAGCCGCGCAGTACCGAGCGGCTTGCGATTGCTTAGAGAAGCGCAAGTATGGCGAGGAGGTGGCCCGTCTCCAGGATGCTGTGCTGTGCGTGACCGAAGGCATCAAGGAGACTAAAGGCGGCTACCTCAACAAGATTGTGGTGGAAGACTTGAATGCGCTGAAGCGCAAGGTGGAAGAGGATCTGAAGCGGGCGGAAAAGGACAACGACATGATATTTCTGAGTGAGTAGTGATTGCGCATGGCTATTGAGCCTGCAGTGTTAACGTGTACAGATATTGTACCGCCAAAGTCGGAACTCAAGATTCTCGAGCGAGCAAACATGGCGGTCGCCAGAGTACCGAAGCAGGTCTCGGACCCTTATGAGTTCTTCGGAGACAAGGCCGAGTTTGGACCAGCCCTCTTCTCCCGTCTCGTGCCCTTCTCGGTACACGTCGCCATTTCAATATACGAGGAGCGGCGCGACCGAATGGTGGACCAAAATATTGTACAAGAGCTGGAAACAATGACGGAGGAGATACACAACACATTAGCCACCCTCGGGCTGCCTGGCTCCATTCAAGCCCTGGAAAAACCCCTTGGGCTACCACCGAGCCTGGTGCAGCACGCCGAGGAGATCAGGCAGGCAGATGCTGTCAACAAAATTCACAAGTCCTTCATCGATATTGATAAGCTGCGCGCTGCCGACGTTGCCATATTTGAAGAGGGCGTGACAGCGCTGGTGGCGGAATCCGAAGAGGACCAGCAACTACGCGCCAAGTATGGAACTGACCGGTGGGCTCGCCCAGATAGCAAAACCGACCCTCAAGGTGAAAAGCTGTGGAATCACGTCACCGAGATTGGAAACTACTTTGAGAGCAGCGCGAGCAGTGACGGCGTGGTAAGGGAGAAGTATGCAGCAAATGAAGAGCTACTGCGTATCCTCTCTGGACCCGATCGTGGGATACAAAACTACGTGCCTTCTGGCGGGCAGATGGATGTGCGGGAAGACCTCAGAGCATCGATGGGCAAGCTACGTGGCGCGTATAGTGACGCGGTGCGTCTTGAAAGCAAGCGACGGGTCAAGGTCAAGAACTTGAAGGAGAGCTCCAGACGAGACGACATCAAGCCTGACATCTTGAAGGAGGCGGCTAGGCTGGAACGGACATACCCCGCAACGAGCATCGTGCCGGCGCACTTTGAGGACTTTTTCGACAAGAGGCTGGACAAGCTGTACGAGCCAGAGATTGAGATGCTGAGCAAGGAAGCCAAGGAGCAGGAGCAGTTGCTTGCGCAGCTGCAAAGGGCGAACCGCGAGTTTGAAGCGCAAAAGCAAAAGGGAAGCTCGCGCGCGAACCGCGAGCGGGAGCAGGCGCTGCAAAGGCTGGACTCGGCCTACTACAAGTACAAGGAGATGCTGAACAACCTGGACGTGGGGCGCAAGTTCTATAACGACCTGAACAAGATTGTCGGCCAAGGATTCCGCGACGTGGCCAAGTCGTGGGTTGCGCAGCGACGCATCGAAGCCAGAGCGCTGGAAGAGTTCGTGATTTTCCTACCCGCCAACCGTCATGGGGATATGCTAACAAGTCACTAGGGAGCTGAGCATGCCGCCGCTCTCGAACCTGAACATTTCGAGGAACCACACGCCGGTGCACAACGCGGCGCCACAGAACGCATACCATCAGCCAGCGCCGCCTCCGGCCCAGGCCTACTACGGCGGCGGGGGGAGCGGGCCGCAGCAGGGGGTGGAGGTGGCGGCGATACAGTCGTGGGCCGGGGCGGGAGCGAACGTGCAGCAGCCGCAGCCGATGCCGCCGGTGGCCAACCCGATGGGCGGCATGTGGACCCCCGGTGCGGGCATCACGTTTGGAACGGGGCCGCCGGCAGGCGGTCCCGGAGGGGAGGGACAGCAGCCGGCGTCGGGGACGTGGAATCCAAATTCGGGCATCAAATTCGGGTAGGAAGATGTGCGTGTGTACTGTTTAGCCATTTAATGAGCACGTGGACAAATCCTTGTTGGAGAATTGGGTATTATTCTGTAGCTATCTTGCTCCAAAGCTTCAAGTCATGAATCAAAGGTTTATTGGGGTATCACAAAAGAAATCTAAATAGGCTAGAGTAACGAGCGTGGGCGTGAAGTCGGATATCGTGCACATTCTGGCGCGAAAGCGAAGAACAAAGGGAAAAGAAGAGCAATGGTCTATATGCGAAAGGCAAAAAGCCGGGACATTCGTTAGATGGCAGGTGAAGCACAAGACGGCCGTCCTGTGAGACCGCGAGGCAGCGCTCAGTGGCTGATGGCCATGGTCTTGGACTGCTCGTTCTGGAGGGCCTGCTGGGCGGCGTTGAGCTTGCCAAACTGCCACTCCGGCAGGGTGATGCCCGTCTGCTCGTTGATGGTCGTCATCAGCGGCGGGAGCATCTGGTAGACGTTGCGCATCGTCTCGGTGGCGTCGGCGCCGGCACCGCTGCCGCTGCCGCTGCCGCCGCTGCCGGTGTTCCAGACGGAGATCTTGGGCTCCAGGCCGCGGATGGCCGCAGCGTTGGCCTTGGCCAGCTCGACATACGTGCCCTTTTCGATCATCAGGTACTGGAGCAGGCCGGCCGGCCCGCCAAACGCGCCCGCCATCTTGGCGTACGCCTCGGCCGTGGCCGCGATACCCTCGGCCTCCTTTGTGCGGCGGAGCATCTCGGCCTCGGCGCTCTTCTCGGCCGCGTAGGCGGCGGCGTCAGCCTGGGCGCGGACGCGGTAGGCGGCGGCGTCGGCGTCGGCCTGCTGGGCCGTCTTCTGGGCGTCGGCGTCGGCGGCGACCTTGTAGGCGGCGGCGTCGGCGGCCTGCTGGGCGCTCTCGCGGGCAATGGTGGCCTGGACGACGTCGCTGGCGCGCAGGCGGGCGAGCTCGGCGGAGGCGCGCTTGCCCTGCACCTCCTTCTTGAGCTCCTCGTCGCAGGACTCGAGGGCGCGCTGGGCGGTGACGCGCGCAATCTCGACGTCGCGGTCGAGCGCGGCGTTTTCCGTCTTGAGGTGCGCCTCGGCGCGGGCGCGCTCAATCTGCAGCTGCGTCTTGTTGACGGCCGTGTCGGCGTTGATCTTGGCCAGCTCGCGCTCCTGCTTGCCCTTGAGGTCGGCCTCGCCGACGGTGCCCTTGCGCTGCGCGTCGGCGACGTCGATCCGCGCCTGGTTGGCGGCGCCCTCGTGGGCCTTGCGCGAGTTGTCCGAGAAGTATTGCGAGCCGGGTGCGTCTTTGAGCTCCTTGATCTGAATGGGGGGGAGGAAGAAGTGAGTTGGTCTGGCTTGTCGATGGGCGGAGGAGAGGCAAGGACTGGGGGAAGACTTACATTCGCGTTGTAGATTCTCAGGCCAAACTGGTCGAGCTCGGTCTGGACGGTTGAGAAGATCTTCTTCTTGAATTCATCGCGCTGGCTGAAGACTTCGTCTATGCCCATGGTGGAGATGAGGACGCGGGTCTCGCCCTCGACGATGCCCCGGACCATTCTGCCAATGTGGTCACGATGGTTCTTTTCGCTGCCCGAGAGGAGCATCGCGTACTTGAGGAGGGGATCGTGGGCGGGATCAGCGCCGCGGTTGGTGACGTCCGGTCCGATGGTGAAGTTGACGGGCAGGGAGATTTGCAGCTTCTGCTTGGTCATGACGAGCATGTCCATGGCGTGGTCCTCGGGCTGGATGGAGAAGCGGATGCAGCGCTGAAGTGGCCAGACGAAGGAGGACTTTTTGACAAGAACATCCTTGATGCCCATGCCAGTGATGGCGAGGTATTCATTGGCGCTGGAGGCTTGGTAGAAGATCATCTTTGCGGTTGTGGTTGTGGTAGTGGTGGTTGAAGGGTAAGGGAGGGGGTAGAATGTGTGCGTGTAAGTGGGAGGTGGATGTATGTCAAGATATTGCAACTGCAAACAAAAAGATTGCGGCGAATGTCTATGGCATGGAGAAAAAAGAAAAGGGGAATATTGCAGAGGCACCGCCGACTTTATACTCGTTTCTGGGGTGTTTTGCTCTGAGTTGGGTTTGGTTGCACAACGACCAACGTGTGCGGCTGAGCAGCAACAAGGTTGAGCCGAAATGAGGAGGCTTCGGAAATGCATAGGAAAGCGAAGCTATGGCCCGCCCCACCAAGTTGCCCAGGGGCGTCAACGGAGAGGCTTTTTCAGGGTTCAATTGTTGGTGTCCCTTGTGATATGATGATGTTGTGGCGATGATGCTGTATCTGATCTGTGCTAGCTCCCAGCCTGGGGAGCGTACAGGGGGCTACAGCGAGACAGGGCGCTACAGGGCGCTCTAGGCATTCTTCTCATACATTATTTACTTAAGCAGGTGGCTCACGTGGTAGCACACTAAACCGACGGCGTTTTACTTGGTTTTTTGGCCATATGATACGTTTATCAAATAAGGTAATTCTCGGATTTTTAAATCCGTGGTAGAGATGCCATCGATGCCGAGAATGGAAGAATGTCAAGGGCCTCGACAGCCTTGTACAGGTGTGGTGGCGGTGGCGCAGTAGCTCCCTGGCTGCTGTCGCTGTCAGGCTGCAGCTTTCAGGCACAGCAGCACAATCTATGCAGCTTTTTATGTGACTGCAGGCAGGAAGACAAAGCAAGCGCCTCGGCTCCCTGACAGCTGCATGTTTCAATGGGTTGTGCAAGCCGTATGTATATATGTATGCCTCCTGACCGTACAACCAACAGAGCCTCAGTCTCGCGGTCTAAACAAAGAATATAGATAGGGTTGAACAAGGACGTCACCTTGTCGTCACCTCGCGTTGGTCGGCACAATCTGGAGTAATACAAAAAAAAAAGCGTATTTCTTTTGCCATTATGGAATGTTGTGCTATTAACAATTCTATTTCAGCAGCCTGCACTGCCTTGCTGTCTGTCCAACCCGCGTCCGTCTCATGCTACCACATGCGGTAGGACCTGTCATTGTATTCGCTCTAATTATAATGCCACGCTATACATTCATTGTAACAAAAGAAAAGAAAAGAAAACCCCGCATTCGCATCTTGACGCAATGCAAAACGCCTTGGCTGAATATACCCAAGTACGCCCGGTCGCGCCCTGTGACCGTGTCTTTTGCGTCCCCCATCCACTACATTAGCTAGTCACTAACAACACAGCCACTTTCACATCCCGTCTATCCCATAGCCCAAGAGCCGAATCGAATCGCGACCGTCTCAGTAAAACTTACTCACTTGCTCAGCCTCATGAAATAGATTATATTCTCATTTACACATTTCTCATGACGCTTCTATATACAGTTTCTAAACCCAATGCCGCGAGCCGCCCGCCCCCTGTATCCTTCACGTGACTGACTCCAAATGAAAAACATCTCCACACTAAACAGCCTCACCCCTCACCCAAGACATTTCCAATCCAGACAATCCACGAGCTGAGCTTGGCTTGCCACACAGCCGCCCTGCTTCTGCCATGCTTCTACTACTATGCATACCGGTGAAGATTGCTGCCCGTCCGAGTTTCCGGCATCGGTGACTTTATCCGCGCCATTTGCGGTGGCGGTGGCGGCGGCCGGTGCTGCCACTGCTGCGATGCAACCTCACTACCACCAACAACAACGCTGCTTTGCCTCATCGCCGTCGCCATCCTCGCCTGCTGCTGCTGCATCCCGACCGCTTTCCGTCGACTCGCTCTTTGCCGGCAGCAGCACACCGCCGCCGCCGCCACCGCCAGTAGCGCCACCCCGCCCACCACGCAGACGACGATGAAGGCGGCACGGTTCTGCCGGATCCACGACGCCGCATCGTCGCCGCCGCCGCCGCTTGCTGCCTGCCCGCTGCAGGTCCCGCTGTAGCACCGCAGCGACCCGGAGCCGCACGACGTCCCATCCCGGAAGAACTTGGGGCTCGCCTGGCACACGCCCCCATCCGCCAGCCTGCCGCTCGCGTCCGTCTGCATGCAGTTCATCTCGCAGCCCGTCGTGTTGCACGCCTCGGCCGTGACGTTGCCGCCGCCCGCCTGCACCGTCACCGTGCTGTTGTTTGACGTCAGCAGCTTGGAGCACTGCGTTGCCCGCGACGTGCACACGCCCGTCGCGCATGTCAGCCCGGCCCCGCCGTCCTCCCCGCACGCCTGCCCGTCCGGCAGCTGCACGTCCTGCGGGCAGTCGGCCGAGCTGCCGCTGCACGTTTCCTGCGGGTCGCACAGGCCGATGCTCTCGCGGCAGACCTGGCCGGCAGTGGCCAGCCCGCACTTGGCGGTGCAGCAGCGCTGCGTGGACGGGTCGCACGTGGCGCCGGCTGTGAAGCGGCACGTCGTCGGCTCGCAGCACGTGTTGTTGCCGCAGCCCGCGGTCCCGCCGCAGTCACAGTCCTCCCCGGGGTCCACCACGCCGTTGCCGCACGTCGACTCTGACACGATGGGCACCTTCTCGTTGCCGCGCAGGCACGTCGTCTCGATGTCGCCCCGGCCCCACCCCGAGCACACCTCTCCGATCGAGCACGGTGAGAACTCGGACACGCTCGTGCTGACCGACGGGTTCATAATGTACTGCCCCCCCGCGTTGCAGTTACTGCGACTCAGTGGACAGCACAGCTCCCCGCCGCCGCTGCCACAGCCGGCGGTGCAGTCATGGACCGCGCCAAAGTTGTGGCCCAGCTCATGCGCGAGCACCTGCCACTCGGCCGAGGTGCGCGCCACGACATTGACACCGGGTGACGAGCGCACCGTGCCGCCCTGCACCACGCCCGGCTGGCACACGCTGCCGATCCAGGCGATGCCCACCGTCGACCCGGAGCTGCACGACGTCAGGAGCGTCCATGCCGCGGACGCGGGCTCCTCGGCGAAGCCGGACTTCCAGCGCGAGAACTCGTTGAGGCGGTCGCTGATGGACATGGTGGACGTGCACGCGCGGTTCCACGAGTTGCCTGCGCTACCCGTCGGGCACGCGCTGTCGGCGATGGTGATGTTGCGCACGCGCAGCTGCACGTTGAAGGAGGACTCGTAGACGCGCGACGCCGTGTTGACCTGCGTCAGGATGGCGCGCCGGATGTCCTCCTGGGAGGAGAAGAGCGCCGTGTACGTGCAGTCGGTCGCGACACCGAGCAGCGCGATGGCGCGCGTCGACGGGCACCCGCTCGTCGAGCCGATGCTCTGCAGCAGGCCCTCGGTCGTGTTGCCGCTGCTCTGGCGTCTTTCCAGGCCGGCCTCCCCGTCGTAGCCGATGCTGCTGATGCCGCACGCCGGCTGCCCCTCCTCGCGCTTGGCGAGCCCGCCGCCGGCCTCGTCAACGTACCGCCAAACCACGTTGAATGGCTGTTGGGCAGCGGGCAGCACCGTGTCCTTGTCGGTGCGCGTGCGTCGGTACGTGGCGTCGGTCTGGATGTGGTACTCGAAGCCGTCGAGGAAGTAGGCCCCCTCGATCAGCGGGATGCCCTGGCTGACATGC
The DNA here is from genome assembly GCA_025583755.1 of Cordyceps tenuipes. Lineage (NCBI taxonomy): Eukaryota > Fungi > Ascomycota > Sordariomycetes > Hypocreales > Cordycipitaceae > Cordyceps > Cordyceps tenuipes. The sequence goes on from JANZYN010000019.1 coordinate 156,135, forward strand.
ACCGACACCCGCGCCCACTGGTCCCGATTGCTGCCGCCTGCATCCCGCGTGAAGGTGGAGGCCGTGCCGTGATAGGCGAGGTGGTCGCCGGCCGGCGTCGTCTCGATGCTGCGGACGGAGCCGTCGGCGCGGATATGGTGCACCGTGACGGGCTGCGTGTAGATGTCCTCGTCACGACGAAGGGACAGGCTCACCCGCTGGTCGCTGGTGCTGCCGGAGAGCGTGAAGGAGACGGCGAGCTCGGTGGGCGCGGCGTCGTCGGCCAGCGTCGGTGTAAAGGTGACATTGTGTAGTGTGCGTAGTAGTTTCGGCTCCGTGCGTCGGACGGAATGTGCTGTGATGTGTTCCCTTGTCAGTCTCTGCGATGCCGTCGCGTTCTTCTCTTGGTGCAAACAAACACACCGTATGCAGCTGTTGCGAGGAGCTGTGCGTATACTAGAAATGTGCTGATGGTGCGTAAGGTCTTCATATCCAACGGGCGGGTTCTGGCGAGTTGGGACACAACAAGCCACTCACTCAACTACAAGTCACATGCAGGAAAGACTAAAGAAGAAGGTTTGGCATGATGATGCATTAAAAACGATCTCGCGATTTCTTTTATTAGATGCTTCCGATCGTTCATAATCCCTCAACGGGCCGTTGTCCACGTAACCACCGTCTGGCCGCAGCATCCGCCCAGCCACAAAATCTGTCTGCGCCCCCCCGTGAAACCAGTCTGGTGCGGGAGGAGGAGGAGAAGTCGGTATTGGATTTGCCGCCAAGAAACGGGTTGTCGACGAAGAAAACGTCTGCACGGACAGAAGCTCTGGTGTGTTGCGGCACTGGGGGACCGCGGGGGGTTTGTGCCGACCAATGAGAGGGCAGTCCGGAAACGGGATGCCAAGAAGGCTTCCGGGGGGGGGGGTGACGCAAGTTGGACAAGAGAAGCCAAGATAACCAAGACAGAGACAGACAGAGAAAGAAAGGAAGAGAGAGAGAGAATGAGAGACTGCGCCACGCTGGGCCAAGCCAGCGGGGGTTGGAATTATCGTCAGATTTATAAGCGATTTTCTGGTGTATAAAGAAGAGTGGGCGTGCTTGGTGGGTGGGTGGAGAGATCTGTCAGCTATAATAAGCCTCATCCTATGCCGTCGCCGGCGTTATCGAGACCAGGATGGTGTGTTAAATCCGCCAGAGCCTCACCGCGGCGCAGTCTCTCGTTTCTAGTCTATTCTCATCATGTCTCGTATCATATCAATCGCTGGGCCAAGTCCGACCCCCCCCCCCCCCCCTCCTCCCTCCTCGGTCCCCTGCCCGCCGAAATTCTTCCTTTCCATCGCTGTATGTCGTAATACATCCGTCTTGGCAAGTCGTTATGCTTTTTCGCCGGGCGCCTCAGCCCCAAGCCCAAATCATCCATCCAGTCATGTGCTTTTCTCTCCCCAGCTATGCAGCAACCAATGCAATCCAAACATGATTCCGAGAAGCAGCAGCATCCACTGCCGCGTGGTCTATCTCATCATGCACTTGTTCCCATCGAAAGGTATTCGGCTCCGCCACCGCCATCAAGTCCGATGCATGACTTAATAGCGACCGGGCAACTTCCACCTTTCTTTTTTTTTTTTTTTTTGCCCGGCCCCAAGTGCCGCGGGAGTGCCGAGCATTGCATCCCAGCTCATGCCCGGGACACGGCCGTGCTGACTCGCACGACGACGCCCCAGCCCGAGCAGCTCTCCCAGAGACCCATGGGGGTTTCCCGGCGAAAGGTCACCGTCTCGGCGGTGACTTGCATCGCCACGTCGTCGTCGTCGGCGGCGGCGGCGGCGGCGGCGGCGGTGGATCCGGCGGCGGCGGATCCGGCGGCGGCCGCTGGCGGCGGCGTCGTCACGCTGTCCCCGCCGCTGCCGAACATTTTCCACCGCGACCACCTAGTACTGCTCCTGTGCGCCTCCGCCACCTTGGCCCTGACCGTCAGCCTGTCCACCGCGCCGACTACCGGCTTGCGTTCCGGCTGCAGACACCGTGCCAGCCGCGCCGCCAGCTCCTCGTCCGCCCACCACAGCAGCTCCTCCTCTTCACCCGCCGTCGCCTCTTCCCCCCAGCCGTCAAACCCGGCAGCTGCTCCCGCCAGCTTCTTCTGATCCTGCTTTGTTTCCCCCTCGGCGGGACCCGGGGTGTTCACGCGGACGACGCGGCCGGGCAGCGTCTCCGTGGGCGTCCAGTCGGGCGACAGGGCGGCGGCCGGGACGAGCGTGGCCTGGAGGAGCGGCTGGCCGGGGCGGTGGGTGGCGGTGCGGAGCAGGTGCTCGATGTGGGAGGCGAGGAGCGCGAGGAGGCGCATGTCGCGGTGCTCGCGTTGCGAGGCCTGGACGGCCTGCTGGTCGCGGATCCGGAGACGCATGGCGGCGAGCTGGGCGGCGAAGAGCGAGTCGGGGGGGTGGTGGTGGTGGTGGAGAGCGGAGGGGGCGGCGGCGGCGGCGGGCTCCGGGGAGTAGGGCGGCGGCGGGGGGAGCTCGCCGTCGCCGGGTAGGTGGGCGTCTTGCTGTTGTTGCTTGGACATGGTGAGCGGGGATGTGTTATGGTGCAGATGAGAAAAAAAAAAAGGACAAGCTGGCAGGAGAGAGAGAGGGAGGGCCTTTTAAGCGACGGTGACCAACAAAGGCAAAGCTGGTGTTGTACAGGTGACCTCATTCAGCCTGACGAGGCGCGCTGGCTTCCTTTAGGGCTCAGCCTCACTGTGGCCGCTGTAGTACGTAGTACGTACATAGGAGGGAGGGCAACGCCGCAGCCGCCCGCAACCAGCCCCCGGCAGGGTACTCTAACCAGTGTAACTGAAATATGTACATATGTAGGCCTTACATAGCACGATAGCCACTGTAACCACAACCACTGCAACCACTGTAATCCCACTGTAGATCCTGGGCCGGCTCCCGCGTCCGCCCAGGCCGCTACTTTCGCCTTTGATGGAGACAGATGTCAACACCTGATAGCTGGTGGCTTGTTTAGTCTTATGTCAACAAGATGTTTGTGTGGTGTTACTGGGGTGCACCATGTCTTGATTATTTATAGTATGCACTAAAGTTGCACAGGGCAATCGACCCGAAAATGGTCACATCTCTTACCCTATAGTCTATTGGAAGCTTCTTTGACGAGCACAAACTGGAAACACTACATGGGAATTTCTCTTTGTCATCCTTCCTTTGCCGCCCTCATCTCGAATGTGCTCAAGGTTGTTTGTCAACAATGGATTTTCTGGGGCAAATTCATCTTTGGAAAATTTCATATATACAGGGTAATTTGTGTCTTGTCAGATCGTGACATTCACATGTCACAATCTGACAGCCGACTCTTCGACCGTGGCAACGACTTGATTGTTAATCTATGACCCGAAAACTAGACAACAGCCAGGCATCTAGTTGGCGGGGTTCACGGGAGCGACGTTGTTGTCAACCGCGATCCTGTTCCGGCCACGGCCACCCTTTCTGCGGCCACCCTTTCTGCGGCCACCCTTTCTGCGGCCGCCCCTTCTGCGGCCGCCCTTTCTGCGACGGCCACCACTGCCGCCTCGGCCGCCGCGACCCTTCCTCTTGCCGCCTCTCTGCTCGAGAGTCCGGACCTGAAGCTCGTGGTCGTCGTCCAGCCCCTCACTGTGCCTCCCGAGAGCATGCGGCTTTGGGCCGTCCAGGCCCTTCTCCTCGTCGTCGTCGTCATCATCATCATCATCGTCGCCGTCATGGTCGTGATCGTCGCCGTCGTGGCGGCCCTTCTCAGCCTCCCGCGGGTCGAGGGGGAATGCAGGGACGCCAGCGTCCGCGTGCGTGACGACGACATCGCGCTTGTCCGAGGCGGTGTCGCCGAGAGCGGGCCCGGCGAGGGCGCCGGCGACCAGGGAGATGAGAATGGTAGTGGTGGTGAATTTCATTTTGCCGGAAAATGAGTCCGCCTTGGAGAAGATGAGGTGGTGGAAGAATTAGACTCGACTGTAGAGGTGATGGAAGAATTAGACTAGACTGTAGGTCGGTGTTTGCTTGACGAGACGAACATTCTGCCTTGATGGGCGTCACCCGCGCCTTTTTATACTTTGTGGGCGCTCATGGACGTCCAACTATGCATAGAGACGATAGAGACATGCTTTGCATCCTGCATGGCACCGTCGGCCGGCTACCCCGACCGCGCCCTCGGCGCCGTGTAGATGTGAAACCCTGCATGATGCTGGATGACTCTCGCGCAGCTTCCTTGAGGTCTGCTCCCACTTGAGTCGGCTGGCATTGCTGCGGGAGACTGTCGTGGCGAGCTGACGACGGATGAAGCAGTTAATGCCGGCGGGTACCAAGGCAGTCAGTCAGTCGGTGGTCATGTAACCAAGAGAATGATGGCATTCAGATACTTTGCACAAGTACATCTGACAGAATATGCTTATCTGGATATTGGATCCAAACATGTTTGATAAAATAACTTGATGCCAATGTGCTCCAGCTGTACAGCTCAACTCGACCCGGTCCAAGGAACAGTCTTGGAACAGTCTTGGCCATCTCTCGTCGGCTCGAACCGGTCCAAGAACAGTCTTGGCCGTCTCTCGTCAGCGCTAGACACCGGCTCATCAAACAAACATTTCCTGCCAACCGGTTTGATGGATATATCGGGCGGACATGAGACTGAACTCCATTTCCTAGCCAGGGCAGACAGGGCAGACATCAGGCCGAGGGCTCGTAGCAGTATGGCAGGGCTGGCGTGACGCCGACTGGCGGATAAATCTCTCCGCAAAGTGTAGCTGGCCGTTTCGGATCTTGATAAGACCCCCCACCCCTTGGGGGAGGCCTGGCGGAATGGCAGCGTGAGGCCACGCGGCCGCGGTCTGAAGACGCCCGACCAATCACCGGGTAGGCCGGCACCAACATCTTGGCTCTTTTGTTTTGTTCTTGTTTCTATGCTCCATCCCGTCTGATTTCAACTTTGGACTGACTGGCCTCGGGCGCAAATCATGGGCAACGGACGACACGGTATTCCCCCCCGAGGCAGTTTCAAGGGACCCAGGCGGCGTTTCGTCGTGGCGGGCGGACCGCGTCGGCGACAACGCATGGGCAAGAAGAGCGGAGCAGGTGACTATTTATTGATCCGGCGGTCTGTTGATTAGTTTCATGTCCTATTCTTACTAATCTAGTGAGGCTGCGTGTGATCAGTCACTGCCCTGTTGACGTCAGCTGCGACAAGATGCCAAACAAAGGCATGCAACGCAATGCAAAAGTAATAGAACCGAAAGGTTAATGACAAGAACACAATGCAAAAGCAATGTAACCGAAAGGTTAACAAGAAGACACAATGCACATGATCGGTAACATTCCGTTTCCGATACCACCATTACTCACGTATCCGCAGACCAGAGTCGGTTACTGAATCTTCTCTCCCTTGCCGAGCACCTTGTACCTGCAGCCTTTCCAATCACAGGTATTCTACATCGTCCAACCACCAAGTGTCAGCAAGCAACACGCTTGAAAACGGCCCCAAACCCGATGCACACGTACCTTGTAGACGTCCGTCCCCCACCACTTGAAGTGGCTCGCGGCGCCGGTGTAGTAGATGGAGAAGAAGATGAGGATGCCCGCGATGGCGACGGAGCAGTCCATCGCCGAGCTGAGGATGAAGTTGTACCGGCGCCACCACAGCCGCCTGCGCTGCTTGACGACCAGCCCGAACAGCAGGCCGACCAGCACCCAGCTGCCGTAGTTGGTGCCCGACGCCGGCGGGATGTAGTTGAGGCCGCCGAGGAAGAGCGGCACGTGGACGTGCCGCAGCCAGCCGCTGCAGCGCGGCCCGGCCCGGCGCCGCAGCGCCCAGACGAGCACCGGCAGCAGCGCGCCGAGGAGGAAGAACCAGAGCAGGTCGCGGTGCAGCGCGCCGGCGGCGAAGAAGCGCCGCGGGCCGATGGCGCCCCAGACCATGCTGGTGTTGAAGTGCGTGCGCGAAAAGGGGCAGGTGAAGCCGTTGTCGGCCTTGGTCGTGCAGATGTTGGGGATGTGGTTGAGCGCCCACTCGAGCACGGCGACCTGGCCGAGGGTGCCCATGATGATGCCGACGATCTGCACGGTGAAGAGTTTACGAGGGGGGATCTGGGGGGCTGTCAGTTGTCGTCTTCTCTCCCCACCGAAACGTACGTGAATGACTGAATGGGACTACAAGATGAATGACTTACATTGCAGTAGATGCCCAGCTTCAGATCCTGCGCAAAGGCGAGGCCCTTGATTCCGCTGATGTACCCAATGTTAAAGAACCAGATGTTGGCTAGCACCTTGCCCTCCCATATGTATCCCGCGACAAGACGGCAGAAGATGTCGATCTGGATCTTGATGTTGGTTGTCGCGTACAGCCACGCAAGCTACCTCTCGTCAGTATATGCATCTACCTCGTGCTCTCACCCTCAACGTACCGGGATGAAGAAAAAGGCAGAGACCAGCATCGCCAGCAGCACGCCGTACCACCGCAGCTGCACCGGATAGTACTCGCACGCAAAGATGCCGACGCCGACCGACACGGCCGTCGCCAGCAGATACCACCACGTCGGCACCGTGCCGTACGCCCGCTCCCGCGCCGTGCGCTCCGTCCGCGGCGCGGCACCGACCAGAACCGCCAGCTCCGAGCCGCAGAAGCCCTCCCAGATCTCGCCGCGCTTCTCCAGCGCCAGCCACACGACCAGCGCCGCGATGCTCGCGAAGCAGAGCCCAAACGTGTTGAGCGCGTACGTCACCGGCAGGTAGATGGGCGAGTAGGCCTCGTACCGCGCCACGTCGAGCACGAAGCCGGCGCGCTTGTCGATGACGCGCGACACGTTGTACACCTTGCCGGCGTTGTCGAAGATGGAGTTGGTCTGCATCGGCAGGTACCCGGTGAACCACGTGTTGGTGTAGTAGATGGCGGGCGTCACGATGTAGATCCAGAAGACGAGCGAGGCGCCGACGTTGAGGATGGCCCAGGTCGGGATCACGAGCGGCGAGCTGATGTATGCGATTTGGGCCCCTGGGGGGAGGGGGGGGGGGGGGCGGTTAGTTAGGTCGTGACAATGTCGCCAAGAAGACGGCTTGACTCACAGTCAAACGTAAATGGCAGCAGACCAATACCGCTCTTCATGCCAAAGATCTGGTTCACAACGGCATTCTTGGGCGCAATCCAGCAAACCCAGGTAAAGTAGCCCAGCGCGGGGAAGATGAAGTCTGGGAACCAGTACCATGCGAAGGAGGCGGCGAATGCCATGAGAAAGAACCTGTACCTGGCCCTGTTGGAGATTTCCGTCCTGATCCTGTCTCCCGGTCAGCTTGCCTGCCCGACACACACACCTCTCCTCTCATGACCAAACCACCTACTCCGTCTTGTACGTCTTCTCGATCGGATGCAGCGCCGAGTTGAGCGCCGTGTTGCTCAAGACGCCCGGCCACATCAGCCTCGACGGCTCCACGACGATGCTCCGCGCCAGCCCGGCCAGCGCGAACCCAAACAGCAGCGTCGCCAGCGTGATCGTAATCTCGAAGCCCCATCCGAGGTTGAGCCCGTAAAAGACGCGCTGCTCCGTCAGCACGTCCGCGCTCAGCCGCGTCAGGAAGCTCAGGTTGGCCAGGATGTAGATGAGGATGTTCTCCTTGTAGTTGAACGGGCCCGGGTTCAGGCTGACGCGGGCCCCGAGCACGTTCACGCCCCAGTCCGGCACCGCGTACTCCCAGGCGCGCCCGATCGGGTACGCGAGCAGCTGGATGGCCGACTGCGAGAGCGTGACGGCGGGGAAGCGAAAGGTGAAGAGCGTGTTGACGCCGCTGCCGATGAGGCAGAAGGCGATGCCGATGGTCCACATGCGCACGGTGAGGCACGGCATGTCCGGGTCGTCGGGCCGGTGGCCGATGCCCGCGGCGACGAGCGTCTCATCGCGCGAGGGCGTCGAGCTGGAGACTGTGGTAGGCTGGGAGTTAGACGGCGGGGGATCTCCGGGGAGGAAAGGGGGAGGGTGGGACTGGAAGAAAGCAAATACTCACTCGATGGCGGACGGCCGCTGGTGTCACCGGACGAAACCCGGCGCTGGCCGTCATCCTTGAAGCGAACCTCGACTGTTTCAGCCATTGCTGCTTTTGCCAGTAGAGCCTATCCTGGGACAAGGCTAACAACATGTAAAAGGGTGTGGATGGGAGCGACAGGTTTCACAGAGGTGAGACGGACAAGCAGAGGTAATTATGGCAATTTGCCGCCCCCCTCCCTCCGGTGATTGATTGATATGATAAGATCAAATTTTTTTACCTTCCTAGGCAAGCCGCTGGAGCCAACGCTTTCCCGCAAGGAGATAGACTTCCTGCCTCCATCAGCCGTTTTCTCCATCCTCCATGACCTTTTTCCCCTTGGCCTAACCCGAATGAGGTTCCTGCTCCCGAACTCGTCGGCCAACAACGTTAACCGAGGCGGGATGGGGGTCAGCCAGGCTGATGCGGAGCGGGACAAGACATCAGACTAGCAAAGGAACCCGGGCAATAACTATAACAGTGGAGATTATTACCGGGCAGAGATCCACCTGGGATGGAGATATTACTCTTGCTGCATGGCGAGAACATGTTCCAAGAGATGCAGTATCCAGTGTCCGGCACAGTTAGCCGAACCTGGCTGTGAGGAACAGACAGGGTTCTTGGCTGTGCCTCACGCCACTCGGCGAGGAGCAATTCCGATGCTCGTTTTGGACAATATTGATTTGGACAAATGGGTGTGTCAAGCAGGGACGATGCCCACAAAAGACAAAAGGGTCAATCTTGGTCAAGCAGGGTGATAGTTAGGCAGTAACTAAAAAAGGGGACGAGAGCTATAAAAGGGTTAATTTTGCCTTTTCTCGCTAATTTAGGGAGGCCCCCTGTAAAGGACCCTAATTAGTCTCCAACAGGGGTTAGGCTGGGGAATATTAGCAGCTAAAATTCCATTACCCCGCAGCGCAAGACGACGAGGCACACTTGGTCACCTCTTCCACGCAATAGAAAATATTTCCTGCCTTTCAAGCCAGTCCCTGAACAGCAGTAGTCCAATTTTCAAACGGAAAAGCAGCAGTTTCGCACGCCATGGATTCACATGAGCAACTGAAAGAGCTGCACGGCGACCTTCATCGAAAATACGCCATACACGCAGCGGCCATCGAACGCATCTGGCGGTCCTTCGACAAAAGTCAACGAGCGGCATGCCTCAAGGCCGGCGCAGCTGGTGGCGTTGTCCTGAAGCACTCTTTGGATTCGTCTCTTGGCAACGTCTGCAAATTCGTGCCAGAGATAAACCTGCGTGACATCATCGAGCCAGAACATCTCCTAGGGCTTCTGAAGCATCGGGCTACCACCTCACTCTGCGAGCAGTATCGCAGTGGTGTCAATGGGGGGCCTGGGGATCTCGACCTCATCGAACACATGATGCGTACTCGTGGTCTAAAACATGTCGAAGCATTCCCTAACTGTTACACTATGTTCTACGATGACGACAACTATGGCAAGTCATATAAGATTCTTTCAAACCACGCCGAAACCCTCTCCGAATTCGCCCCGGTCATCCAAGCTCGCCAAATGATCCCCCAGGCAACCGGAGAGTTGGTTACGTCGAGGCAAATGTCGCTGTTGCAACATCTAAACATCCTCATTGAGGATATCTTGGACCAGGGTTCGCAAAGTCGAATCCAGAAGGAGCGACCGAAGAAATCGGGCAAGGCAGCATCATCTGCTTTGTCGCAATTGACTTTCCGAGCTACTCCGGAGAAACCTACTCTCTCGGACCTATCAGCTAGCGCGCAGGATCAAAGGGCCGACCTTGAAGACTACTTGGGCTTATTATGTTCGGAGCCCTCTGTTCTTGCCCATGCTGTCAACATTTGGTTCTTCAGTCAGCCAGAGCTTCTTGCTGACGAGAAAGGGCGCGTACTTCCGGCTCATACCGACAGATATATCAGCGCTTGCTTTTTCGAATCAATACACAGTGCTATCCAAGGTGCCGCCATTTGGAATTACATTAGTCGGGTCCTTGAGCTACTCACCAGCTCGACCCTCGACAAGGCGTATCGAGCTATCGTTCTTCAAGAGTTGTCAAATACTTGTCATCACGAATACAGGCGTGCACAATCCATCTTTAAGCGCCATGTACAATCAGCCTCAGGATCAAAATGGTTCAAGAGAGTCTCTAATGTGTATGACGAGGTTGGCAATGCTCGCGTTACCATGAAAGGCAATCCAGACTTGACTAGGAATGATCCCCAACTTGACTACATGCTGCGACTCTGTCAGCCAGAAACGAATGCATCCAAAGCTATCGACTGGATGAAAAAGCTGAGCGATCTTCAGCGAGCTCACCCTTTGGAGCGGGAGAAGATTGAGGAACGAGAGTTTGACTCATTATGTGACCTGGCTGTCGTCATCGGGTTTACCATGGATTTATCTGGAGCTGTCTCGATGCCGGCCTTCTCTCGCAAGAACAAACTTGGGTTCGTATGCAAGCAGCAGGAACTTGAGGCCGAGCTGAACCAACTTAAAAAAACAGTCGATCTGCGCGACTTTGTTGTGCCTATCGACAATCTTCTGGAGCCTGGTATCGCGGCGGCCGCCTTGAGAGTGCTCGATCAGTCTGTGGTGGAGAAAGCTGGAACAAAGCTGGGGCTTCTGTATCAAGACTTGGTCGAAGATTGCTTGTCAAATCTCCAAGAGCACCATCAAAAGCTCAAGACGGGATTGAAGGACCAAGGCGAAATAGGCTCGTTCCCACCGCCGGCCGCAGCACTTCAACTGGAGGAGCAACGCGTGGAACGGTGGAAACAAAAGGAGAAGACACGTCCCCCACATTCTTCCGTGTATGAACTTTCACCTGTGGAGGGCATGCCTGCAACAGATGTTCCGACGCAGTCAACACAGACCTTCAACGTAAGCTCTTCGACGGCCGAGGTTTTTAGGAGCTTGTTTACAAAGTCGGTTTCGCGTGGCTCCATAAATTGGACGGCATTTGAAGCTGCTTTGTCGGAATTGGGATTTTCGGTCATCCCAAAGTTTGGTTCAGTCTACACCTTCTTCCCCCCCGATACAATGGCTGTGAAGAAGTCCTTCACCACCCACCGACCACACGGGTCCAAACTTGAGGGCCGTAAGATACTTGCTCTTTCACGGAAGTTGCAGAGGTTCTATGGGTGGGGTGAAAGCACATTCCAGGTCTCGTGAAATCCAACCCTGGCGATGTAAAGCACAGCCTCAGCAGGAGTCCTCTGGTGTACAAACTCGGCACGCGATGAGTTCGCTCACTGTGTCACCAATAGCTAGCAGCAGGTAAACAAAATGCAAAACAAAAAGGCGGTCAAATCATACTGTTTGTATGCAATTGGACGCCTAGAGCGAGGTACGTATAAGGTGCCATCCTTACTGTTATGCTTATGCCCAGATTCTGAGTTTCACTCGGTTACCCCTAGCACTGTTGTTAAGCATAGGGGCCTTAGAATTTAAGGTTCTCTCGTAGTAAATGTCTTGGTGAGTTTCTGGCTGTATACTCTTAGCAACGTGGTATGCATGGGTGGCTGAGTTGTGCAAATGGGAGGACAACTACTTGTGCAAGTGGAAGCCACGTTATGCACGTTATCCCCCAACCAACAAAGCCACAATCTCTTCCACCAGATATGCTCGCAAAGCTGAGGGCTGCCAACTCTAATGCGAGCGAGGTGCCCCAAGATGAAAACTCACCTGGAACGGGAACGCGCACTCGGTACATGTCATCTGCGGCCGGGGGGTGGCCGGCTGCAGCTTCGCTTTCACGGCACTGGTACCCGTTGCACCACCACCAATACGACTTTCTTCACCTGTGTCATGACTCGAGACTATAGCGGATCGTGTCGGAAGGTGCCTGCGCAGTTTACAACATGACTGACTCTCCGCGAGGCAATGACGGAACCCATCAGCGGCTCTCCGCTGGTAGCATGGCTGCTCAACAACAGACACGAAAGCAGCAAGCAGTCTTATGGACGACAAGAAGAAACGAGTGTGTCATGGCCAACGTGCCGAGGTCCGTAATCATCCCTACCCTACAGACGACCAACAAACTACGTCACGCGTGGAAAGGGGCACCAAGGAAACGCTGCGAAACCGAGTATATTGTCAAGGCGGATCGCAGAGAGCGGTCTAAGAGCCAGTACTGGCGAGGATCAGTGGCAGGGCCGCACGCTGTAACAGGGAGCTGCCGGCGCTGCCGAACCCGACCAGTTCAGGAGCTGGGCAGCGTGTCGGTGCAGTCTTGATGGTTTCTGCTGGCTCTCGGATGGAGGGGCTCCGATCTGACGGCTCGCCTGCCGTTGCCCTCGGCCTGAACCCTCTACGCTGCCCACACTCGTTGGTCCAAGGCTGCTGATGAGCCATCTGCTGAAATCAGGCACAGGAATGATGAGACAGAGAAGACATGATTGATTGAAGAGTAACTGTACTGCTGCTGCAAGGTATTATACAGTGGTTATAGTGGAACGTTCTTCCGTTCCACTATCCCTGAGCCTCCGTGAACCTGTCGTCAATACCATAGTATGAATCATCGACCGCATCGTCTCGGGATACGATATTGTCATACTTGTTATACTAGAGGCAATTAGTCGCTAACTTTAAAATCGCCTCGTTAATAGAGATGTACCTCGGGCTGCTCGAGCGGCTGCGGCGGCTGGGTTGATTCAATTGTGTCTAGGTTGCAATAATAATCGTCTATAGCACATCGACCCTAGATTCAATTAGACGGTACCTTTAAAATAGCTTTACTAATAAACACATACGGCAGGGGCAGCGATGGCGAGTGCGCCAAGCGAGGCGAAGAGAAGCGCAGAGATGATTTGCATGGTGTAGGCTTTAAATAGCAAGTGCTCAAGTTGGTGGAGTAGTGATGTTGACGGTTGTGTTGAGCGATGAGGATTCCTTATATACTTATCGAGCGGGTGAGAAACGAGCACTTCGGAATGTCCGAGTCAAATGCAAGACGAGAGATATGAAACATGGGAATAGTCACGGCATTGTAACGGTGCTTGATCTTATTTCTGTCTTTTGCAAGGGCTATTTTGACGGAGCCGATATGCGGAAAGCCTAAGAAGGGTGATGGCCGCCATGATTGATGCCAATGATGCAGTAGAGGCCTGCCCGCAAAACAGGGCGCCCATTATCCATTATCGCGCTGACTCAATGGCCCGGGGCATATTCAAACGCTTGCCTGGGTAGGGCGGGGGACCTGACACGCCGCCGACTGCGGACAAGTATTCGTCCAGCATCTAGACAAGTAGGCTCGAGCCCGGAGATGGCAGATTGTTCCTCCCACTGTTTTCTAAAAGGTAAATGGAAGGAATGGCCCCTTTGACAGTTGCCGTGTTGTGATTTGAGTAGAGTCAAAAAGTGATGTAGAGCCTGGGAAGAGGCTCCCACAATAACCCCTGAGATTGCACATACAAGGAGGCTCGCATAGTTAGAAGTAGTCATGATGAATTGAGAGTTTCTATCGAGATCCCTATTAAGTTAAACTCGGTAATCCGAAGGAATCATTCCGACACCAGGCCACTTTGGGTCAACATTGAAACATAGGCTGTCATACCCAGGTGAGCCACTCACTCCAACTCAAAATCTAAGCATAATAAGGTCTAAGAAGCCTGCGTTAAGTTTATTGGCAAGGTGGACAAACACGTTATTAGGGATCGACTGCCTTTTCGTTTGTGCCCACCGGCTGCTATGAAGCTGCACAATAATACTCTTTCACACTTGCTACGTCAGGGCTGGATGGGACTTGGACGAAACAAACACAGAACGCCCTCATCTAATGCCTGACACAGCCATCTCAGTTCTGCTTGTGGAGGCGGGGGGGCGATTATTGGATATCCAAGTGTGCATCAAGGACTACTTTGGCTTCCAAGTCAAGTTTGTGATGAATACGACTGATATCGATGACAAGATCATAGTTTCCGCGCGGCAACAATATCTTCTAGCGGCCTTCAAACAAGAGCATGGAGCTTTTTCAGTTGCAAGGGCTTTGACGCTGGCACCAAATTGCTGCAGAACTTGGCTGTATTGCTTCGACGGCTCAGGCACAGTCTCGGCCGTCGTGGCTGCAACGCCGTCCGCCAGTTCGGCAATGGCTTCGTAATCGATGCAGCCAGAGCGAGCCAGAGCCCGAACTTGGTCGCGCAGTTGAGATGCGGGGTAAATATACGCTTTCGCTGGCTCGGGGATGTCGAGGCCTGACCAACCTACACGTTCCGGGGCACTGAGATTTCCTTCAGGGTCCAAGCCAAAGATGGTCACAATGCGTGTCAACCACTGAGCAAGCAAAATCACAGTTTGGTCCGAAACAGCCTCCGTAGAGTTGAATTCGGTAACGAGATCAGCCAATGTTCTCATCGCAACCGACGTATTGAACGAATCAAGAAGGGCTGCATTGACACTAGCCTTTGCCTTGTCCAAGGCGGCCAATATTTGTTCATCTCCCGGGCCGAATTCCTGCGCAGGCATAGTCTTGTCGTGGTGGTTTTTCCAGATATCCAAGCTCTTTAGGAAGAAGTTGTTGATCTTGTCTTCCCAGCTGAATACCGCCTTCATCAGCTCGTCCGTTACCTCGATGGCATCTTGCCAGGGCATGAGAAGGAAGCAAATTCGGAGAGAGCGGGCGCTCCACTCTTTCTCAGATAGAACACTTCGGATGGTCGTGTAGTTTTTGAGACTCTTGCTCATCTTCAGGCCGCGAATCCTAGAAGACATTATTATTGTGAGGAATTTGTGACAGGCTTCTAGTAGACGGCCTTACCTCAAGGGTCCCATGTGAATGAAGTAGTTTGTCCACTGAACTTGGCAACCAGGGGTTGACCAGTATGCTTCCGATTGAGCAAGCTCATTATCATGGTGCGGAAAACGAAGATCGACTCCTCCAGAATGAATATCTATCGTGTCTCCGAGCACGTCGGAGGCCATCGCAGAGCATTCGATGTGCCACCCTGGTCGGCCTGGACCCCAGGGACTAGGCCAAGCTGGTTCTCCTGGTTTGCTAGCCTTCCACAACGCGAAGTGGTTAGGGCTTCGCTTCATTGATCCGCCTTTGGACAATGAACCTTCGGCATCAGCTTGTAAGGCACCGTCGTGTTTATTCCACGG
The DNA here is from genome assembly GCA_025583755.1 of Cordyceps tenuipes. NCBI lineage: Eukaryota > Fungi > Ascomycota > Sordariomycetes > Hypocreales > Cordycipitaceae > Cordyceps > Cordyceps tenuipes. Next base: position 171,239 of record JANZYN010000019.1, read on the forward strand.
CTCCAGCTTAGAATAGCTGTGCCCAGCTTTCTCAAACGAATCGATGTCAAAATATACAGAGCCATCAGAAAGCTCGACGCAAGATTGTTTGTTAGCCGTGGCCTCCACACACCTGAATGCGGGCGTGAGTCACGCCCGCATTCAGGGCCTTCGGCAAAATGCTGGGTAAAGAAGACTTGCCACTGAAAGGTTCAGTGATGAAAGAGCTCATTTTAGAGTCGTAGCCGGCATTCCCAATGTCGGACGATATTTCCGTACCATGCTCCTGTGATCCCTGTTGGTTGAGGGGAGAGCTTCAACCTGGGGTGATTTTCATGGCGGTGTTAACTACAGGGTAGGCACTGAACTGCTAGGCACCCACCCAGGCATCCAGTCACCCAGGCTTCCAGGCTTCCAGGCTTCCAGGCTCCCAGGATCCCAGGGTACTTAACTTACTCCTGACACTCAAGGTCGTGTCCTGCCGGTTTTCTCCTCAACAACAAACAAATCAGCAATCAGAAAAGTCAACAATCAACTTCAAAGAGGCCCTAACTTCTCTACCATATTTGAGGAGTCATCAAAATGGCAAGCGATGAGGAAGAACGGGCCGCATCACCGCCCCCCAACGAAATGGATTGCACTTCAGAAACGGCCACGCAAGACCACCCCAAACCCCGACCGCCCAGATGCAGACTTGACCCAATGAAACTCATGCGCAAGGAATTCTTGGATGATGAACCGATGATTATGAACGATGAAGGGGTGCCCGAGGCGCCCAGTTGTTCATTGGACGCGACGATGCATCCTCGCCTGCGAAAATGCGCTTTTGATCCCAGCACCATGGTATTCACTGGGAAAATTAACCATGGACCCCGCTACCAACACAGCGAACTAGATGGTGGCCTTGACGGATACAACTGGAAGGTTCGCTTTGGAGAGAGTGGCCCGTTTGTGTTGAAAGTCGTGAGTCTTGCCTCGTTGCCAAGTTTCTTCTTCTTTTACATACTGCAGCTAACTTGTTCAAACTACACATAGTTCTGGGATCAAGAACCGTCACGAAGGATAGGTTACTTTGCTCTGCAACGAGAGTGCCATAACGCTGCTACCTTGCAGATGATGCAAGCAGCCCTGGCCAAAGACGACGAAACTATGGGCCCAATCCTTGTCCACGAACACCCTTGGGAGCGAGGTGAGGCTCGTTGGAGCACGAACTCATTCAGCGATGAAAGGAGGCTCGAGAATAAAACCATGGACGCTGCCGAGGCCGCCTCAATGACCAGGATCACGAGCATGCCGCGCATTAGAAAATGCTACGGCTGGACCAGGATTTCTTACAAAACCCTAGATTCGCTGCCAGGGAGCTGGTACCCACCACATATTTGCGTGGCCAAGCAAAAAAGACGACTAGAAGACCGAGAATATGTGGCCATCGTCTATGAGTATGTGGAAGAAGGTGAGAATGATGAGGCGCTTGTCCAAGAATCCCTAGACTTCTTCCGGAGGGCTGGGTTTTCCAACGCCTCTGTATCACTGCTTCGCAATTGGAAACAGTCAGTTCTCATTGATATGTCAGACATCACCTATGCTGGTGGCTGTGGCTGGGAGTACTGGGACCTGCAAGCAGAACGCGTGATGCGAGCGCTCTGATGCCGATGTTGGGTTCTCCACGTATTCCACATAGTACTCATGTACTCATAACTCGATTGGATACATTCATACATTTTTGATGGCTCTTAAAATCCCCGGATCTTCTCCAAGGTGTTAATTACCCGGCCAGAAAGTAAGCAGTAGCAATATAATTAGGGTTTGTTTTCTTTACAAGTTTGTAAAACTGCAGTATAAAGCGAGTCAAAGCTTATAACGAGAAAATCTAAATGCACTATAGCTAATGATAAATTGGAAATTGAATAAATTGGATATATTAGATAAACTGGATAAATTGTAGAAAATTGGATAAATTGGATAAATTGGATAAATTGGATAAATTGGATAAGATAAAGAGTGTAAGAAAGTCAGAGCCTAAATTGGCGGACAGTATAGTGACTGAGTAGATTCTCGTTTAAGTACATGTACTGAGAATCTAAGGTAGATTCTCTGTAAAGTACGTGTATTTTTTTCCCATGATAGTAATATCCGCCATCCTCCTTCTTCCAGTCCTTTCTCGTCGTTGAACGCTCCTTGCGCTTGTGATCTGTGAAGGTGAATTCTTTTCCGCTCTTCTTCAGCGTCACTTTGATGACGTGAGCCTTCCCGCTAGCGCTGCTGCCAGATGATGGCGCCGCTGCTTTCTGATTATGCGCTTTTGCGGGAGCGGCCTCCGATGCACGGGACCGCTTGACATTCTCCGCGTCGGCGGCGGCAGGTTCGGGCTTCTTGGCGACGGCGGCGGCAGCCAGGCGGGTCGACCGTCGCACTCCCTCCGACTAGGCCCTGGTACTCTCGGCCCTAGTACTCTCGGCCCGGTGCTCCACTTCTTCTTCTTCGATGACAGTTGTGATGCGCGGCGGGGCGGCCCGCCCCGGTAGCTCCACCACGATGTTGGTTCGCGGAGCATGCTGCAGCTCGCTGTCGTCCTCGTAGAGGTCGTCCTCGTAGAGGTCGTCCTCGTAGAGGTCGTCCTCGGGAGGCATTGCCGCGCCCGCGCCCGCCGTCGCCTGGCCTCCATCTGTGCTGCCGCCAGGGATGCTGTGCGCGGGAGGGGCAGGGCCGGGGCGAAGGGGAAGGGTGGCGCTGTGAGGGCCGCAGATGGTCATACCCTCCTTCCTCTTGTCAACGGTGACGCCCGAGGTGACGTGGGTGTAACCGTGGCCGTCGGTCCGCTTACGCCACGAATTCAGGGGCGGGTAGGCTTCGTCGATGGAGCTCTCGCCGAACGCAGCCATCTGCGCCAGCGCCCAGATCACCAGCCTGCCGGTAAGCTTCCCCTTGCCGTCTTTGGTTCACGGGGCGGCCTTGTACTCCAAATGGTAGTCCCAATACAGCGGGTGGTCCTCGAACACGCTGCCGGACGCCCCGGAGCTGCGGTCTCTGTTGGGCCTGACGACGTCTGTATCGTGGCGGACGCGCAGTTGGCGCTGACTGACTCCTGTCATCATTCGGCTGATCCTGAGAGCCACAACCTCGGTATCGGTGACGAGAAACCCATATCGCGAAGAGCATGCCGCCATATAAGTGACTATCTGGCGGATAACATCCGTCGACGCCTTGCAGCCACGGCCGGAAGACGCACGAAGCATGCTGGATTGCCAATTACTGCTAATCTTCTCATCTCCAGGAAGTAGGTTTGTCAGAGTTTCTCCAGGCACTGGTTTCGACGTTTTGGATCTCCAAATAAGTGACAAGTCGGGGACATAGTCAGGCATCTTGCATCTGCTTCCCCGGCCGAGATGCAAACCGCAGGGCTCGAGCGTATAGTTGATGATGGGGTATATAAACCGCACCAACATATCGTGCACTGTTTCTTCGTTGTAAATGATTTTATCCTCATCTACAGCTTTTGGCTCTTCTCTTCTTTTAGAAGATTCGTAAGATTCATTAAGCTGCTTTTCGTAGATTGCTTCGATGTTGTAAAGCGTGAAGTCATTCCAAGGCTGATAGCTCTCAACGACGATATTCGATTTGCAGTCAGTGTTTTCTCCTTCGGGGCTCTCGAGCCTGAAATATTTTATTTGAGTTTCTTCCTGGAGAACAGATCGTACCGTAGCCATGTTGACGGTTTCAAAGACGATTGTTGTTGTTTAGTGTGAGAAAGGTAAAATATGAAAGTTGTTGTCTGTGAGTGTGAGAAGTGTCAAAGATGAAAGTTGTTGTTGCGGATGAGCTGTTTCTACTTCTCTTTTACGGAGGAATGGCTGGCATTTATATTTCCATGATCATACATTTCTCTCCGTCGTGCAACAACACATTCGACTTTGAGTTGGGCAGCAATATTCTCACATGTCAGGAAATTCTGCTGCCATATTGTCAAGTCGTGGCAGGTGCAACACTCTTCGACAGCTGTCACCCAGGTCGTAAGAAAAATGATATCACGGCCGCCGAGTTCCGCTAGCAAAACCCTCTCGGCATTTGACTGCAACTGTTACACCTCTTCTTTCTGCGACATTGTGGCTTGCGGTATCCCGCGCCTCCTTGCTGCAGCTGACGAGTCTTTTTTGTTTTGTACCACTGGCTGCGTTGACTCGTCGTGGTGAAATGTCAGGACTCGAAGAGAGAAGGGCCAGATGATAAAAATGGTGGACGTTTGCTCGCTGTTCTCCTCCTCAATAGCCAGTGAAAGATGACAGTACGGAATCAGTTTTTACGTCCCTATGCGTCTCTAATAACTCTTATCCCTTTTTTTCTTTTCTTAATATTCTCCTGTCTTTTATTTCACTTCACTTTGCAGACAGGTCTGGGCGTACAAACATTCGCGCGACCAACAGAAAGTCTCCGTCGTCCACTTCGACACGTAGCCACGTAGCCACGCAGTCATGCAGTCATGCAGTGGATTTGTGAATTCTGTAAACAGGAAAACACAGAAATTATTGGCTGTGCCGGCTGTGTCGGCTGTGCCCGGCTCTGTAGTGTATTGATAAATTCTGTTAACAAGGAAACACAGAAATTATTGACTGAGTCGGCTGTGCCCGGGTCCTTTGGGGGGTACATTGGCCCGTGGCCGCATGACGGAGACTGAAACAGATTGATCAAAAAACCCCTCATAACTCTCCTGTCATTTGCTGTGGTATACTCCCTATGTTATCCATGTGAGCAGTGTGCTATGTCATTAAAAATAGGGGAAGCCGCTTGTGCAACATGGATTGCCTTGGAGAGGATGTTACTGGCGGAATTCGGCGGCCGTGGTGCTTCTTTTCATGGTCTGGGTGCCTAACGCAACGCATTTCCAGTGTAGTACGACAATGAGCCTCGTATGGTCAAGTAAACGAAGGGACGCATTTGCCAGTAGAGGATGTGCTCGTGCTTCGGTGCCCAACGTAGCTCGGCGCGGCTGAGCAAATCCACGTACGGCCCATGTGTAACAATATAGTCTCCTGTCAAGAAAAACAAGGCCCCGTACCCTCGCTCACGTTCCACATGTACGTCGGTGCTGTCAAGTGATTCTAGCTTGAGAGGACATGGGAGGGGGGGGCGCTTCGCCGGCCGCACATGCAAAAGTTGTTGAAGTGGTAGAGAAACGCATGAGAGAGTGTGAATAGAAATGAGCAAGTTTAACTATTTGTAAATAACAACCCCCGTTCTCCATCCCCTTACTCTTCTGGACGGGTAAACCTCATGAAAAAGTCCTGAATTATCGCGCTTGCTTCGAGATGCGTCGGCTTGTCCAGCGCCGCCAGCTGCGAAAAGTTGGGCCACGGCGACGGCCAGTCGTGCTCTGTGCACCTCAATCAGCTCACAAGCCAGCAAAACACACCACGAGATGTGCTCCGGTACTTACTCTGGTCGTCCGTCTTGTAGTGCTGTAGCACGCCCTCCTGTCCCTTGCACGTCCAGCTGAGGTGGTGTACGTCGCCGCCGTACAGGTCTTCCTGCTTGTACGCGCCGTCGCATCCATTTCGCTCTGCCCATCGCCCAAGCCTTCCCCGCCACCATGTCAGAAACACGCACCCTTCTTTACACAGTCCTTTGCACGTACCAGTCTGGTATGGACGGCTCGAAGCCCCCCTCGCCCTCGCCGCCCTCGTACCGCACCGACCCGTCCGCGCCGCCGTGGAACTCCAGCATCGGCACCGGCACGCGCGCCGGCCGGCACTCCCGCCAGCGCTCATCGTTATCCGTGTAGAACGCGCCCGACGCCGGCGCAAACGCTGCAAACTCGGCCCCCGCATCAGCGTCGCACGCTATCGTGCCCACGAAGCCGCCGCCGCTGGACAGCCCCGTCGCGTAGACGCGCGCGCTGTCCACGCAAAACTCGGCCCGCAGGTCCGCCAGCAGGTCGCGCACAAAGCGCAGGTCCTCCGCGACCGTCGCCACCGAGTAATTGGCGCCCGCCCACGCGCCGCCCAGCCCGTCCGGGTACACGGTGATCTTGTCGGCGGTGTAGCGGGGCAGGTCCAGCCCCGTGTCGGCCTCGAAGAAGAAGCCGACTGAAGAGGACCCGTGGAAGCCGACGATGACCGGGTAGCGCCGGCGCGGGTCATAGGTGGTCGGGAGGTGCGCGAGGTACCGCCGCTGCTTGCCGCCGGAGAGGAGAGTGCGCGCGGTGGGGAGGCCGTTGAAGAGGTGCGTCTTGCCGCAGCCGGAGGTGTCGCCACCCGAGTACGGGGCCGGGGTCGCGGAGGGCGAAGTGGTCGCAGCCGCGGCGAGGCCTGCGATGGCGAGAAGAGGTGACAGTTGCATAGTGGCTGGTGGCTAAAGATTTTTCAATATGAGCAACTTCATGGAGGGTGCTGGGTTACCTTGGAGTCTGGTGGAAAGCCGAATATGTTGTCTCTTATTAAGCCAAGTCGTATGACCCTAACTCAGCGCTACATACCAATTTAGCGGTACAATGTAACATTGATCGTCAATGACTGCGCCAATCAGCGGGTCTGGATCGACTGCGCTACGGATGCCCGCTAAAGCAACGATTAATACGTGGGAAGATCAGACAGTAGGGACAATCGTTGACACCGAGATTGCTGCTTTCTGTTACTGTCTGTCATCATGTATTGAAGCTTGTTGGGAAATCGTTGCGCGGGGCAAGCGTGTTTGTGATGCTTCTTGAACTGGTTTAAAAATTCTGCAGCTGCATTTCTCGTTTCCCTGAGATATTTAACTTTTGAAAATATTCAAGTCATCGTCGAATACGCTCTGTCCCGTGTTTCATGTTGTCCAAATGCATAGATAGGATGAACTTGGGCACGGGTAGCAGCTCCGAGGGCAAACACCAACATGCCCTTTGCAGCGCGAGCCGATCTGTTTTATCTAGAGTCCTGATTGAACCCTGACGATCGATGCCTGGTTTGGGGTGCCCCAGTACTCGGTCTCAGTTGGAATGAGGTGGGCAACGATGATGTCAGCGACAAGAGGGCGTCGCAGGCCCGGGTCGTTGATATTAGGAGCAGACGAACCTACAGAATGATGGAGGCAGGTCCGTGGGGCTTGAGCTTCCACGGCAGACTTATTCTTCCTGAAAATTATCCCTTCGACCGACTACGTCGGTAGTTGGACGATGCTTGAAGAAAGGGTTACCGCTAGGTCCGGCTTCATGGGAGCCACCTGCGATATTCGGAAGCCAAGTGCGAAAGCCAGGCAAACGCGCGCCGGTAGATGGGGGGTTCTTTTGCCAAGAAACATGACGTTAAGTTAGTTGGGAAGATCAGTCGGCAGCGCAGCGGCAACACGGCAACACGATGCAACCCCGAGGGCACTGTTCGTTTGGACCTTGGAGTAGCTGGTGGCGTTTGTATCGACGAGGACCAGCGACCTAGGTAGGCACTAGCTTCGGCGCAGAATCAGGACATCGAAGGCCATGCTGCGATTCTCGTATTCGATGGGGCGGCGAACGGATTTAGGAAAGATGATGGGAGCGCTCGGGATTAGGATGGGGCAGAAATCGTCGGGTTGGATGATGGATGAGGCGAAAAGGGTGAGGTGGAGGAGGACGGGAGGGGACAGGCTAGCTAACAGGCAGGGCTGGGCTTGGTTGATGGGAAGATTCATCCACCAACCGCGGCATTCGGAAGAGGATGGCCGCATGGGGGTTGCAGGGGTTGCAGGAGGTTGCATTGTTTAGAAATTTTCAAGATTTATTTTGAGAGGAGTCTGGATTTGGCACGCAAGAGAAAATGCAACACTTTCAGCGAGGATGCGGCTACAACCGCGTGCCTGTACCCATACGCCACAGACTTCAGTTCAGGGCTGTGGCGCCTGGAGTGAGCGCCACGGGCTGGTCCCCTTGAAGACTGAAGCGCTAAACAGAACCCCGTCCGCGAATTCCTCCATCGTCATCCCCTCATCAACTCACCGCAATCACCGTCGTTCGCCGCCACAAACCCAGCCTGGAGACCTGCGGGCCCGATGGACGTCATACCGTTGCATCGCGCACCCCCATCTCGCTGCCCCGGCGCGCCTCGTATTTGTCCCCCAGCAACAGCAGCCCGCTGTGGGGGATCTGGGCTGACACTTGGCGATTCCCAGCCTAGCCCATGATGCGGCTGAGGATGGGGGCGGCGAGCGGGATGGGCTCTGATCATGCGCCATCAAAGACTATTCTTCCGCTTTGCCCGACGTTTTCTACGATGCTGCCGCTCTCTCTCACCCTCTCTCGCTGTCGGCCCCAAACCCGTTAAACCCGCCTCGTATCCTTTGGAGCTTGCAGCTGACGCTCGGCCATTCGGTCCTGACTCTTCCCTGCAAGGCAGTGTCCGGATGCCCCGTGATGCGGAGCAGTCCGTTCGCTTCTTTAGTCTTTTTATCAAATCGGGATTGCGAATGCGAAGTGCCAAGCCGCTGACCGTACGATTCTTCCATCATCTCTGCTACTCTATCACTAGTTTCAAAACTGCGCCAATCAACATACATATATAAGCACATACATACTCGCTCTTCTCCACGTCTCTTCATTCATCATCCAGTCTCATCATCTACATCCAGTCTCTCATCTACAATTTCAAACAACAAACCTCACCCCTATCAATCCTCCATTATCCAACCGACTCCATCAAAATGAAGTTCACCACCATTGCTGCCTCCGTCCTCCTCAGCGGCTTCGCTGCTGCCGACGACATCCAGTCCAAGCCCTTCAAGCTCGTTCTCGACTCCGAAGACGGCAAGATCAACGGCAAGAGCCTTTCCGCCTGCCACTCCGGTGCCGCCATCGAGGCCCTCTGTCTCGGCGACGCCTCCGACAGCCAATACACAAGCTACTACTTCAACACCACCGAGGGTAGCACCAGCCCCGTCGAGGGCTACACCACCTCCGGCAAGCTCGTCTGGAACCTCCCCATCCGTGAGTGAAACCCTCCACTAGACTGGAAGAATACAGGCCACTGACAGCTCGTGCGACGCAGAGCCTCAACCTGTGTCTGAGTCCATGCAGTTCTCCTACGACCCTTCCACCAACGTCGCTCATCCTCTGTTCGAGCCCTCATACTCTGCGACCTACGTCGCCTTTGGCGAGGAGGACAACGAGATGGCCATCTTCAGCTACGTCGACGACACGGTCAACCCGCCCAAGGCCGGCGAGTTCAAGGCGCTCAAGCAGTGGTACGCCTGCACCACGTACTATACCGGCTACACCTACCAGACCCTGAACTGGGTTATCGGCAATGGCGAGCCGCAGAACCCTAGCTGTGTCAAGACCGAGGTCAAGCGTGTCTTTGTCTAAGCTGATCATGGGCAGAAGATGGAGGAACAGTGTGCTTTGGGGAAGCAAGGGCTAATGGCAGTTGTCTAATGTAATGTCACGTTTGCTTAATTACTGTAATGAAATATCAGGAAATATCGGGAGATGAAGAAATTTGGAATCGTGAATATGTACAGCCAACATGAATATGTATAGTGTTTCTTATACTAGTTCCACTATGTACAGTACGGCGCTGGCTATTGTGATGTTGAATGATAGAGCGCGAATCCACCTCTCACAACTCGCTCACTTGTGAATGGTAATCGGGCTGGCCAGCCAGTTGTACTTGTCATCCGCCAGCAGGAACGCCTGGTACTGCCCTGCCGGCAGCTTACTCGCGTCCACCGTCAGCGTCGCGCGAGCCTCCGTCGCGTACTCCCACGCCAGCGCCGCGCCGACCGCCTCCTGGCCGTCCGGGCCCTGCCCATACGGCCAGACGCCGATCCAGTTCTTCGCGGCCGGCTTCTGCGTCGTGTAGCGAAGCGAAAACGGCGTCGCGGCCGCGTAGTCGACCGCGAGCGCGCCGCGGAACACGGCGTTGCCCTGCGTGAAGAGTTGCGGCTGCGCCAGCGACGCGTACCCGCCGGCGCCCAGCAGGAACGCCTTGTACAGCCCGTCGCCGAGGCCGTCCGCCGGGAACGCGACGGTGCCCTGCGCGTCGCCCGCGTACGCCCAGCGCACCGCCGGGTCGACCGCGCTGCCGCTGTCCGGCCCGCCGCCGGCCGCGAAGTAGATGCCCAGCCAGTTGTCCGCGCTCGGCTGGGAGGTGTTGTACTGGATGCGGATCGGGTAGCCGCCCGTGACCTTGATCGCGCCGGCGGCACCGCCGCTGCTGCCGAGGGAGAACTGGACGGGCGCGCCCATCCAGGTGTAGCCGTCGCGGGCGAGAAAGTAGGCGGTGTAGTCGCCGGCGGAGAGGCCGTCGGTGGGCAGGGTGACGGTGCCGTCGAGGCCGGAGGCGTACGCCCACTTGCGCGAGGGCTGGGCGCCGAGCTGCTGGTTGTCGGGCCCGCCGCCGTTGACGGAGGGCCAGATGCCGACCCAGTTGCGGTCGTCGGGCTGCGAGGTCGAGTAGCGGATGGCGAGCGGGCTCGTGGAGCTCACGCTGATGGAGCCGGGGTAGCCGGCGGCCAGCTGGTTGCCGACGGCCGGCGCGGCCTGCACGGCGCCGATGGCGAGGGCGAGGACGCCCGCGGCGGCGGCTCTGAACAGGTTGAGGCTGACCATGGTTTGGGGGGACAAGGGTGCTGTGTTTGCGCGTTTGGAGCCTGGAATGGGAGGAGGGGTTTAGTTGAATGCGATGGGCGATGACGGGTACAATGGGGGGGGGGGATCTGCTTACACAAGGTGAGACCTTGTCTTGGGGACCTGATGACGGACTTTGCGGCGGCCTTGCCTTGTCTTCTCGTGGACGGTTCCCGGCAAAAGCCTGAATGCGTGAAAGACTCAAAAGAGATGGGCCAGGTAATATTTATTTTCGTGGGGGAGTCTTTGAGACTTATACAGGGGACCCATGCGGCCGGTGTTGATGCGACCCCGTGCATGTCACCCGGCATGTGCTCGAGACGGGCGGCAAACTAAGGTGGGAATGGAATTCCATCTCCTCTGTAATCGGCACAACAAAGAAGAGAAAACAGGGCTCTGCCTCATCCACTTGCAGAGTTGCTTGCTTGTGCCGGCCAAATTAGAGCCTCGGGATCATGGTCGTGGGCGCATCGGCGGGCGGAGCAGCGTTTACTGCGGTCGAGCGACGACAAAGAGGCTGCCGCCGATAACCTTGCACAACGAATCATAAATGATGAGCGGTGGAAACAAAAGGGGAAACTCTTGGCTTGGTTCCTCTCGGCTGGCAGGGCTTGTCGATGGGGAACGAGTTTGGACTGGACGCTTGGCCTCACGGGGCCTAGTTTGGCAAACAGGTGAAGCTAAATTGAATGGTACAAAGTAGACCGAGATATTTGGGTGGTGTGGAGGGTGTCATTGTTCTTGGATCCCCCCTCATCGGTCCATTCATCGTGCTGCAAGACGCCACGGGGTCCGAATGCGTATCTGGTGCTCGATGCGCGTGCGCGGGTGTAACATCCCTGCACAGGGCATCTTTTCTCCGAGAGAAAGAGGCTTCTTTTTCTCCCTCTCGCTGTTCGCTGCGCCCGCAACAGAGCATCTTCGGTCGCGGTCGACCGTGTCTAGGACTGGCCGTGGCCGTTTCTTGGGCACGTTGGCGGTGTAAAATGGCGCAATGGATTATTCCTAAAGAAGATTCCATCGCTAATCTAGAGTTGGTTACTCCGTGCTGCTATGAAAACCAACTCATTCATACTCAAGAGGCCTGGCGGTGAACAGTTGCCGCCCTGCATCTTTGATTCGAATCTGGAGAAAAATGTCTCTTGATTTTCCTAAAATATATATATTTCGCAGAACGTAAGAGAAGTCGTGAAACATGAGACATTTTGGTCATACAAGAGGCGCAACTATAAGTTGCGCCAGCGACCAGAGCTATTGTCAAAAGTTCCGTGCCGTGGTGCAACCTGTGAACCAAATTAGCTGCAACATAGTCAAAAACAGGAGCTTACAAGTTTGTATTTTTTCTAGGAATTATTCAAAATAGTTCCGCATTGATCATCCGAGCCTCTGTCTGATTTACTTTTCTCCGATGGAGAAAAGTAGGACTCCTTTCATACCCTTTCACAAAATGTGCCGTAGATTTCCGTTACAGATTCCACCAAAGCCGAAGCCGAAGACGAGGAGACTTTGGACGATGTGGCCACTACCAAGCGCTTCGCTGAAAGCCCCTGCTCAAAACAGCTATTAAAAAAAAATGGCTGTCGCCTTTATGGAGCGTGGAGTTTTTATTTAAAGAGTCCTCAATGATTCTCCATGCAAATTGACACTTACATCTGAAGATGTCGCCTTGGGTAATAGCTCTCAACGGTTCGCACCAAGAGCCCCTTCCCAGCGTTGACATCGCTTGCATATCACTGAATAGCTAGTTACATAAAGACAATTACGTAGAATAAGCTATAACTATTTGTAAGTAGCTTGAACAAAATTAAAACTCGTCCCTCATTGCAAATCAGTGCGCATAACGGGAAGAGGACAGGCATCTGCATAAACTATGTGCTTCAACAAGGGACCTGTTGCGAATTGAGCAAGTTTCCTCGTGACCTGTTGGCCCGATGCAATCAGTCATATTTGCATAATAAGTAACTTGACGAAGTATTAGCTAACCAAGTTTTGACATAGGTAGGGAGCTGCCCTGTCTGGGCGAGGGGTCGTCTTGTCACGGATGCTACAAGTGCCAAGCTTGGCAAAGGGGGGGCCATTTTCTTCATGGCTTTAAAGCCATTATCCAGATCGTTTTACATTTTGCAAGTTATTCAGATGTCTTAATGTGCCCAAAATTCATTTACACTAGTGTGCCTATGTCAGGCTGCTGGTGCACAAGATGGTGGTTGTGGTAGCAATGAGGCTCGCTCTACCTAGAAAAAGAATGCTGACAATTCTTAGTAATACCGAGGGACGTCTCGACAATCAGACACTTACGTATACGTATACAATGCGTAGCCTCCATCTATCACGGCCCACGTACTCATCCAAGCACCCCCCTCCCCTTGCCCAGGCCCTTCACTACACCTCCAACATGTCGGCGTGGCCGTTCTCCCGAAGCGTATCGCGAACCTGCTGCAGGACCTCGGCATGAATGTCCGGCGGCGCCGCGACGAAGCCAAAGTTGCGCTCAAATTTGCGTCCCGCGAGCCAGTCCAGCGGTCGCCCGTCAATGTCCGTGACGCGGCCGCCCGTCTCCTCGAAGAGCAGCACGGCGCCCGCGTGGTCCCAGACCTTGCCGAGGCGCCCGCGCGCCTTGTACACCTGCACCGTCGTGTCGCCGAGGCCCATGGCCAGCGCGGTCCAGCGCAGCACCCACGGCAGCAGGTCGCACCCGGGGAAGGCGATGCCCATCCGCGCCGTCAGCTTCTCGTGGATGCCCGGCAGGATCGAGTCGGCCATGTCGTGGCTGGTCACGAAGCGCAGGTCCTGCACGCGACGTACCGCGGGCTGCCGGGGCAGTCGCCGCGGCGGCGAAGAGGCGGCGGCGCGGTCGTCCATCGGGCGCACGTACGCGCCGTGGCCCTTGACGGCGAAGGCGATGCAGCCGCCGTCGGTGGCGTCGACGTCCGGGTTGTTCAGGGGCCGCCGGGCGTGGACGGACGTGTTGGGGGCGCCGACGGCGCTGAGCACCTGCTGGCCGTCTATGAGCAGCGCAATGTTGATGGCGTAGACCTGGCCCATCATGTAGGTCCGGGTGCCGTCGATGGGATCAAAGACCCATGTCCGTCTGGTCTCCGGCACCCCGGATCCGCAGAGATCGACAAGGGCACACAACGCCTCCCTGGACTCGGGCACCTTGGTAAGCCCGTCGCGGGGCACTGTGCTCAACAGCTCCCATACGCGATCGAGCAGCGCCTCGTTTGCCCGCAGGTGTCCCGCATCCTCTTCTCCCACAAAATTGTCGTCGGGGAATGCGTCCTTGAACGTCGCAGCCAGCAATCCTTGCACTGCGAAATCGGCGACCGTTACCGGACTCAGGTCGTCCTTCTCAACCCCGGCCTTGTCCTGCGCGGAAACGACAGTCTGGCTCAGATTTGCAGCTTTCTGCAAGACATCAAAGGCAATCTCCAACTCTTTTCGATAATTGCTGTCCATTTTGAGAAATGATGCAGCATCATGCACAGTGGGCCGCATTCAGCAAACCTGCGTCATCTTTGCTTGCATGAAGCCATCGTGCCCCGATAAGCGATGCATATCCACTATATGCATACATCACCAGCCTCTAAATGCCAGCGCGTTACAAGTATCATCTTCTTCACCATCCGCCTCAGTGAAGGACTAAGAATGCGACGACAAAGTTCCAGTAATCAGGCGCAATAAATCCCCTGCTCGCTTATGACGGAAAGTCCGGCTCCGATCGTTGATCCCAACGCCATCTCAACCGCGCCCGACCAGGATGAATTCACACTCGTGCCCGTAATCCGTGATCTGCTGAGGACGCGGTACTGCGTCCCGGGCACCATTTTTCTCGTCGAGGGCGTCGACATTATCCCCGTGTCGAAGACGGGCCGCTGGCAGGCTGTCAGGCTTCTCCTTGGAGATGGGGAATTCTGCGTGCAGGCGCTCCTCAGCGCCGAGTGTCACCGGTTCGTGGAGACGGGCGAGGTCTCGACCGGCTTTTACATCAAGGTCGAGCAGTTTGACCTGGAGTGGGAGACCATGGATCCCGAGGACCTCGCTGAAAACGCAAAGGGAGGTCAGAAAATGGTTCTTCTCGCACTGCACGATCTCATCACCATTGGATGGAACGACTCCTACCGTGCAATGGCCCTAGAGCATAGAGGCAAAGCGGAGATCACAGATGCGGATTCGTCTCCTACAAAGGGCAAAGGGAAGGGGAAGGGGAAGGAGATTCAGAGCACACCACAACCGTCGCCGCCGGCTCCCGATGGGCAAGCGGAGGAAGAGCCCGACACAGCCAAGTTGGAGCCAGTTTCCTCAGCATACGGCGACGATTTTGACATGGATGCAATGGACGACGCTTTCGAGACGATGGAGAAGATTGTGTTTCCCAACTCGAAAAAGACGAGCGCTCCAACAACGGCCCCCTCGTCACGCGCACAGGCGCCGGTTGCGTTGCCTCGAGACTGGGTCGATCGCCAGGTGCCGCTGAAGCTCACCACGCTGAATGCGATCCCATCACTGCCGTACGCGCAAAACTGGACGTGCAACATACTCGCCATCATCGCCTCGCTGTCGCCGGTGGAGGCTTCGTATCTGCCGCCGTACAAGCAGCGGACGGCACGGCTGGCGGACCCCTCGACGGCCAAGCAGGTGCACTTGACAGTTTTTCTCGATCCAGAAGCGTTTGACCCGCCAATCGGAAGCGCCGTGCTTCTAACGGGTGTGAAGAATCATCGGTTCGACGGCGGCAGCCTGAAGAAGTACGCAAGCGATGCCAAGAACGGACGGCAGTGGTGGTTTGAGGACCCTGTTGACATGGCATGGTGTGATGTAGTGGGTATCAAGTCATGGTGGAAGCAAATGGAAGGACATTTAGGAGAGTGATGATTGATTATTTATGAATGGTGTTTGACGTGGTCTGGGACTAAGTTGCCCATCAAGATAGGTACATATTTTATGCATAGAGTTGGCGCATTTCCAATAACACATAATTTTAATGCTTGGTTTAAAAAATAAAGTCATAATAATTATACAAAAAAAATCCAATATACATTCCTTTTTAATACATCACAGGATTATTCGGCTGGTCGCGGCCTACATAAAAAGCGCTGGCGAAATACTGGGTCACGCCAAAGCCACACGTGCCACAGTGCGACTGGACCTTCAAAAACTATCAGTTGTCAAACGCCTGGTGCATCTCAGCCTGTGACATTCAGCTCGCGACTGCAGCAATCTACAAAGGGAAGCTGCACGGTGTTGCATGCATAGGAGCGCGCCGAGCCAACCGTTTCTGTGCGCCCAGAATATCGCGCAAACACCACAACAGTCCAGTCCAGGCTGGTCCGGTGCCTCGCCAGCACCGCCACCCACCACCACGACAGCCTGCTGCCCAACCCCAGGCTGCCCATCCACGCTCACAAGACAGGTGCATGTAGCGAACAAGCGAGCTTCTCCTCCCAGTTTGATTATACTCCCTCTGCAGAGGTCTGGAAACGCACCGCATCATACCACCCACACAGCCGACCCTGTCCGGGAGGCACTCTGGTGTTCATGGAACTTGAAAGCCTTGACACGCACGAAAGGCAGCGGGCCATCGATGACTTCCTCGGCAGCCTGTCCTCCTGGGACCTCCTCTACCTGCGCCGGCGCCTGCACCAGCACGAGTCGCGGATCCAGCTCGCCTCGCTCGAGGACCTGCCCGCCGAGATCGTCATCGCCATCTCGCAGTACCTCGAGCTCGCGGACCTGCTCACGTGCGCCGCCGTCTGCCGCAGCTGGCACGCCGCGTGGACCTGCGGCGCCGTCACCGCGTCGCTGTGCTGCCGCCACTTCGCCGGCCTGACCGAGCGGCACCGCCTACCGCACGCCGACGGTCACCGCCTGCTCGCCGCGCGCGCGCGCCTCTACATCGACAAGTACCTGCAGCCGCGGCCCAACGCGTACTTTTCGTCGCGGTGGTTCGTCGGCCGCGGCGGCGCGGCGGCTGAGGACATGCGCGAGCGTGTCGAGGCCGACCAGCCGGCCGAGTGCGTCGACTTTGGGCTGGACCCCTTGCCCATGTGCTACGACGACGGCCTGCTGGCATGGCAGCCCGACGACGCCTACGTGGTGCTCAACGACCTCAGGGCCATGACGCGCAGCCGGTGCAGCTTCGGGGGCAGCCTCGTCGCCGGCCGCAAGCTCGACATTCAGGCAGTAACAAGAACGCTAATCGTGTTCAGCTCCATCGACCTGCAGGCGAACAGCGAAGTCTGCCGGGAAATGTAAGTCCCTCTCCGTACTGGGTGTTCTGGGCCCTCTGCCATGCTAAGAATCGTCAGCCGAATATGGACCGCAGCCGATGGCGAGTGGAAACGGATCACATTACCGGCGCGGTTCGCCAAATGCTACGCCCAGGGAGGCGCAGTTGTCGCATTGACGGCGACCGGTGGCGCATTTTACTGGTCGCGCGGTAGCCCGACAATAGATCTCGAGACAACGACGATGACTGACTTGACAGCTCCACCTTGTGAATGCAAGCCTTCCTTGCAGAACGTGCCTGGAGTCGTGTTCCATCCAAACGACGACGGCATCTTCTACCTGACCTGGGTCTACCAACCTACGCGACTCTGTATGTATAAGCACTGCATGTTGATTGACAGATTTACAGCACCAGCTTACACCGAATGCAGCTTCAGAACATCGTATTCATGTTATTGTCGTAGTCAAGTATGTACAGGGAAAGCCAGTTAAGAGATACGAGACGACTGTTCCAAATCCAGCACGCTACTGCGATCCCCAGCGGCCCTACTCGGACGGCGTACTGCGGTTCTCATTACGTTGTCAGAGGATGAACAGTCACGGGCTCTCCATGCTTGGAGTGGTCCAAACTTGTCTCCACTACCATGGTAGCAAAAACACAGTGGCCGAGTCACGCTGGGATCTTGCCTGCTTCAATGCGCTCACGGAGAAGTTTGTCCACCGCAGCTATGACAAATGTCTCATCAGCCCCAAGTTCCACCGGCCAACCTGGGACTGGGCCGAGTGGCACAACATCCAGGCGTGGGACGACTACCTGGTGGTGCTGTGGCAGCCGCGGCCGCACGTCATCCACGAGCCGTGCACCTTCACCGAGCTGCTGCTGGCGACGGACAGCCTGGCCTGCATCGCGGGCTCGCGGGAGGCCTTTGTCCAAGGCGTCCGGCAGAGGAGCCTCGAGCCCGCGCTGACCATCGACACCTTCCACCAACGGAGGTCCGGCGTGGCGCGGCGCGTCTTCGTCGACGACGACTTCATCGTGTACGCCGCGCCGGACTCGGTCCTCGTGTCGACTTTCAAGGGCGCCCGGGGCATCGTCCTCCCACCACCGATGGAGGGTACCCCGATGACGGCCCTCGCAGCGCTGCCCCTCCCGCGACAGCCAGGGACACCCCGGACGCCCGCGCCGTCGTGGAACGGGGATGTGTACACGACGCTCCCACGGCCGCAGTTACACAACTAGCCTTAAAGGGCTCATGTTTGAATAATATAGAGCACACTATTGAAGTAAAGGGCCGCATGGCCATCCCTTCCAGGTCGACTTTTGCTATGCTTCTGTGGCTAGCGTGTTTGAACATGACTGCTTCCCTGGCTCTTGCCGCCCGCCGATGTGAGCCTTCATCATCGGATCACTCGACTCCGAGACGATGCCTCCTTACAGGCAGCATATCACAGCTGCGCAAAAGTGCACCCCCCCTTGTTTCTGATTGACAGAGCCAGCCCATATTTGAGTTGCATTTAAGAATGCACGCCGGACAATTGCGTGAAACCGTTCGCGACACAGACCGCACCACGGGGGTTTCATCATACCCATGACAGCCCGACTAAAGCTGCCCGTCGTACGAGTAACTTGGGTAGGCCGATATAATGGCGTCTCTCTGCCTTTTTTGCGTCTGATGTTTATTTTCATCTCATTTCTTAATCTTGTACTCTCTGCCCAATACAGCTGGTCTGAGGTTTTGCTATCGTTCTTGTATCTTTCTTACGCATTTGCTTCACTCGCTGGGCGGTTGATACAATGTACAAGTCGTTGTCGGTCCTGTTAACGCTCCTAACCTTTTTTCTGGCGTTTGCCTCTGCAGTTCCCCAGAACAACAGAAATGAAAAAAGACAGGGCGGCGGCGGTCAGACTCCACAGCAACGGGCAGCCCAGGTACCCGGCGGTATTTTCGAGGAGAAAGATGGCACCGTAATGCTGGACGAGACGGTCATAATCGAGTAAGAGCCCAACAACGGGATGGCCTCCAGCACGCACAAAACTGACATCGTCGACAGCAAACTCCCCATACGCTACCGGGTCAGAGCTCCCGCCGCCCTGTTCAAGGCGGCGTCGAAGGTGCCGGGCGCGCAAGGCGACAAGAAACTGGCCGCGCGAGCCGCTGGCGATGAGCAGGGCACCGTCGGCATTAACGTGCTACTTCACGGCGACGGCGGCCAGTCCTTCTTCGACTTTCCCAACCGGGGCATCCGAGACAACCTCATGGGCGTCGCAGTGCTCGCGCCGGACAAGGGCCTCAGATGGGGCAGCGCTGACCGGGGCAACACCAAGAGGCCCAACGGCGAAGCGCACTCGGCGGCCGTCCATAAGCTCGTCACCAAGGAGCTGCCGAAGATGGTCGACTTTAACCAGTCCAACGTCTTCTTCACCGGCGTCAGCGGCGGCTCGCTGACCCTCTCCGGCTTCTTCATGCCCGCCTTCCTCGGTGACTTCCCCAACGCGGGTGTGCTGCTCTCCTGCGGCGGGCTGGAGCCGCAGGTGCCCTTCACGCCGGAGTCGGAGAAGGCGCTGGCCACCTCGCGCATCCACTTCCAGTCGACGAAGAAGGAGCAGGACGGGCTGAAGGGGCTGATCTCGGGCGCGGCGCGCGTGTACGAGCAGAAGGCGTTGGAGAGCGGCATGAACGAGGCTCAGATCGACGCGCTGCAGACGCTGGACAACCAGCCCACCGGCGGGCACTGCGCGTTTGACGGCTTGGATTTCGTGACCGGCGTGCAGGCGCTGGCGAACAACTTTGGCCAGATCATGCTGCCCAACGGCGACGGCCGGATCGTGGTACCCAAGGGCAAGGGACAGAGCACGAACGACGTGCGGACGGGCGTGGTAGGGAACGAGGACCTGTTTGGTCAGAAAAGGCAGGTTCAGAACAAGCAGAGTCAGAACAAGCAGGGCGGCGACGGTAATGGCGGTGGCCAGGGCCAGCGAGGAGGCAAGGGCCGGAAAGGAGGCAAACGCGGGAAAGGAGGCAAGCGCCGGCAAGGAGGCAAGCGCCGACAAGGGCTGCTTGGGAATTAGAGTACATTGACTGTTTCACGAGCATGAAAAAAGATTCACCAAGTGCAAGCAGATCTCAAACGGGCCAAAGAGGCAGGTTGTTTACACAAATGCGCATTGGGCCGAATTATGCCGCATTGCGTTGTGCCACGCGTTAATGAATGGCCGGCCGATTTGTCTTACCCAGCTGGGCAATATGAGATGCGTCATAGTTTGCATCATAACGCATAAACTCGCATCGGGATGTGAGACGGGTGTCAGAAGTGCCGTCGCACCTTAAATTAGGTGACTATTTTATTGTTTGTACATGACATGGTGAACAAAGCACAAATTTGGAATTGGGGCGGGGGGAGGCAACTGATATAGGCGTATGCATGGTATAACTGGTCATGATAAGTAATAAATCGGGAAAGCAATAGGAAGCCAATCGGCAGCTAAAAAGTACCATGCATCGTATGTAGGTACCGCCTACCTACTTACATAATTACCTGTATGTAACATGCGGCTGGCCCACGAGCCTGCCGCTGCAGAGCGACAGTAGCGGAGCTTCCCCCCGCAGCAAAAGTTCCAGCAGCCTACTAAGACAACGGCCTGGTAGCGGCTGACCCGCTGGAACAATGTTCTTTAACCTTTATACTTTATTAACGTTGACTGCTGTACTGCGTACTGCGTGCTGCGTACTGCATGCTGCGAGGTCGGCAAGTACATAGCTGCACGTTAAAAGTTAATCGGGTACACTGGCCGTTGGGCGCGTGTTGCAGTGGTGGGCCACAGATCGGGAAGGTCACACCAGCTTTCAACAAATTACGTGATGCCTCTAGGTTCCGCGGACTTGGTGGCCAGCGTGACTCGACCAGGGTCAGCAACTCAGCAACACATCTTCGCCCGCAACAGGTAGATCCCGCCATCCCGTCTCCCATCACCTGTCCTCTTGATCTTGCCTCTCCATCTTTCAACCCCGTTTTCCTTTATTTTCCTCCCTCTAATATCTGACTCCTCCTGCTCGTTCTGTCCATCCTACTGCCCTCTGCGCCAAACATCCCACCGCCCAGCGCCGAGGCACCAGCATGGCGCCGTCCGATGACCGGACCGCGGCTGCCCGCCAACGCAGCCATGACGACCGCGACACTATGTCCACATACACTGTCAGCGACGACGGCATCGCGCTCTCCCACGCCTCCGACTCCGCGCGTCGCCGCGCCGTCCGCCACAAAAAGGTCGTCCGCGCCGTCGCCCTCGTCGTCGCCACCGCCATGTCGCTGTGCGCCGGCTCCAACGCCGTCTTCTCGCTCTACGCGCCGCAGTTCCAGTCGCGCCTGCGCTACACCCAGTTCCAGGTCAACGGCGTCGCCATCGGCAGCTCCGTCGCCCTCTACCTGCCCATCTCCGTCATGGGCTACGCCTGCGACCGCGCCGGGCCCGCGCCCCTCGCCCTCCTCGCCGCCCTGCTCTTCGCCACCGGCTACGGCATCGCCGCCGCCATCTACCGCAAGCTCGACCTCGACTACAACAGCCTCGGCAAGCCGCCCGCCGCCCCCGGCAACGAGTGGTCCTACCCGCTCATGGTCTTTGCCTTTGTCTGCATCGGCGCCGCCACCTGCGCCATGTACATCTCTGCCGTCTCGACATGCGCCAAGAACTTCGGCAAGGGCAGGTACAGGGGCTTGGCCCTCGCCCTCCCCATCTCCGCCTTCGGGCTCAGCGGCATGTGGATCAGTCAATGTGCCAGCCGCTTGTGGTACATACTGCGGCCAGACGGCACCAAGGGCGACGTTGACGTGTTCCGCTTCTTCATATTCCTCGCCCTCATCCTGTTTTCAGTTGGCCTCTTGGGCTTCTTCACCTTGCAGGTCGTAGATGAGGATGACTTGATTGAGGAGGCGATTGAAGAGCTGGAGCAAAGCGGCCTTTTGGACGACCGCTCATTGCTCCGACGCGCCGAGTCGGGATACGGAACAAATACTCCTGCCACGCCGGCTTCCATTGAGAATACGTCACTGCTTGCCAGTTCCTTGAGGGAAGACGACGATGCCAAGTGGAAGAAGAATTGGGTCCTCAACGCTGAAACGAGGCGGTTCCTGGCAGACAATACCATGTGGCCCTTTGCACTGGCGTTCCTGCTCATGGTCGGCCCGGGCGAGGCCTTTATCAACAACCTCGGCACCATCATTGGAACATTGTCGCCCCCTCTTGCAGATGGCTTCAGCAGTGGAACTTCAGCGGCTACCCACGTCTCCATCTTTGGCCTAACAAGCACGGCCGGACGGATATTGATTGGTACCATCACAGATCTAGTCGCGCCAGCCCCTCAGACGCAGCATGTCCAGCTCCCCAACCACCGCGTCTCGAGGCTGCAGCAGTTCACCATCTCCCGTGTGGCATTCATGCTCCTCTTTGCCATGACCATGTCTCTAGGGTTCGCCTTCCTCGCTTCCGGTGCTGCGCAGAATCATGCCGACCGCTTTTGGGTCGTCTCCGGCCTTGTCGGTGCCGGCTACGGTGCTATTTTCAGCCTCGCACCCATCATTGTCACGATCATCTGGGGCGTTGAAAATTTCGCCACCAACTTTGGCATCGTCACGACACTTCCGGCGCTAGGATCGACTTTCTGGGGCCTCGTCTACGCGGCCGGATACCAGACCGGCGCAGGCCAGCCCAGGCTGCCATCTGGCCCGAATGGCCCTGTCGAGGATGAGCTCTTCTGCTATGGGAAGGCTTGTTACTCGGCCACATTCTGGGGCGAAGCCATCACCGTCTGGGTTGCTTGCGCCCTGCTTCTCTGGGCCTGGTTGGGGCCTGGTGGCTGGAAGCAGCGCGGCATTCTCATTTAGGGATGCTCGTATCCTGCTAACATATGCATTCTTTTTTCACATTCCGTATTCCATTTTATAGCGAGATATACGCATTGCATCGGGCCTTGGGCACCTCATTTTGGAGTTTCGTTAGATATGGGCATCTCAGCTTAACGCTAAGCGCGCACTTGGTTTTTGAATTATACATTAATTCCTTGACTCCGGATTTTCAGTTGTCAAATGCCGATTCAGCCGAAAGAACAGGTGTTGGATCTGTATTGTAGCTTTTCAATTAATCCTGCACGTGATTTCGTACCATTTCGCGTCACGGCGACCGTTAGGGTCGCGTCCACTCCACCCAGCTTCCCAACTCGTTTGCATCAGGCAATCTCTCGTTTGGCTGCACTGGCTGTCTGCAGCCTGCGAAAAGACGATTGGCTTTCCAACGCAGTAGGGCTTTGTTCTCAGCGCTGAACAGCAACATGCCCGCATCTACCGGTGAGCAGCGCAACAAACCACATCGAGTGCACATGAACCTGCTGGCGCTAACCGGGCCGTGAAGAGGATACGATTCGTATCCTGGTAGCGACGGACAATCATGTCGGCTTCGAAGAGCGAGATGCCATCCGAAAAGATGATAGCTGGCGGACTTTTGATGAGATTATGACGCTGGCCCGTACCGAAGATGTACAAACGGCTCCCTAACCATCTCTACCCACGGCTTGCTGACTTGTCGCAGGTGGACATGGTCCTATTAGCCGGTGACTTGTTTCACGACAACAAACCGTCGCGAAAGTCGCTGTACCAGGTTATGCGAACGCTTCGACAGAATTGCCTCGGGATGAAGCCGTGTCCGCTCGAGTTCCTTTCCGACGCCGCGACCGTGTTCGAGGGCGCATTCCCCCACGTCAACTACGAAGACCCCGACATTAACATTTCTATCCCCGTATTCTCCATTCACGGCAACCACGACGACCCATCCGGAGACGGCAACCTCTGCTCGCTCGATCTACTGCAAGCCTGTGGACTTCTCAACTACTATGGCCGAGTGGCGGAGGCTGACAACATTGAGGCGCGGCCGATCCTGCTGCAAAAGGGCGAGACGAAGCTGGCACTCTTTGGCTTGAGCAACGTGCGCGACGAGCGAATGTTTCGCACATTTCGAGACCACAAGGTCAAGTGGTTCAAGCCTAGTGCTGAGACCGGGGAGTGGTTCAACCTCCTCGCTGTGCACCAAAACCATCACGCACACACGGCGACTTCCTATCTGCCGGAGAATGTGCTTCCAGACTGGATGAATCTGATCGTATGGGGTCACGAGCATGAGTGCTTGATTGACCCGACACGGAACCCGGAAACAGGCTTCCACGTCATGCAGCCTGGGTCGTCCGTGGCAACCTCATTAGTTCCTGGTGAGGCCGTTCAGAAACACGTAGCAATCGTCAGCGTCACCGGAAAGGAGTTCAAGATGGACAAGATTCCGCTCAAAACAGTCCGACCTTTTGTCACGAGAGAAATTATTCTGAACCAGGATAAGCGTTTCAAAGGCTTGGATAAAAAAAAGGACAACCGACAAGAGGTTACGCGAAGACTAATGGAGGTTGTGGAAGAAATGATTGACGAGGCAAACACAGAGTGGGAGGCCATCCAAACAGATCAAGAAGCTTTGGAAGAGCCACCGCTGCCCCTTATTCGCCTCAAGGTCGAATACACAGCGCCAGAAGGTGGCGTGTTCGAGTGCGAGAACCCGCAGAGATTCTCCAACAGGTTTGTCGGCAAGGTGGCGAACACCAATGACGTGGTGTACTTTTACCGCAAGAAGACAGTTCAGCGAAAGGCCACCGCCGCTGCTCCCGCCGAAATCTTGGAGGGCCTAGAAGACGCCGGCGACATGGTCAAGGTGGACTCGCTCGTCCAGGATTTCCTTTCTGCACAGTCACTCAAAGTTCTCCCACAGGCGCCCTTTGGCGAGGCCGTCAATCAGTTCGTCGCCAAGGATGACAAGCATGCCATGGAACTGTTTGTTTCCGAACATCTAACAGGCCAGGTGAAGCAGATGCTTGGGCTAGAGTCCGATGATGAGGACCTCAACGCTGCCATGGAGATTTACAGAACAAGGGTGGAGAAGCAACTGGAGAGTGGTGTCAAGGCAGTGCGCGCCGAGCGACGTCGCGTGCTCCGGCCAAAGCCGGATACGTGGGACAGCGACTTTGACGGCGAGTGGGAGGATTCGGCCGATGCCTGGACGTACGAGGCCGCCGACGACGCTGGCACGGGGCCGCGCTCTCGAACAGCCGACTCGCTCATTGAGGAGGAGGAAGCGGCGCCAGCCAAGACGACTCGACGCGGAGCGGTAGCAAAGAAGGCGCCGGCGAAGAAGGCACCCGCAAAAAAGGCCACCACAACCAGAGGCCGCGGCCGCAGGGCACCTGTGGAGGAGGAGGAGGAGGACGTGGTGATGGAGTCGGACGAAGAGCCGGAGCCAGCGCCGCCGCCAAAGCGAGCCACAAGAGCAGCGCCGGCGAAGAAGGCAACCGCACCAAAGAAGACGGCAGCGACGAGGACGTCGACAAGGACTCGGCCGGCGACACAGACGACATTGAACTTTTCACAAAAGTCTGGTGGGACGCAGGCAAAGGGCATCGAGATTAGCGACGACGAGGTTTCGGACGATGATGCCTTCGAGCCTGCGCCCGTAGCGACGAGGTCCAGACGGCGATAGGGACCAAGCCTGTCTTATCTACATGTGTGGTGTATACTGAATATAAAAACGAGATCCACTAAGGAGGAATCGCTGGTTACAATTACGAAGTTGACTCGGATATAAAAAGAAATTTCACGATAAAAATGAATGAAATGAATAAAGTCTGAAGCAAAACAGAGTAAAAAAAGAATACGCTTCTGAGAAGCGTGGCGGATCTCTCCCGCCGGGAATTGAACCCGGGTCTCAAGCGTGACAAGCTTGCATACTGACCACTATACTACGGAAGATGTTGTGACTTGCGACCGTTTTCGGCCGCCGTAGTGGATCTTGGGAAGCGGCTCTGTTATTTGTGTACATATTATATCTGCGGTCAATGCAGACAATCAGACAGCGAATTTAGCCCAGGACAGGTAGCATAAGTCGGAAGTCAATGTAACCGAAAGGGCGTGGCTAAGTGGCTATAGGTGGTGTTGTCGTTTGTATAGCGAGAAGGCGCCTTCGATCTGGTCCGGCCATTCGTAGCATTCATATGAATAGCTCGTGACAACAGCGGCATCTTGGTGCGTGATTTGCCATCGGAACCTACGAAAGAATAGAGGGTATTCCCTTGATGTAGATTGGTTGCAATGGAAGACGCCATAGTGGCAGCAGCTGGCGCGACCGCGATGCCATGCCAGACGGCGGCTCTTCGAGCGAGGACTATAGTCTAACGTGGACCAGCATGACATCGACACTCCGCTGGTCCGTTCCTTGACACTGCAGGAGACTCAAAATCGTCAGCCGGCATAATATTGACTCACGATGAGCCACTGCCGACTGCAGTCTATCGTGCACTGGCTACATCGACACTCCGCTGGTCCATTCCTTGACACTGCAGGAGACTCAAAATCGTCAGCCAGCATAATATTGACTCACGATGAGCCGCTGTCGACTCATGATGACTTTCCGGGGTAAAGTGGGGCCGGTCGGAGAACGGCGTTCGTCCCGGGCGGGGCATGGTGGCGCAGATGCACGATGTAGAATGCAGGGTATCCTGATATAAAAGAAACAGATGGCGTGACGACGAGGTCCTTCAATGCGTCCAACATTTTCCGCGCTGTGGAATTCCAAAATCCCCCAAGACATGAGCAAAGCGGAAACGATCTAACTCGTCAGGGCCTGGAACAGCCGTGAACGGCAACGCCCCAAAAACCATGAACAGAGCAGCCACCGCGGGAAGGAGACTTGGCAAGCAACCCCCTCAATAAATGGAGAGCTTGGGCACCTAGGTACATCATCCAGCTGCTCGCTGCCCATTCAACGCCAGCACCTCGCATCCCATCTCCTCCTCCCACAGGTCCCAAGGCCAATACCAATCCATACATACATTCAAGAAGGGAAGAAAAAAAAAGCCACTACAATGACCAACAGCACCATCCGGCTCGGCACCGCCTCGCCCGGCACGCAGGCCACGCGGGCCGCCACCCTGCGCCAGCTCGCCGCGCTGGCCCGCCGCGCCGCCGCCCAGCACATCGACCTGCTGCTGCTGCCCGAGGCGTACATTGGCGGGTACCCGCGAGGCACGAGCTTCGGGAGCGTCATCGGCGACCGCACGCGCGCCGGCCGCGACGAGTACCTGCGGTACTTTGAGGCGGCCGCCGACCTGGGCGACGTGGTCGGCGACGGCGGCGCCGGCGCCGGCGACGCCTGGGTGCGGCGGCAGCTGGGCGGCAGCCACCGCGCATCGGAGACCACCGGCGGCGACGGACAGCTACCTCCGCACCACCAGCGCGGCGACGGCACCCGCGAGGAGCTGGAGCGCATCGCCGCGGAGACGGGCGTCTTTCTGGTCGTCGGCGTCATCGAGCGCGCGGGCGGCACGCTGTACTGCGCCGTCGTGTACGTGTGCCCGCGGGAGGGCACCCTGGGCAAGCGCCGCAAGGTGATGCCTGTACGTTTTCCTTCTTTTACTCCCTTTTTTTTCCTTCAGACCTGGCTGACACAAAAACAACTGTACAGACCGGCACGGAACGCCTCTGCTGGGGCCAGGGCAGCCCGAGCACCCTCCGCGCCGTGTCGACGACGATCCGCGGCGCGCGCGTCAACCTGGCGGCGGCCATTTGCTGGGAAAACTACATGCCGCTGCTGCGGCAGGCGCTGTACGCGCAAAACGTCAACCTGTACCTGGCGCCGACCGCGGACAACCGCGACCAGTGGATGGCGCTGATGCGCACGGTGGCGGTCGAGGGGCGGTGCTTCGTCGTCAGCAGCAACATGGCTGTCCGGGACGGCGGCGGTGTGAACGGCGTCGATGCGGCGGCGGAGGAGGAGGAGGATGTGTCGCCGACGAGGATGGCGATGCCGCGGAGGCGCAACTCGACCATCACGGCCGAGGGCAACGAGATTGCGCTGCCGGCAGCGGCGGCGGCAGCGGGCGGGGTCTCGCCGACGAGCGCGCGGCCGCCGCCACAGCAGCAGCAGCAGCAGAGACGTCCGCGCCGACGGTCCGTGTTTGACAGCGACGGCAACGAGATTGTGCTGAGCTGCGCGGCGGTGGACGAGGACGACAAGGCCGAGGATGCGGCCGCGCCGACGGCCAACGGGGCGGCGGCGGCGCACACCGGCCCGGCCAAGGCGGCTGGGTCGGCGCCCGGGTGGCTGTCCCGCGGCGGGTCGGCGATTGTCTCGCCGTATGGCGACGTGCTCGCCGGGCCGCAGTGGGAGGACCCGGAGGGCCTCGTGTGGCACGACGTCGACCTGCGCGACTGCATCCGCGGACGGCTGGACCTCGACGCCGCGGGGAGCTACTCGCGCAACGACTCGTTCAAGCTGACTGTGACGGGCCTGGACCTTGATCCTCTGCCGTATTGAAGCTGGCAGTGAGACAAATGGCCTTTCTTTTCCTTCTTTTTTACTTTTTCAGCTTCTCTCTGTTGGTGGCTGGTTGTACGCTAGGGTAACCTCCGTGTATCCCTTTTCACATGATTTTGGCAGCGTGGATGCCATCGTGTAATTCCTAGTTGTACTTTAGTTTGTGTAAAAAACAAATCCAGGCTTCAGCAATCAAATTGTACCCATTGTTCGGATTATCGCCCTCGAAATTGTCTCAGGCGACCCGACCGGCCGCCCTTTGTACCCCACGTTCACCCAGGGCGTGGTCCATCATCAAAAGCAAAACGACTCTATTTTAGCGACGCAATTTGGGATTGTTAGCACATCCCTTCGTATCCCTGCATTAGCCTGGTTTTTTTGCTTCATTTAGCACAACTTAGAGGAACCTGTTGATGCCCTCGTCCGCAACTCCATCCCTCCGCGGCAGTTCCGGGCCTCGGACATTCATGTATGTAGCATCACACGCGATAACGAGGTCAATCTCGAAATATATAAGTACCAGCGACATTCACATTTCCCTCTTGGACTTCTCTCTCTATCCAGCTTCAAACCCTCACCTCACTCTTATACTATCCAACTCCAACTCACCACAGTCTTTACCACCAACACCAACACCACAACACCACAGCCCACCAAGCTCAACATGCAGTTCATCACCGCCATCTCCCTCCTCGCCGCCGCCGTCACGGCCGCCCCGAACACTCCCCGCTGGAACTTCCAGGCCTGCCCCAGCGGCCTCTACTCTAACCCGCTGTGCTGCGCCACCGACGTCCTCGGCGTCGCCGACCTCGACTGCTACACCCGTGAGTTTGCCCCCCCCCCCCCCCCGCGTCCCAACGTCTGCCTTTCCCACCGGTCACGTTGTGCAAACGCTAACCTTGCCTGTCCTCAATACAGCCCAGGATTCCATCTCCAGCCCCAGCCTGTTCCAGGAATCCTGTGCCAAGGGCGGCCAGCGCGCCAGATGCTGCGTCGCCCCCGTCGCCGGCCAGGCCCTCCTCTGCGAGACTCCCGTCGGCGTTGTCTAAGCACGTGGCTACATGGCGGAAATCATCCTTCCCACCTTTTTATTTTCGGGAGGCGTGATCATCATATTGCTATATAAGGAGAGGATGGGGCAATTTCAGTGCAACATCCTGAAGAGGGACATAAGAAGGGACTTGTACTATAAAACACAAAACTTGTTGTAGTCAACATGAATATAAACGATCGGTACATGCCACGTTAACCTGACTTCCTTTCATTTCGACTTGGTATTGCTCAAATATCATGGTGTCATTCAAAAACAGACCAAATTACAATTCGCCATCGCTCGCTCGATGCCATCGTATCATTACACAACTCCATGCCCAATGCAGCTATGCAGCTTCGCGCTCCTTATTCTGGAGCATCCTCGCTCGGCTGCTGCCTCTGACACGGCCGCCATCCCTTCTCCGCCGCCTCGACGGCCTTGGCCTCCTCCTGCGTCTCCCGGCGCTGCCTCTCTAGCGCCGCCTGCGCGAGCACCTCCCTGCGACTCAGCCCGGCCGTGATGCCGCCCGCCGCCGCCACGCCGCCCCCGAGGACAAACTCGCCGCCGGTCCAGCCTCCCCCGTCCTCCTCCGCCTCCTCCGGCCCGTACGCGTCCTGCTGCCCCGACACGACGTACCGCGACGTCTCGCCCAGCGTGTGGCCGCCCGTCTTCCAGTCCGCCGCGTCGACCTCGCGCTCGATGGCGTGGCACAGGTCCCAGAACGCGCGGTCGTGGTCGCCGTGCACGTTGTGCGCCAGCTCGTGGCACAGCGTCTTGCGGATCGTCTTGTAGTCGCGGTACCCGTCGTGCGCGTCCGTCCGCAGCCGCAGCTCAATCACCTCGCCCCGGTTGCGGTTCAGCCCGAGCAGCCGCGTCGTGCCCTCGTGCGTCGCCTGCGTGTTGGACAGCGGCTCCATCTCCGTCAGCAGCGCCACCGTGTACTTGCGCTTCTTCATCGTCGCCCGCACGCCGGGGTCCTCCTTGAGCCGCGTGAGCAGCGCCATGCTGCGCTCCGGCCGTGGGAGGCCCTGCAGCGGCTCCACCTGCAGAAACGTGTACTTGGTGTCGTCGGCGGCGGGTCGCTTGTGTGGGCGGCTGCTGCTGCCCGCCTTGCGGCGGTGGGCGAGGCGTGCGGTGGCGCGCTGCTTGATGCGCTCGCACATGTTCTGCACCACCTGCGCCTCGGAAGAAGCCGATCCCATGAGCTTGAGTGTCTTGCCCTGGAGCTCGGCCAGGGACATGTCCGGGTTCTTCAGCGGCGCCTTGAGCATGGGGCCCTTGGGCACAAAAATCTTCTGGTTGGTCACAGGGATGTCGAGCGTGGCCTCGATCTCTTCAAAGAGCTCGATGAGGGTAGCATCGGACGGGAACTGCATGTCGCACGTCGTCTGGCGGTGGGAGATTGTGATGGTTATGTAGTCGCTGTCAGAGTCAGCCTCCGAGGCGTCGGGGCTGTGCGGTCGCTGTTTGTCGGCCATTGTTGTTTGCTCTTTTCTCTTTAGGGCACGAGCACGACTCTTTAGCTCTTTGGATCAAACCGTAGTGTTGAAGCGGTGCGTTTGATGAGTTATTTATGTAGTGGTCAAGTAAGTGCAGGCGAAGTAGACTGATTCAAGGTGGTGTGATGTGGATTACAAATGCGCGGATTGCCAGTCCGTTGTGGTATAATAAAGGGTGGAGTTTGCTTGTAGGTCGAGTCAATATCAAGGGTTGGTAAGGAACAGGTCGACAGGGCCGGAAGAAGCAGGGATAATATATGTCGTGCGTTAGGCTCGATTAGAGGAGCAGGAAGGTTGGGCTTTTCTGGGGTTCATCTGAAGGGTTCGGGTTGCTTCGTCAGTTGCTTGGTAATTGGTAATGACGTTTCGAAGATTATGCATGCGCCACACGGGGCCTTGGCACATTATCACATATGTACGATGACAGAGACGGTGGAGACACTGTGGCTGACAGATTCGGTGAGGCGCAGCAACGGAGTCAAGCTTAAAGTCCGACAAGGGAGGTTCGTATTCGTATCCCAGCGTTGGTTGCCTCAGGAAGTGCTTGGAAACATCCAGTTGAGCCTCTTGCTGTTAAATAATAATGTTAGATAACCTGGATATTTTATACGATATTAATGCCTTAAATACGACCAACACGGCTTTCCCCGAAGTGTGAGGGCCAAGTCCTGTATCGTTGAAACTACCCGGCAACGTTAATAATATCAGAACAGGGTCGCAATAGCAAGATATAAATAGCTTTTTCTCCAGTACATCTACGCCATGTACAAAATGCATGGTTGACCTCCTGAAAGAATACTTCAAATATCATGTACACTTTCCATTCAATGTAACATTGTTCTCACTCTCCTCAGCCCCTCACGACCTGCCGCTAAAGGGAAGCCGAGGCACGTTGCCTCGGCAGATCGACAGCTAGTTGGGCCATCTTCTATCTTCATTACGAGAAGCTCTCTTGTCCATCAAGGCATCTTTGTTCCCCAAACGCCATCTCCCTCCCATACATCATGTCCGCCAATCTTCCCACCTATGCCGACCAACAGGCCTGGAAGGACATCCAGGCCTTCCTCCCCGCGCGGCTGCACTTCACGCCCGAGCACTCCCCCGTCGAGGAGTGGTGGTCGCACCGCGGGCACGACCTGCACCTCGACCGGTGGCGCAACCCGTCCGCGCGGATCCGCGTCATCCTGCACCACGGCGTCGGCACCAACGGCCGGCAAATGTCCATGATCCTCGGCCTGCCGCTGCACGCCGCGGGCTTCGACGTCGTCGCCATCGACATGCCGGGCTACGGCTGCACGCGGGTCTCGCCGGCCAGCAAGCCGTACCCGTACGACGAGTGGGTGCAGATCGGCAGCGACTTTGTCGACCGCGAGGCCGAGGGCGACGCCCGCCCGGTGGTGCTGTACGGGCTGAGCGCCGGCGGCATGCTGACCTACCACATCGCCGCGCGCAACCGCAAGGTCCGCGGCATCGTCGGCATGACCTTCCTGGACCTCCGCCTGCGGCAGGTCGCGGACGAGACCTCCCACGACATCGTCATGAGCCGTGCCGGCCTGCCGCTCGCGAGGCTGGCCAACTCCACGGGCCTCCACTGGCTGCGCATCCCGATGGCGCTCGCGAGCAAGATGTCCACGCTGGTCAACGACGACAAGGCGCTCGCCATCTTCCTCAAGGACGCGTCGTCCGCGGGCTCGTCCGCCACGACGCGCTTCCTGGCGACGTACAGCTCGTACAAGCCCGCGCTCGAGCCGGAGGACTTTGACGTGTGCCCGATCCTACTGACCCAGCCGGCGGAGGACCGGTGGACGCCGGAGCACCTCAGCAACCTGGTCCTCGACAGGGTCAAGAAGGTGCCGGTGACAAAGGTCACGCTGACCAACGCGGGGCACTACCCGCTGGAGGATCCGGGCTTGCAGGAGATGGCGGATGCGATCATCAAGTTTTTGAGGAGCCTGGAGCCATCCCCTGAGAAACTTTAATTTTGCCCAGTTGATATTTATACCGTGCTGAAAGCGACGTTATTTGAAGGGTTTTCTATAACTTTATGACAAATTGTAATATATCATCTATAGTATTAGCTGATAATCAAGGGTTCGCCTGCCACGGCTACGA
Source organism: Cordyceps tenuipes (assembly GCA_025583755.1). NCBI lineage: Eukaryota > Fungi > Ascomycota > Sordariomycetes > Hypocreales > Cordycipitaceae > Cordyceps > Cordyceps tenuipes. Next base: position 204,052 of record JANZYN010000019.1, read on the forward strand.
AGACAAACGCCTTTCCCGCTTCTGATTGAAGCTTCTGTTCAAAATAGCGTGATTTCTTCAAGCTCTACACCATTCTTCCGCAGCACATCAACAGTGACAGCCTTGTACATGTCCGCAATCAACACCTGGTCTCCCATACGCACACCAGCTCCAGCCTCAGTCTTGGAGTACAGCATCTCGATGCGAGCGTCGGTTCGAAAGGGTCGCCCGCCGAGGAAGCCGACGTATCCGTACCCGCCCTCCAGCGTGAGACGCACCTCTCTCATGCCGATGCCTAGAAGCGGGCCGAGGAGTTCCTCGCCCGCCATGTTGGACGCGACGAACCCGGAGCCGACGACGCGGAACCTCTTCTCACTCGTCTTTCGAAGCACGATGGACTGACGACAGCCGGGCAGCGCATAGAGCTGGTCGCCTACAGTCGCCGAGTTGAACACCGAGCCGAAGCTGCCTGATGAGGTCTTGACCAAGCATCGGCCGGCGCCTCTCTCGCGTATACACCGGGCAATCAACGGGCTTATTTCCCGTTGGCCGCTCTTGTTACTGTCTTGCTCTCCGTTCTTCTGCCGATCGCCAGGGATGAAGCTGCGCAGAAAGCTGAAGGCTTCCGTCATGGGCACAAGACCGTTGGCTGGGTCTACATCCATCGGGAAGGTAAATTCCAGGACCCCCTCGGGGAAGAGGGCAAATGCAACATGTGTCAAGACATTCAAATCAATAACAGCGACCTTGGCCACCCACGTAAACACTTTCTCAACTGCCGCGCAGACATCTGCATTGCTCGATGTCGGTGACAGGCCCAGATCCAGCACGTCAGTTATGTCCGCGAACCTCCGGCCCCAGCAGGTGAGCTCCCCCGTAACATCTTGCCGGTACTCATTCCTCAGCAGACTCAGGCTGTGGCCCACAAAGTACGCGTGCACGCCTCTCTTGGCATGCCAGTTGGGCACCCACGACGGCAGGCCGGCCATGCCATTCGGCCACTCGCACGAGCTCAGCAGGTCCACGCCATCCCGCAGCTGCTGCAGGCACACGCGCTCAAACAGCGCCGCCGCGGTGCACCCCGGCCCGTAGTCCGGGACCACGTCAAGACGCGGCTTGCAGAGCCGGAGCACGGCGTAGATGCGGTCGCGCGGGTCGTAGCAGTCACGGTACCGGACCGTCTCCATTGCCGCGTCAAATCCGAAGCCGAGGAAGAACCGCGCCATCAGGAAGATGAGCACGTTTCCGCGGCGCGCGGACCAGCGCCGGCGCAGGGCGGAGGTCGAGGTCGAGCAGGAGCCGTCGCGGCCCCGGTCCCGGTCGACGTAGAAGCTCTGGTATACTATGATTACCGTCTGCAGGTGCACAAACGGCACTTTCTGCGGCCCCCATTGAATAATGGCCGTGTCAGGGTTGGTGAGTCCGAGTTCTTGGAGTGTCCACACGCGGTCGAACCAGCTGTTGGACACGCCGAGTATGAGGCTCTCGAAATCTTTTTCTGCAAACACAAGGTCCTCAGGCGGCGCATCTCCGGTCTTCCAGGACAGGAGATCCTTGCGAAAGTCGTACCGGGCGAGCCGTGCGAGCTTGTTCAACAGGGCAACGACCTCGGCGCTGCCATCCACCGCCGGCCCGAACCAGATGACCACCCGCTCGGCCAGCTCATAGATGGAGCCCATGTGAGCCACTTGCATGCCCTTCTCCGCCTCGTCGTCTTGGTTGATGCATATCGCATCGATCCATAAAGTCCGGACTGCCGACACGCTGCGCAGGTGCTGCAGCGCGCATCGCAGATTCTCGCGGACCGTCAGGTATCGAGGTAGGGTGTCCGCGGGCTCGCCCCTGTCCTCGACGAGAATACTAGGCTCTTCCGGCAGCACCGGACCCCATACATAAGAAAGCGCCTCGTACTTGGGCGGCTCAGATCCGTCGCTGGGAATGGAGACGGGCTCCAGCTCGACATAGATGTCATCAGCAAAGGCGCCCGGTAACAAGCGCAGCAGTCGCGATGCGAAGCCGCTTGGAATAGCTGGTAATGGGGGGTGCATATACTCAATCATAATGTATTGTTTGTAGCATTTTTTACAGGACAGCTGTGGGCGGACTTGCTGGAGGGAATATGAATGCAAGGCTGACCACGCGATAGCTGAAGTAAGACTCAGTCAGCCTCACTTACGGAGGCCTTAGCTTATAGGACCTCGTAATTGCAACAACGCCAAAATTTTGAATAACTTTAAATCTGATTAAATAATACATGACCTAGTGAGTAAGATACATTCAGACATTTCTCTTAAAGCTATCGAACTTGATAGACTATAATAGTTAACCTGCTCTCAACAAATGGTCCCCTGTAGCTCAGTTGGCTAGAGCGTCAGACTGTTAATCTGAAGGTCGCAAGTTCAAACCTTGCCGGGGGAGGACCTCCTTTGCTTTTTGCTTTTTATTGCATTCCATTATCACGCACAAATTTCTCTTGTGATCTCCCTTCTCTTCCTTCCCGGTTGAAATAACACTACCAGTCGATGCTATTTATGCAATATAGGCAATTGCTTGAAAACTGTAATCCCACGCTAGCAGGCTTTTTGTTCATTCAAAATTGCCATGGGCTATTCAGTCTGGGTGCATGCCCTAACGGCCAAGCAAGATTCATGCTACATTTATAGCCTTATTATTAATATTAGCTAGCATAAGGCAAGGATGGCGAGACAGTCGCGAAGTGGCTATGAGTTTGCGCCGTCCTGCTATGTCTTGTTTGGTCGGATGCGCGACTGGCTGACTCTTATTATTACTCTCTCTCTTTTCCTTTGTCTTGTTGCATCGAATTACGCGTCTTAGGAGAATGGAAAGCACATTTGTATCACTTCAATATCACTCCAATCAAGCGCAGCCGTGCCTCGAGCTCGGCGCTGTCCTCGTGTCATTTGTATTTGTATTTTCAGTCTCAGTACTGGCAGAAGGTTCCCATCTTCGATCTCGGTGTCACTGTCCGAGTCGTATCCAAACAGCGGCGTGTGCTCCTCTGGCAACGAACTGGCGACTGGGAGAATTCGCAGCGCAAGTCGATTTGGCGAGCGTGGAGGCGCTCGACGCGCCCGTTAGGAACCAGGAGGGAGGCGGGGACAGCGAAGCAGGCGAGGTTGAGGTTTATGATTCTGTTCTTCAAAGAGTTCAGTTGATTGGTGCATGCTCTGTTACTCCACATCTCAAAAGGCGTTTACGGTACAACCTTCATTGTTGGTTTTACAGAACTTGCGGCCACTTTACGCACGCCTAATGATAATGCACGCCACCTAACGCGCCCTACAGCCACTACAAATACCTCCCGCTGAGCTTCCATGAACTCAAATGTACTCTCGCGTAAAAGACATAAATGCCGCTGGCATGTTATCATTGTCTTTAAATTGAGCAGGCTCGGCGCTGTGGCATGAAATGATTTCTCTGCGAACAATAGAAAAAAAAGGAATTGTTATACATAGAGTGAAGAGAGGAGAGGAATGATTTTCTACGACAAGAAAAGAATTATCTCACACGATAAAGAAAGAAGACAAGAGAAATCAGCATATGATTAGAAAAGATTCAACAGCAAAAAGTAAAGAGAAGAGCCATCGGCCTCGGCAAAGCTGTGTGAAATTGCTGAAACAATGCAAAAAGATAAGGAGGTAATGGTCCTCCCCCGGCAAGGTTTGAACTTGCGACCTTCAGATTAACAGTCTCTGGTGTGGATGTTAGTGTGCTGATGCCATCTTGTGGTACTGGACCGCAACTTACGACGCTCTAGCCAACTGAGCTACAGGGGACCAATTGGTCGGTTGTTGTGCGGTGAGCTTATTTCATACTAACAACGTTCCTGATTTCAATTCTTCAAGCGGGTTCATGCCTTCCACTCTGGAAGACCCTGGTATCGTTTTACGCAATTGAGCGATCGGATCTCCCGGTGCGTGTTCCCTAATTTCCACCTGCAGTTAGTCCGCAAGACCGAGGTGCTCGCAGTCCCCTGGAGGAATTGACTCCAGCACCAAAAAAATGCTTCTAGGGCATTTCACGTCAATTTGGTAAGGTACTCTTCTCAAACTTATACATGGGTACCTGACAGGGCTACCAGGTCGTTCGTCCATGGAGAAGCTACGCCTGTCTTCACAATGGCAAACATTTTCGTATAAATGACGACTTATCTAAGATACTTAGAATCTATAATGCTTTCTCGTCGGTTTTTTTTTTCTGTCATCATGCTCCGCCCTTTTCCTACATCCATACCACAAACATGCTTGAAAGCTGAACATGCTTCAAAACTACCTGGTGAGGGAGATCGCCTTTGCACTAACCAGTTACGGCAAGATTGGATTTCGCCTCTGCTGAAGCACCACTGTAATCTTCCTCATAACACGCTGAAACCAGTGCAGCTCGCCCCGCCGGCCGCCTTGGCCGCCCCTGGCAATGACGCCGCATCGCCCAGCTCACGGGAGGTTTTCGTCCAACCAATGAGCTCTCCAGCGCGTGTCGTGTCCTTTTGCCTTCATCTTCCCAACTCCCTTCCTTCCCCCTCGTCAACAGCTACCCCCAATTGCCGCCAACCTCGAGCCCCCTCGATTTTAGATTTACGACTGGGTTTCTTAGAGTCTCCCGCTTTTTTCATTGATTTCTTCCGAGTGACGAGAAGCGCAAGCTTCCATTTCTTCCGATATGACGCTCAACATCTTCCGCCTTGCCGGTGCGCCACCCTGCCTCCCGACGACAGCTTCAAAACGCCACAACCCAAGCTCTGCTAACATGATTACCAGCGGACTTCTCGCACTTGGCCAGCATCTTTATTCTGCTGCACAAGATGGTCCAGTTAAATGTGCGTATTGGTGCTTTCCCCTGAGCTCCGCCGCGCAGAACCCCTCGCTAACTTGCCTGCAAACAGAGCTGCTCTGGCATCTCCTTCAAGTCGCAAGCTCTCTATCTCATGGTATACGTGACGAGATACCTTGGTTCGTTCTTCTCTCACCTCCGCGACTGCCATTGACACAGCATTGACCCGATTCGCACGCAGATCTTTTCGCCACAAACAGTCTCTACAACTTCGTCTTCAAAATTCTCTTCATTGGCTCCCAGGGCTACATCATCTACCTCATGACCAACGCCTACAAGCCCACCAATGATCCTAACGTCGACACCTTCCGCGTCCAGTACCTCCTCGGAGGCGCGGCCCTACTCGCCGTCCTCTTCCCCGTACGCTACACAGTCATGGAGATCCTCTGGGCCTTCTCCATCTGGCTCGAATCGGTCGCCATCCTGCCCCAGCTCTTCATGCTGCAGCGCACCGGCGAGGCCGAGACAATTACCACCCACTATCTCTTTGCCCTCGGCAGCTACCGCGCCCTCTACATCCCCAACTGGATCTACCGCTACTTTGCCGAACCTAACCACAAGCCTGACTGGATCGCCATCATCGCCGGCCTCGTCCAAACCGTTCTCTACAGCGATTTCTTCTACGTCTACTACACTAAGGTTCTCAAGGGCAAGAAGTTCAAGCTCCCCGTCTAAGCAGCAGCGTTGTTGCTCTCAGTTGGACTCCGGTGGGCCATCACAAGGGCCCAAATCATCAAAAAAGAAGTTGAATTCAACGCAATGCTCGAATAAAATGACAAATTGCGAGACTTTGTACTTTGTTCACAATTCTTTATTTGCACTTTATAGACGGCGTTTGGGGGACTGGTTTGCTTGGACAAGGTCACTCTGGAACGCGGTGATGTGCATGGGGAAGTGTGGCAACGCAGCGCCTGAAAATGGACGAAAATAATTACAATTTAACGACTAAAATATGCGCTTGTTCCAAGTATAGAAATTTTAACAACGTCTAAAAATACACAATGGCGCATCAAGTTGTGCTGTTTCACGGGGCCATCGACGCCCACCGCCGTACGGTCACGTGCACCAGTTGACATCGCGCCTCCGTCGAACTGAAGCCAACTTAGTGTCATATCGGCCATCTAGGTACATGCCAACCTTTGTACAGGCATCTTCCATCAGCAACAAAAGGGTGAAGGTGCAATAAGAAGCAATTCACAATGGCCGGCGACGCCCCCGACAGTAGCCAGCAGCTGGCCCCGGCCACCAACGGCCAGACCAACGGGCCTACTCCTGCCCAGCTCCCTGGTGGTGACTCGAGGCTACCATCCCGCAAGGACACTTCTCTACGCGAGTTTCTCAACAAGGTGGACGACTGCGCACCTATCGTATGTTTCCATCACTACCATGCTATTTTTTCCCCCTCCTTATTGCCCCAAAGTTCCCCCCCCCCCCTTCGCCACCGCGTTAAATGCCAACTCCCCCGCGATGAAACAGATCCCCGACGCCGTCACGCAATACTACATGACCAAGGCCGGCCTGCCGCCTCCGCCGCAGACGGACCACCGGCTGGCGCGGCTCCTGGCGCTCGCCACGCAAAAGTTCGTCGCCGACATCGCGGCCGACGCCTACCAGTACAGCCGCATCCGGGCGTCGAGCAATAACAACAACAACCCGATGGGCTCCCTGGGCGCGGCCGCGGGCTTCCCCGTGCCGGGCCAGCAACCCGGGGCGGGCGGCGCTGCCGGCCAGCCGGGCGCGGCGGGTAAGGACCACGGAAAGGGCGGCGCGGCGGGCGTGGGTGCGGGCGGCGCGCCGCTGGGCATCCAGCGACCCGGGTACGGAGGGGGCGGCCAGGGCGGCAGCCAGAACAGGACGGTGCTGACGATGGAGGACCTGGGCATGGCGGTGGGCGAGTACGGCGTCAACGTGAAGCGCAGCGAGTTTTACCGGTAGAGACACCCGGGGTGGTTTCTGCGGCACGTTGCCGTCTTTGATTTTTACTTTTCATCATGACGGGGGCTAATAAGGTTGGGAAGGCTTGGGATAACATGGATTTGGGCGTTTGGGCGTTGGCCTTGGTCTGGGATGTTCTGCTCCCCGCCATGGAATGAATGCTGGCAGCGCAACTTGCGCTTTTCCCTACTTAAACCACTAAACAAGTAATGGTTTCGACATTTTACACGCACAGACTCGATTGCTGGGTCATTATGTATTCGTCTTGATACAGTGTGGTATTTGTACAGCGCGACTTCGACTCCCCGTCGCAAAACTCCTCCGCTCGCCGGGGGGGTGTTCGCCTTTTATTTCTTGCCATAGATGTTCGGTTTCCGCGTCCTGTGACCATCTCGTTAGCCCGCGATCAAATTATTGGCCTCGTCCCCTGCGTTACATACGGCGCGAATTCACCCAGCTTGTGGCCCACCATGTCCTCCGTTATCGTCACGGGGAGGTAGTTTTTGCCATTGTGAATCTCAAACTTCAGCCCGACAAAGTTGGGCAGAATGGTGGCGGAGCGGGCCTGTGTGCGCACGGGGGGCACCTTATCGTCGGCTCTTTTTGGCCACACGATGGGCAGACTGCGAGTCGGCGGAGGGTTAGGGGGGTTGAAAGTTGGGTTTTTTCGAGGTGTCTTACGGTACGAGATTGGGCCCTGGAAAACGTCATTTTTAGCTTCGTATGCGAGTGGGGAGCAATTGGTGTTTATTTTCTTACCCTTCCATACGGAGCGCTTCAGTAGTAATCTTGTAGGCTGCATTGTAACCAGGTTGTGAATGACTGAGCAGCTGGTGATGTCTGCAGGTTGGGCCACGCTTTGCAGACAACCGTTTTGGGTCACGTGATGCCGTGGCCGTTCCGCGTCGCCGGGCGGCCCCGAAACGATGTTAAAACCCGGATCCTTATATTTGTATATTTGATGTGATTTTCGTTTTTGTTCTAACTGTTTCGTATTTATTTCTGTCGTGTCTTGTATCAATTGTCGGAGCCTGCCATCGACGCTTTGGCTCCTAGCTCTATGTTGCGATAACAAAACCTTGGCTCAGATATCATGATAAAAAGTCGCAACTAAGCAAAAGATCAAGGGAATATTAGGAAGGCCAACAATAAAAACCAACATGGACTTTTCCATAACTCCAATTATGCTGTATTGCTGCACAAAATCACCAAATCCAACTCAGTTCAAGCTATAGGGTATCGTGGGATAAGGCAGCGTCACGTGTAACAGCACCACGGCAAGGTACAGCAAGCAGTGTTTGCCTCGAGCAACGTGTCGGTGCAATAGTTTGACGTGTAATTGACTGTATAATGCGCAAAATCAGACCACTAATTTTACTGTGTGAGGGCGACGTATTATCGCAACAGATCAAACCATGGCCATGTTCTTGTAGCCGTTGATGGAATTGATAGCGCCTGCAACGCCTGCGAACGCCCCTGTTGCCGCCGCGCTGGCGTCTTGTCTGGACCCTTCCTGGCCGCTCCACTGCGCAGTTCCCAGTTCCCCCAAAGTCCGCTGGCAAGAAGCCAGATCAACCAACAAAATCACAGCCGAGTCCCGCTGGTAGTCTTATACTTTTGCAAGGCAGCATATCACATCCATCTCGCGGCGCATCAGCCTATTATTGACGCTGCATTTCCTGACGCCGGCCGCGTTGCTCATTTTTTTCGTCGCTCCCACCCGCCTGCGCGGAGCTCGACCGAGGATACGTCTCCCCCGATACGCATAAGAAACAACATCACACATCCACCCACGTACGAGACACCGCCCATCAACTCTACACAGCCCACCCCCGCAGTCTCGCGCGACATGCCGGACGCAAAAGCCTCGGGAGCCGACACGGGCGGCGGCGCGCCGCGCGCGCGCGACCACAACCAGGGCAACCAGGGCCGATCCTACACAGTCGAGCAAAAGGCGGCGGTGCTGCGGATCCGGCGCTGCAACGCGACGGCGTTTTACGAGATCCTCGACCTCGAGTCGGTACGCAAGACGTGCACCGAGGGGGAGATCAAGAAGGCATACCGCAAGCAGTCGCTGCTGACGCACCCGGACAAGAATGGCCACGAGCACGCCGACGAGGCTTTCAAGATGGTTAGCCGCGCGTTTGGCATCCTAGGCGACAAGGAGAAGAGAGAAAAGTTTGACCGCTTCGGTACGGATCCGGACAGTCGCTTCGCGAGCGCCCAAGCACAGAACCCGTTCTCTGGGTTCGCGCGGCAGCCGTCCGGGGGCGGAATGGCCGGTGGACGACCGGGCGGCCCCATGGGCGGCGGCGGCTGGGATGAGGATATCAGTCCAGAGGAGATGTTTGCGCGCTTTTTTGGCGGCGGCGGCGGTTTCGGAGGCTTTGGTGGTGGCGGAGGTATGACTAACCCCTCATCCATTGTTGATGCGTGTGACTCTGGCTAACCATGCCGAATTCTGACAGTATTTGACACAGGCCCTCAATTTGTCTTCAACTTTGGCGGCGGTCCCGGCATCCGTGTGCATCAGTTCGGCGGCGCGCGGCCGCGCGGCCGCCCTCGCGATACACAAAACCGACCAGAGGAGGCCCAGGGCGGCGGGTTACAAAACCTGATCGGCATCCTCCCGATCCTCCTTTTCTTCATCCTGCCGCTGCTGACATCGCTGTTCGGTGGGGACGGCGGACCGACGACGCCGGGGATGGCGTTTGACAGCCCGAGCGCTCCGTACACGCATGAGAGGATGACGCCGGTGCACGGGATCAAGTACTTTGTGCGGGAGCGGGATGTGCGGCAGTATACAAAGGGTCAGCTGAGCGAGCTGGACCGGGTGGCGGAGCAGAGCGCGCTGCAGCAGATCCGCGGCGGGTGCGAGCGGGAGCAGGCGACGCAGCGGCGGATGCGCGAGGACGCGACGGGGTGGTTTTACCAGGACGAGGTCAAGATGGCGCTGGCGGACGCGCTGGAGATGCCGCACTGCAAGCGGTGGACAGCGCTGGTTGAGAAGAGCAAGAAGGGGAAATAGAGGAGGACTAATGACTGGCGTGGCCGTCACCGAGTGCTGCTCTTCCCTGGTGGTGATTGGCGATGGCGGGGTCGGCTCTTGTTTGAGAGTATCATATAAGACTGTAATGGGAGCCTTGATGGCGTTTTTGGTTCTCTTGTACATGGTGTTTTCTGTCTATTTGCGAAGAAGAATACAAATGTCGTCATTGGGCGCTCTACATAGCACGAGGCGAGCCCAGGATTGAGCCGGGGTAAGTTGAGGCTGCATGTTTGATTTCGAACAAGTATATATAACAACACATGACGATAGATGCAGACGCTTGCGTGATTCTACTGATTAAATAAGAGTGAACCTCAGATGTGACATGGTGATTTCGAAGTGATTGCGGATTGGCAAGATGTGGCGACGGGGCTGAGGAACCAAGATATAGGCATCAATATAGGCATCAACTCGGGTCAGCCTTGTTTGTGCCCTGTGCGGCAAGGTACGCCGGTTCGACACTGGCTGGAGTCAAAGCCCAACAGCCCTACAAGTGGCGAATATCTGATGAAGCAATAACGGCGGTTGGCTAGTCATATCATATATGTCGTCGCGCATTCACTTGGGTACGTGGTGGGTTACGTATGTATGTCAGTCGGCCAACCCCGCTCGGATTCAGCTTACTTGGTTCATGGCGTCGAGGGCAGGGAAGCTGGCGATTGTGGTCGCCTATTTAGTGCTGGAGTTTAATCAAAGAAATTGCTGGGTAAATATTCTAAAACAATTGAGATACAGCGGAGGGCATAGTGAGACGTTATATTCATCCGAGGCAAATATCAAATACTACGTGGAATGCCCTGTTTCGCGTCCCACTGGCACTGCTGCTACAGATACAGATACAGGGAACAGGGAACATGGTACAGGGCATACAGGCACTAAAACTTAGTACCTACCTGGTACCTAACCGCCCGCCGCCAGCCTTGTTCATACAAGTTGCCGCCTCTCGATGATCCGCAGTCAGCCAGCAACTTGGAATCCTACGTAATCCCCGGTATGACCAAAAATTCATAGACAAGCCCAGCATCTACACCATATTCCCGCATTCATCTCCGTCCTTCATTCATCGCCATGAGCATATCCATCTCGACTTCGCCTGGCCTCTAGTTAGTAGAGTACATCGACACCCAGCCACCTTTAGTGCCAACATCGTCGTCATCGCGGCGCAGGGTCGTCCCCCGCTCTCTCCAGCGGCCTCTCATTGCCCGGGTTGTCAAGAAATAACCAGTCACGACAATCTATACATCGGAAATAAACCCTCGAGAAGCACGATCGGCGCTGCAGAGGAAATGGTGTCGTTCCAGACCTCGGCGGGCACCCCCGTCAGCCAATTGACGCAGCAGCATCCCCCTCTGCCACCAGAGTCGAGCCAACCGCCCGATCAAGACACCCCGGACCCGTGGGTGAGCGCCGAAACGTCGAAACAACATAGCCAGAGTCACATCGACGGCGGCACGCGGAACGACCAGCCGATCCCGGATGCCCTCCAACCAGGCTTCCATCACAGCCCGAGACCACCCATCCCACAGATCCAGCAGCAGGACACAGGCACCACCACCACTACGATTGGGAGCACAGAGCTTGACGCGACGCTGAGCGGGAGCAAAAGCTCAACCACGCCGTTTGATCGCGTACCGAGTGTTCTGCGTCCCGGCGGCAAGTCGCCCAACTCGAACCCGTTTCGAAACAAGGAAGGCAGCTCCGCCTCTCACACCCCGACAGATGCCATGGCCAAGATGCAACTCGACTCGACGACCACCAACAACCCATGGGGCTCTGTGCTGTCCGCTCAGCGGACAGGAACACCCGCATCGGAGCAGAGCACCGCCTCCCGCGGCCAGCAAAACCCGTGGAGCCGACTCGACGCCGTGGAGCTAGATGCAACGTCGTACTCGCACCCGCCGACGCCCCTGAGCCTGCCAGCTCCCCTGAACGTGCCGGCATCCGAGGTGCCGGCGCCCGAGGAGCGATCAGTCTGGGGCGGAGCGTCGCAGCACACGACCGGGAGCCAGGGCATCGTCGACTCGCAGAACACGTTGGCGGCGCGGCCGGTGGACGAGTTCTCGCACATCTTTGACGACAAGCAGGCCTGGGACGACTTGGGCCGCACGCAGCAGATTAAGAGGCGCGCGACTAACAAGACAGCAGGCGGCGAGGACTCGGACCAGGACGACTGGAACATGATTGACTCGGAGGCGTCGTCTGTTGCTGGGGACGCTGAGGCTGCGGGTCTCAGTGATGCACGCAAGCCAGAGACGGAAGTCAAGGGATCCTCGATACCTGGCGTGGCAGTGTTACCAGTTCCAGCTGCGAATACCTTGGCTGCCCCAGAAACGAAAGCGCAAGATGGCGTCGCAGAGCAGCGCCCTGTGACTCCTTATGTTGACGCCCCGACAACTCCTTGGGATGAGCCCAAGTCTGAAGATGTACAACTAAACAATAATGCTACGGTAGGAGTAATGGCAGGAGCAGGGACGGAGACGAAAGAAAAATCCCCAGAGAGACCACCAATTCCTACGATCCACGAACCAAAGTACGAACAAGAGCCGGACGCACCCCTTATAGAACCCATCGGCTACGAAAAACCAGCACAATCTTTACCACTGCGCCCGCCGAAGACAGAAGAAAGTGCATTGCTGGAACCGGAGAGGCTGTCAGCAGTGCCGCCGCGACAGGCCGAGCCGGCACAAAGATGGTCTCCCACACGCCAACCTGTGGATGGCAAGGCGGAGACGTATCAGATCAAGAATATCCGCTGGAAGGATCCGGAAGCAAGCGAGAACCCTCGCGTGTCCCCCATTCTGGTCCAGAACGAGAACGGCCCCTGCCCTCTCGTCGCGCTGGTGAATGCGCTGAGTCTGACCACGCCGGCTGAGACCTCCGAGACGACCCTGGTGCAAGTTCTTCGGTCGCGAGAGCAGATCAGCTTGAACCTGGTGCTGGACGCCGTTTTTGACGAGCTCATGTCGCCGCGGCGGACCTCGTCCGAGGACGCACTACCCGACATCAGCGAGCTGTACGAGTTCTTGCAGAGCCTGCACACGGGCATGAACGTAAATCCGCGCTTCATCCCGACGGAGCAGATGGTCAAGGCCTATAAGAGAAGCTCTCTGACACATCTGCACCCGACGGAGCGCGAGGCGCTGATGCCGGGGACCTTCGAGAACAGTCTGGAGATGAGGCTGTACGCGACGTTTTCGATCCCGCTCATCCACGGATGGCTACCGGCGCGGTCGGAGGCGGCGCACGACGCGTTTGAGCGGCAGGCGGCGTCGTACGAAGACGCGCAGAACCTGCTCTTCCGCGAAGAGGAGCTCGAAGCCAAGCTGCTGGACCCGCAGGGCGGGTTGTCTGGGACGGAGCAGCAGCTGTACCAGGACGTCATGACCATCAAGATGTTCATGCGCGAGTCGGCGACGCAACTGACGACATGGGGAATCGAGGTCATCGGCAAGGCGATCCGGCCGGGCACATTTGCGATCCTGTTCCGCAACGACCATTTCAGCACGCTGTACTGCCACCCGGTGACGGGCCAGCTGCTGACGCTGGTGACGGATGCGGGGTACAGCGGGCACGAGGAGGTCGTGTGGGAGAGCCTGGAGGACGTCAATGGCGAGATGTCGGCGCTGTACTCGGGCGACTTTCGACCGGTGGGCTCTCCAGACCTGGGCGGGGCCAGCAATGATGACAGTGGCGGGCAGCGGACGAGAGAGCGAAATAACCGCCGGGGAAAGGACCGGCAAGAGGATGAGGGACCTGACACGGGCCGCATCCCGGACCACGAGCAGGAGGACAGAGACCTGGCGCTGGCGCTGCAGCTGCAAGAGGAAGAAGAGGAGAGGCAGCGCGAGGACCAGGAGCGGCGGCGGCGGGAAAGCCGCCTCTCGGAACAGTTCATCGAGCAGCAGGGCCGGCAGCAGCCGCAGCGCGTGTCGCGGGTATCCGGCCGACAGACCAGTGGTGGCGGTGGTGGTCCGCCGCTGCCGAGCCGCACATCCAGCAGCGTCAACGTGTCGGGCGTCGGCGTCGGCGGTCGGCGGAGCAGCAACAGCAGCAGCAGCACGCCGCCGCCGCAGCCACCGCGGCCGCAGGGTCAAACGGTGCGTCCACTGGTGCCCCCTGCGACGGCGGCACCGGTGACGGGGTTGCGACCGGCTGGTCGTCCGGCGGTACACAGGCCGGCAGAGGATGCGGCGGCAGGCGGCGAAGAGGCGCCGCCGTCGTACGAGGCGGCGCAGCACGATCGGCGCTACGTGCCGGGCCAAGAGGGACAAGGAAACGGCGTTGGCGGTCCGTCGGGGGGCGGCATGGCGGCAGGCGGTGGACAGAGACCGGGTGCTGGCATCGCGGTGCCGGCTTCGCAGGGGCCGGGGTATATGTATAGGCCGCCGAGACCGGTGTATGGAGGGCGGACGGGCCAGAGCTCCGGGAGGGATCGCGACTGCGTGGTCATGTAACGTGATGGGACGGGAACATGGAATGATGGTGTTTTGGAGTTTTCTTTCTTTTTCTTTTTTTCTTTTTCAGCTGCTTTCATTTTGCTGTCTAACGTTTAGCTAATGACTAGTCTATCCATCCATCCATCCATGGCAGCTCGGGGTTGGCCCTGGGTCTGCGTTATTGTTTAGCTACTGTAAGATGAATATTATTGGCATGAGCATATCTCCCTCGTGAGGTGGTGACTGTTGACCAACTTCTGGTCAATCCGAAAGCGCAAGTTGGTCTCGGCCGATGTGTTGCGGGGCCGGCGATCTGCGCGACCCCACATGAGCTCCTGAGCATCGACACCTTGGACGGCTTGGTTTGATGATGCTGGCTTTTTTTTTTTTCTTGCTCCTGCATGTTCTCTGCCACCTTGGGATATCCGTCTCACGGTCGGCTTTTCTTCCTCGACATTGCCGTTTTTTTCTTCCTTCCATCTCCCTTTTCCTCCAATTTTCCTCATCGAGCCCCCCTTGCCCTCCCCATCTCCAGCCCATCGCCAACAAACACAACCGCCCATCATGGCCATTGTCCAGGGCTGGCTGCCACCCACGCGGGAAAACTACGAGACGCTCATCTTTATCTGGCAATTCCTCTACCCATTCGTGCGCCCCCCCCCCCCCCCCTTCTCCTCCCCAAATCCTCGCCGACCCAACTGACCTCGCCCTGAAACTGACCGTTGCTTGCTCTTGTCCAGATCGGCTCGCTGCAATGGGTCATCAAGTGGTACGGCATGGGCAAGACGTCCGACCGCCGCAGCCGCCTCAACATCCCCGGCCGCGCCGCCTGGATGACCATGGAGGCGCCCGGCTTCCTCACCCTGCTGTACATCATGAACACGCTCCCCGCCCAGCACGGCATCCACGACCTGCCCTGGCAAAACCGCGTCCTCGGCGGTCTCTTCGTGCGCGCGCCTCCTCCTCCTCCTCCCCCGTCCTCATCCAAATAGCTAACGTGGAAAGGAAAACAGGTCATCCATTACGTCAACCGCGCCATCCTCTTCCCCATCATGCAGCCCTCCATGGCGCCGATCCACGTCGCCGTCTGGGCCATGGCCGTCGGCTTCCAGCTCTGCAACGCCGTCTGCCTCGCCTCCTGGCTGTCCGCCTACGGCACCGTCACCGACGCCGCCTGGGCCGCCACCGCGCCCCTGCCGCAGTTCGCCGCCGGCATCGCCCTCTTCTACGTCGGCCTCGCCGGCAACTGGTTCCACGACGAGGAGCTGCGCGAGATTCGCCGCCGTGCCGCCCGCCGCGCGGGCTCTGGCAAGCCGGCGGCGCCGGCGCCGGCGGCGGTGCACACGCACTACGAGATCCCCCAGGCCGGCCTCTTCAAGTACATGCTCTACCCGCACTACTTCCTCGAATGGGTCGAGTGGCTCGGCTTCTGGGTCGCGGCCGGCTGGGGCTGCGCGCCGGCGAGGGCGTTTCTCGTCAACGAGGTGCTGTCGATGCTGCCGCGCGCGGTCAATGGCAAGAAGTGGTACGTGGAAAAGTTTGGCCCGGAAAAGATCAAAAACAAGTGGGCGGTCATCCCGGGCGTATGGTGAAGGGGAAAGCCGGCGCGAACGACTGCTGGCCACTTGCAATCTTTCTCGTCTAGCATGCAATGACTTGATTCATACAAAAAACACAAAAACACAAGACAATGAAAAACATGCCCCTTTTGATGATCCAGAATCGCCCCGCCATTCGTTCTAGTTGTACTTGGGCCACGGTTTCTTGTTCACCGCGTAAAACTCACCCACCCACCTGCTGACCTGCTCAATCTCCGCATCCCACACCTCCTTCAGGCCAGCATTAGCCTCGGCGTTGCGCAGCAGCATGTCGGAGCAGTGCGACGCGCCCTGCACCACCCACGCCGGCGCCCTGGCCGTCGACTGCAGCGGCCCGCCCGGCCGCCACGGCGACGACACCGTCGCCGCGCGCCACGGGTCCAGCTCGCCGTCGCACCACATCAGCCGCTCCGTCTTGTCCACCCAGCCGCCCCAGCCGCCCGTGCGCGCGTTGATCTGCGCCGACGTGCGGCCGCGGCGCAGCCCGGGCCGCGCGCCGTTGACTTCGGGGAAGTAGAGGTCGCACTGGCGCCGCCACAGCTCGACCGTCACCAACTTGCTGGTCATCCGGGGCCGCCCGTCGGGGGCGCCGCCGGTGAACCACCACTCGAACCTGGGCCCGACTGGTTAGCCGGAACGACAAGGAACGGGGATTGGCAGCGACTTTGTGAAAGAGAGGGGGGCAGGGGCGAGGGGGAAGTACGTACGGTTCGTTGCAAAGCATCCACCTCCACTGCCGGTTCTGGAAGTTGTTGACTCGAGTGTCGCGGTACACAGGGCTGGTCGCGTCCTCACTAACCCAGCAGCCAAGGTCCATCTTGTCTGTCCATCGGGAGTAGCCCCAGCTGGCACAGCCTATGGTCTTCACATCAGTGCATGTTCACGGGACAGCTGTCATGGGCGTGATCCTACCGCCGGGAATGACCAGGTCCTTGTACCACTTCGAGAGTCCGTTGATGGCGGCACAGAGACCAACGCCTTCATGACCAGGCTGGGGAGCGTCGCTGCCGGGCCAGCGGTTCTACACCAACAGCCCATGGTTAGTCTTTCTCAAGTCCCGCTGTTGGTCCGGTATTCTTCCTGCTAGACTAACCTCAATGTAGTCGCAGTATCCGTGCAATCTATCCGTCGTATTGTGCTTCTGATCGCCAAAGCCGAGGTTCTGGGACAGCCAGATGCCGTCCATCAGCGCCAGAGCAAAGTCAACATCGTTGAGCGGCTCGAAGCCAAACTTTTTCTTGAGCTTCTGCTTCTGCGCGTCAGTGCCGGTCGTGAGCACCTTGTCGACGTGCGCGACGATTTTGGTGTAGTCCTCGCTGCAGTTCTTGGGCATCGCCTCGTACACAATCTCCTGATAGTGCCAGAAGTCGGTGATGGCCTCAACTACGGCGCTGGATGCGTGGTAAGCCCAGTACGTGCCCGGGTACAGCGCCTGCAGCCAGGCCGTGACGGCACCGCTGTACGAACAGCCGGTCAGCACCCACGGTGCCTTGTCCGGCCGGCTGGAACCAGTCGGATCAAAGGTGAAGTTGACGTTCCGCGCAAAGTAGACAAGGTCCTGCAGGTGCTGGTCCAGATTCAGGAGCTGCAGGTTGTCCGTGGTAAGGTTGTCGTGCGGCGAGCTGTAGCCCCAGTACCGGTGTTCGAGGAGGATGGTTGCGCCGCCAACGCTCTTGGCGAAGTTGCCCGCAAGCGTCCTGTTGGTCACGTAGCCGTTCCACCCCGTCGCCTCGTTCTCGCCAGGCGAGTTCATGATGATGGGCGAGCCGGGCCCGGCGTAGTCCTGGTAGCTGTAGTAGTACAGCTGCCTGAACGTACCCAGCTCCGGCTTGCTGTGGTCCAGCAGCTGGTCGAACCAGGCCCAGTGGATAGGGCTATCTGCTCGCTTCTGCACGCCATCGGCGGGAGACGGAGCATCGAGGTGAACAGCCGGCGCGCCCGTGAGCGGAAGATCTCCGGGGCGAACGGCCTCGGCAGTGCTGGCCACCAGTAGCAGCTCAGCTGCACATCTAAGAAACCTCATTATTGCTACTGAACCAGCGTGGAAAGATGTGAGGTAGTATCGGTGGGTAATACTAGATTGAGGCGAGTGTCCCGGGTATTATATCCTTTCCACCTTACTGTGTATCTACGTGCTCAACTCTCCGGGCCTGGAACCGGCATATACAACGGGTCACCTAGGAACCAGGAGCCCTTTCCCACCTGTGGCGTGGCGTGGCTCTCCCAGCTCCCAGCTCCATGTCAAACTCGACAAGGTGTCTCTGATGGCATGTCGTCGGACCCTACCACAATCGTCATCCTTGGCGAAATATGTCGACATGCCGTGGACTAGCAGAGAATGCTCTCAATGGCCATATCTTAGCGAGTAACGCTTTGTCGAGAAAACGCTTTTGCACCGTAAACCCAGGCCTGCCAAGCCAAGCCTCTTTAATATGTGGACGTAAAAGATATAAATTGCGCAGTGAATAAGCAGCTGAATGTTAGCCACGGCATATCCGCACACGATACCGACATGGCTAGGGTCTCCGAAGATTTGATAGTTCAGTGAAAGGGTAGTACACAAACTGATACCATCATATGTCGACCTTCCTATTTCGGTAGTCAAGGAATCGAGCGACCTTGGACTTTAGGCTACACCACTTTGGCAACGCCCGCTCTCCCCTGCACTCGCAGGGATCCTCAGCCACAGGAGAATAGAGCTGTCTGGCGCTGCAGAATGTTTGTCACGAGATTGTAATGGCTACGTAAAAGAAACCTGCGTCGGTAACGTTAGCAGTGCGGAGAAAATGCGGGGGAAACAGCGAATACAAGGCACCGTATAGAAGATAACGGAACTTTGGCAAGGGCTCCAAATATTCGCCATACCTGGTCTGTGGCCGTTTTGGCTGGCCTAGCTGTACGCCTGCCAGATCAAGGTTTCTGTGACAGCAATATTCCACCATGGCTTTGCCCGTCTGATATAATGGTGCCAGTGAGGTCGGAGGGTTTTTAAAAGCTCACATTTATGCTTCTTTTGCGGAACCCTACCAGCTGGCATTCTCGGATCCGTCTCTGCAAGCGTGCTCGCCTATTCCTACTTATCAACATTAATCTTTACAGCGCTTGCAGTAGCAGCTGGAAGAAAGGAGATAGAAAACGAGCATGCATACCCAGCTAACCTTTTGGTAAGCTTTTAGCTCCCATAGCCTCGGCAATGGGATCTGGGTAGGGTTGTCGTTAGGTAATATCTACCTAAATGAGACAATGTAGAAGAAGACAGTAGTGATTGCTTGTTGTGGCTCGCCGATGTTCCGTAACACGATGCAATAATAAAAGGCGGCCTAAGTCGATATCGGTGGAGACGCTGCAAATGAACTACTTTCCCTTTCTAGCGTTTAAAAATCTTTGCAGGCAGTTAAGGCATGCACTCGTTTGAAGCCTGTCTTTGCAAGCGTTGAAGACACTTATCGCAACTCTTCACAACTGTATGGGGCAGCAGGTAAACGACCAAGTATTCCATCACTGAGGCCACAGTAGCCAACAAATATTTTTGTACAGTTCCGGAAGTCGTAGATATCAGAGGGCATGTTATTTCCAAAGCAGGCTCGATTAATGTTGATTTGAGCCCGTCAGGAATCGAGGCTGCGGGCCTCTCGTAGTTTATTGGTCTGCGAAGCAATGGCAGATGACCAATAGCGACACTGATGTTCGAGTCTGCTGCTCTGCTGCATGGCAAAGTGTCACTCTGTAGCGAGTTCCATCAACAAGAGTCATAGCACCGAACTACGCGCTTCGCCTGCCAGTAGCGCTGATGATCTAACAAGAAGGCGACGATCTCTGTGCCAAGGCAGGACGTCAACTAGGCGGATTCTAGGCTGTTTCTGTAAAAAGAAATGCTGACTTTGAAGTTGGGATGGTGTATTCAAATGCTTTGACATAG
Organism: Cordyceps tenuipes; assembly: GCA_025583755.1. NCBI lineage: Eukaryota > Fungi > Ascomycota > Sordariomycetes > Hypocreales > Cordycipitaceae > Cordyceps > Cordyceps tenuipes. The sequence continues at coordinate 223,819 of JANZYN010000019.1, forward strand.
TTCCTGCTATGATAGCACAAAAAGGGCATGGTGGTATAAAGAGTACTTTGGTAGGACGTCGATACCAGAGAATGAGGTTTCTTGAATGTGCTGTTAATTGCCGGTTGGTTTTGACTAGATAGTAGCCGGCTGTTCCATGTCCAAGAATGCCGATGACCTGGCGGCGTAACGAGGCTGAAGACGACAGCTGCCGTACACATTTGTTCCACGGCTCTCGCGTGGATGCAGAAATGACGCGTGAGCACGCGGTGTCGAGATTATGTGCTCGTCACTAGCGTAGGGAGGGAAGAGCCAGCCGCCAGGCACGGGCTTGGCAGAAATCGTCTGCAAATGCGATAATCAGTGACGGTAAATGCGATGGCGACTACTGGGAGTTGACAGGAGATTTGCTGGCTCAAGGCCACGAAACCGCTCGTCAGCGCCATGCGGGTTGAGACTAGTGTGGTGCTGGGGCGGTGATGGTGGATTTGCAAGGTCAGTCAGCGAGAAGAAGCATCGTGGTATGATTGGTTGGCGAGTTCCGAAATCCATGGTAGCCGTTCCTTTCAGGGATAAATACGGCGCAGATGAATGCTCAGCTCGCCTGGCACGGCAAGATTCCGAAGGGGCGCCAAGGATCTGTGTAAAGCAGGCGTGCATGAGCGAATGAGGCATGGCAGTTGGTAGTTGGTAGTTGGTAGTGGTGTTGTTTGCTTGAGAAAGACGAGGTTGATGAGAAAACAGGCTTGGTATGAGGGAGTAGTAGCAAACGCCAACTGAACAAACGGAGCAGGTTGCCAGCTGGCTGGCAGCTGGCAACCCAAACTGCCAGGCGGCGAAGCTAAAAGCCTGAGTCGGTCGGTCGGCAGCCGGGAATGTCTTAGCCGGACGGCCGCCGGCACCGTGCGAGGAGCGATGGGCGCGAGATCAGGGCGCGCAGCGATGTGGCTGTTGTGACAATAACTGTCGAAGAAGCCGTGGCGAAGAAATCTTACAATGATGGCCAAGATATTGTCATGTTGCTTATATGTAAGCTCCCGCATGTATAATAGGCGGTCTGCGAGTATCTGGTATGTATCTGGGGATGCAGGCAGATAAGGAGCACATATGCATGTACAGAGATACTTATAGTGTTCCACAGTGCGTCCAGAAGGCTGATTTGCATGTACCTCGTACCTTTTGCCGTGTTCCAGTTTGTGTTAGGGCGCCTGTTGGGTGGATGTCGTGGAGAAATGAAGCAGGAAACAGCAAAAAAGGATTAGAAACTCGTGCGGTGTCCTCGAATTGCAGTGAAGCAATTGTCTTCAGTCTTCAAATCCAAATTCTGCAAACGGCATATAGTCAGAAGTCAGCAGTCAAAGCCAGAAGCCCGAACTTCACCCCGGCCCAGAAGCCAGAAGTCAGAAGCGCATCCAGCCACTGGCCTGCCAGCAGCCCCCTACATACCTGTAGTACCTACCTAGGTACCTACAGCGCCAGCAGCCAGCCAGCCCGGACTCTCCGCTCCATTTCCAGCGCACTTCCCGGCTCTCGCACGCTGGAGCATCACCCAGTCGCCGCTCTTTCCCCAAACCGGCCGCCGCCAAAACTCTTTTTCCTCCTGCCCAACCCATCAGTATTAGTTTTCGTCCTGTATACTTAGCTAAATACCTGTCCTGGTCGCCTTGGCCATGTACCCCAGCAATCAAGCGAGGTCGCTGCTTGGTCTCCTCTTGTAGCCGTCCACTCGCTCCCGCCGACCGGTTTGCATCTCCTCTTCTGCATCGCCAATCCCTCGACCTCCCGCCTTCTTCGTCCTCGAAGCACTCGCTACTCCTCTCGTCCATCGCACGCATACATATATCGCCCTCGTTCAGCGTCGTCCTCCATCGTCGTTGCGCAACCTCGCCATCGCATTCCCATCCTCGCCACCCGTTTACCACTTGGCTACCTACTACTGCATCTGCCCAACCACCGCTACCTGGGAGCTACCTTCAACAGCCCGCCCGTCTACCTTGGCAGTACACGCTGTTCGTCGGCATTCACCTTGGTGCGCGCGGAGCGAGCCGCGACGCCGTCGCTGTTCCAGCAGTCAAGGCCAAACTCAAACGTCAATGATACTCGATATTTAATCTCGCCTCGTCCACCTACGGCCTGCCCACTCTTCACCATGCTGTGGCCTCTTTCCTCCAGGTCAACTATATCCTCCCTCCACCCGCGCATCATGACCCCTAAGATCACGAACCTATATGCCATCTGTGGTCTTTGCACTCTCGGTGGCCTGTTGCAGGGCTTTGGTGTATCCTCCCTCTCGGCCATCCTGGCAACATGGCAGGCAAGTCCCTGTTATTAGCTTCAACGTGCTGGTCCATAACTAACCGATACTAAAGTACAAAGACTACTTTGACAACCCGGAATCCGTCACCCAAGGCGGCATTATGGCCTCGCTCGCTGGCGGATGCCTGCTTGGTGCCATCTTCTCCTCCTACATCGGCGATCATTTGGGCCGTCGAGATTCCATGATGGTTGCCTGTCTCATCTTCATCGCAGGCTCCATCGTCATGTGCGCTGTTCAAGACAAGACTATGCTCATCATCGCTCGAATCGTCAATGGCTCTGGCGTCGGCCTCCTCACCAGCCAAGGGTAACAACAGCCCATTTCATCCTCTCGGTCGCATCATGTACTAATTTTCCCAGTCCCATCTATATTGCAGAAATGAGCCCCGCAAATCTGCGAGGAAGACTCATCGCCATGCAGCAATGGATGATCACTTGGGGCGTATGTACATCTGCATCCATGCTGCAGTCGAATTGCTCTAATGTTCTCTAGATCCTCATAATGTACTACGTCTCATACGGCGCCTCCCGCATTGACTCGACTGTCGCTTTTCGACTGCCATGGGGCTTGCAAATCATCCCCGCCCTGACGCTACTTTGCTGCCTGCCCATGATGCCCAGATCCCCGCGATGGCTCGCTACCAAGGGTCGCTGGGGCGAGGCTCTGGAAGTCCTAGCCATGGTTCGCGCCAAGGGTAATCAAAGTGACCCAAACACTCTTGCTGAGTTGCAAGACATCAAAGACAGAGTCGAGTAAGTGTGGACTACGACGAGACCACGTGGAAACATTCTACTCACACTCGCGACCAGGCAAGAACGAAGTTACAAGTCAACCTCTTGGGGCGAATTGTTCAGTCGCCGCAATATTGTTCGCCTCCACGTCGCCTGTTTCACTCACATCTGGTCACAGTACAGTGGTGTGAATGCTCTCATGTATTACATTGTCTATATTTTCCAAATGGCCGGCCTGTCAGGCACCACCAACCTCACCATTTCCAGCATCCAATATGTCATCAATGTTGTCATGACTGTGCCGACGTTGCTGTTCTCCGACCGATTCCCCAGGCGAAAAGTCATGATGACGGGCAGCCTTCTCATGGCTATCTTGCATTTTACGATGGCTGGTGTCATGGCCACCAACGGCCACCCTGTCCCCGGCGGGCTCGAAGGCACCCCAACTGTTACCTGGACTCTGTATACCGGGCGCGCCAGCCAGGCCATTATTGCTTGCAGTTACATTTTCACCGCCACCTATGCTCTGACTTGGGGGCCCATGGGCTGGATCTATCCTTCCGAAATTATCCCGCTCTATATTCGTTCCAAGGCGGTCTCATTGGCCACTCTCTTCAACTGGGGATGCAACTTCAGTCTGACTTTCTTCACGCCGACCGCTTTCCGCAACATCCAGTGGCGTTTTTACATCATTTTCGGATCGTTTTGCGTCGGCGCCTTTATCCACGTCTTCCTATTTTTCCAAGAGACCCAAGGTCGTTCTTTGGAAGAGATGAATGACATTTTCGACAACAACACATTTGCATTTGGAAAGATTCGAAACGATACCCACGATTTCCGAAGACGGGTACGAAAAGCCGGAGAGAGAATAGACTACTCTCCACCAACATCAGAGGTTGCCGAGCTGGGACTTTCCGACAGAAATTAGTCCAACTATATGTGATACCACAGGGCGCGCATGCCCGCTGCAGACTTATGAGTGAGTTTCAGTTGGAACATCCACTCCATTGGCGTTTTTTTATTGCATTAGACAAAGCATAGACGGAAAGTCTTGTTCAGGCTTAAAATCTGCGCATGTACGCACCTCAAGGCCTAGGACCTTTGGCATAATCGATTCTACTTGTCCTACTCGTTTCTCTGTGTGACTATTTGATGTAGTTCAAGGCTCTCCAGTCATTCGTGGCACACGGGGTCAAAGACGTTGAAAGGCACCGAATCTGTGACATCTGCGCAACTTACCTACTTGTGCAACCCAGTTTGCTCTTCAATACTGGTCCGCACGAGGCTCCGCTGCTTCTAACAAGCTACAACCTTTTGTGTTTCTCGGTCTTGTGTTGGTATCGTACCGCGACGTGAAAGACGTGGGCGCTTGGCGCATCGCCTCGAAACTACTGCAGTTCGCTTTGTCAACCCCCGACGTCACCGGACGATCATGGCTGCGTCACAAATCCCCAAACCGCAACGAAGTTGCCTTGTCCCCCGGGGTGACAGCTCTACACATCTTGCCCGCGTATAAAGGTTTGTCATTTCTTTCCTTCCCCTCCCCCCCCCGGTCCTCTCTCGCCTCTGCAAAGCCCATGTCTTTTATTTCCCCCGCCGGTACTTGTTCCAGCCGAGAAAATCACACTCTCCCACGTCTGCCACGGAACAGCCACCTACGCCCTTCTTGCCCTTTGCGACCACGCCCCCCCCCCCCCCTCCCTCCAGGATGAGCCGCTTTCGCGAATTTGCCGAGATGTCAAGGCCCGGCTGCCGGCCGCTCCTGCGGTGGTATTGCAAAGGTTGCAAGATGTTTTGGGTGCTAAACGCTACCCGGCGCTGCCTAAACTGCGACAAGATCTTTGACGAGACGAGGTGCCCAACGCATGGACTCTTCCAGAACACGGCGACGAAGCTGTACTCGAGGCCGCAGTTTGACCTCTTCTGTCGGGCCGGGAAGACGGCCAAGGACGACGGCGGCAGCGTCAGCATCGGCGATGGCAAAAACGACGATGACAACACCGGCAACAGCGATAGCAACGGCAGCAGTGATGTCAATGATGATAAGAACAACGGTGACGATGGCTGCGGCAAGGAAAACGGAAGAGTCCTGGAAGGAGGACGACGAGGACGGGGGCGAGGGCGAGGGCAGGAGCGAGGACGAGAATCGAGGAGAGGAACAAGGATAAGGATAAGAACAAGGGCAAGAGCGAGAGCGAGAGTGACGGAGGTGATGACGGCGGAGACGGCGACGACGACGACGACGACGACGACGACGACGACGAGTGGTGAAATACACCAAGTACATGCACCAACAACATGAGGGCGACACAGGAGAGTACGACGGTGAGCGTGAAGAGACCAAGCAGAGAGAGAATATTGCGAACCACACAGGCACAAGCCTCATTTGCATAATATTTTCCTCTGTAGAATCTCCTTTTTTTTTATTTCGGGCCTCATTCGGCATCCTGAACTGGTCCCACCAGCGCCTATAATCTCCCCATCGTTTGTGTTCTTTTCTTGAATGATTGTTTCTTGTTTCCTTGTTCCAGAAACCGAAGAGTGAAGAACAAAAACCGACATAGTTGAGAGAATAAAAAGAAAAAGTACAAAGGAGAATACGCAAAAGGTCGATAAAGCCAAATAGAGTAATCAAACACATCCCAGCATTTCCCGCTTCCACGACGGCCCAAAAATCGGAATAAAACATATCGAATTCAACGAATAAGGAATTGGCGCAAAGTAAGGTATATCGAGTTAGTGGGCGGTTGGGCCTTAAAGCTCAAGAACCTTGTTCTTTTTCTTCTGTTCAACCTTAAGTAGCAGTGCGCGGTTGATGTGCGGCAGGACACCACCGTAGGCAATCGTGGCGCGGATCAGTGTATCGAGCTCCTCGTCGCCACGGATGGCAAGCTGGAGATGCCTGGGGGTAATGCGCTTGACCTTGAGGTCCTTTGCGGCGTTCTGTGATGGTGCGTGGTTAGGTAGGGCCAGACAAGAGGGAGATAATAAGGGAAAACGTACACCCGCCAGCTCTAGGACTTCCGCAGTTAGGTATTCGAGAACAGCAGTGACATAGACGGCGGCCTTGGCCCCGACGCGCATCTTGCTTTGGGTGTTTTGCTTCAGGAATCGCTTGACGCGACCGCAGGGGAACTGCACATTTCAACAATTAGCAAATTCATCAACTAACAGACTAGAAATATTTGCGCAAAGCCTCGGCGAACGCTTGCGACGCAATCGCAGAAGCCCCACACGCCATCAGAATGTCGAGAGTGACTGCTGGCATCAACTGCATGCGCGGCAAACGTCGCGCATCGAATGCACCACCGTGGGAAGCTCGAACCGACCGATGAAGCAGGACGGTGAGGTGATTTTCCGCGTCGGCAAGCTCAGCGACGCGTCTCGGATCAATGAGCTGGCGACACTCGGTGGTGCGGCGGGTCTGTCGAGGGGTCGGCACGAGGGGTGGCGTGCGCGACGTTGGCCAGGCGCGGGGGGAGAAAACGTTGCATATTCGCACCCGAGGCGCAAGAAGCAGTAGTGTATTCAATGGCTTACCTGGAGGCCGGCGCGGGCAGAGTGGCTCTGTTGCTTCTTCTGGCCTTCGACACCGCTGGTCTTACCACCCGAGCTCTTTCCGCCAGAAGACTTTCCCTTGCCGCCAGGCATGTTGACGATGGTATCGTGTCGAGGTACGGGAAAAAATTTAATAAATTCGAGAAATCGGGAGAAGGCGCGAAAAGAAAATTCGCAACCGGATCGTATAAGAAGGTAAACGTGAACGGGTTGTTGATGCGACGGGAGGGGGGGGGTGGTTGATGAAGGAGTAGCGTTGGTGCACGACGTGGTGGCGGGCGGTGTTTATGGCAGAAATTTAGTTGGCCAAGTTGATTTGGCTGTTGTTGTTTGGGAAGCTGCCTGCCTGCAACGAGGGGACTGCGCGCTGCAAGGCCCCGAGGCTGATATTTTGATACCGTGGCTGCAGCCAATCAGGGAACGTTGGGGACGGCAAATGGCGCGTGCGCCACCGTTAGTAATATGTGGCTAGTGCTGCGACCAGCTGTTTGCGGAAGCCGAAGATTCGCCGCGTGAAGCGCCCAGGCAGGCCAGCGGCGGCCAGCAGGCTCAAGACAGCAGCGTCCGCTGTTGCGAACCATGGTCCATCGGGTTGATCCAGATTCTGTAAATATACCTGTCGAGGTTTCGCGATCCTGTGAATGGTTTTTTGCCAGTCGACGTTGGTGGCTGCCACGTTGTGTGCCGTGTTGGCTCGATTCCAGTTGCTTGAGACTTGGGGTTTTGGGGGTAGCCGCTCAGGATGCGTTACCAGACGACCAACATGCATCAGCCAGGCATATTGTATCATGGGCTCGCTCGGGCATAATTTTCGTCCGGAGTCGCAACGTTTTCGATACCATCGCAGCTGTTATGTTGTGACCCTGATGACAGTGCAAGACCATATACTGTACTTTGATGTGGTGTTGCTGGGGACCACAATGGAGACTCCGCGAAACTGTCTGCCCCGCCGAATCGCGGTGGCTGTGTGGCTGTGGTGTGGCTGGAGGGCCCAACCCGCCACAGTCTGCCGTTGGGTTGGCCTTGGCGGCGACTTTTTGAACAGGCGAATTCGTGCCTCGAATCTTGGAATCGTAAATCTGAATCTCCATAATTACTTGCTATGCTCACTATGCTCACTGCCTCGCCGGTAGCATGTTGTCCCGTGCCCGACTTTAATTACGGTAGCTTCGCTGGCGCTGGGAGCTCTGTTAGCTGGCACAACAAAAGCCTCCATGGTGGCGCGACTATGCAAATTCCAAAATCAGCTCTCAATAAGCAGCGCTTAGTGAGAAGCTCACAAATGTACATAAACAAGGAAAATGCTGGTGAGAATGCCCTTGACCCTTGCGACGCGCGGAATGTCACTGGCACCTGACTGGCGTGTTTGGCGCGATTCGGGTGCGTTGTCCATCTACAGGGTACGATACAGTCTTGCAGGTACAGGCTTGTGTACCCCTTCGCCCTTTTTTTTTTTTTTTACGCGGCTCGGCATGCTGCAGGCCTTTAGCCGAGTCCTGTGGTTTATGCTTGCCATGTCACGACATTCCAAGCGAGAACAGCCCGGGGTATACCGTTAATTAGTACGAGCATAGTTATTCCTAGCCCAGCACGCAGCAATACTTGACGTGTGTTCCCTTACCCTATAGAGTCAGATGCATAGAAAGATCGAATCCTGTCTGGTGAACTCGCGTACTGGAAGAATAGGAGGGTCAAAGCTCATGGGCCGTGCACAGGAGGACGTTGAACGAAAAACAAAGTTTGACCCGTTTGCCATCAAGAGTCGTGCTTCATTTGGCCGTTGCACTTGCTGACCTCTCAAATGATGGCAAGGTCATTCTATAGCTCAACACTTTTCTTCATTTGAACTACGGATCATAGGCTTCGAATTATTGACATGGGTACGCAGATAATCGGTCTCACCGCCTCATTCAACTGGCCAGATTGATCTTACCCAACACCTCCCGAGTCCCATTATCGGCCCAGCCCGCTCGACTCTACCCACTCTGCCTTGCACCGTCTTCTAGAATTGCGCAGGTTGAGTGGAGGATAGCCGTGCAGCAATCGCCGCGGGTGGCTCAGGGCTATGTATCTATATGCAGAGAATCGCCTCAGTAACAGCAGTTGCGGGCAATGCAGCGAAGCGTAAAGGCTTCATGTCATCACGCCCCATGTAATTGACCGCTATTGGCACCTTTGCGAGACGCGTCTTGAGAATGCGAGTATCACGAGGCTGACAATCGAAGTCGTCAGAAAAAGGGGTCCAATCCAAAAGACCAGCCAGCATGCTGTAATTAGTCTTGCTTCTGCATAGGGTTGTGCCGGCCCGCCGCAGCATATGACGTCAAATGACGAAGAATACAATCGGATCTTTATTTGCTGCAGTACCAATTGTGACGTGCCTGGTAAATGTTCATGTAGACGCAGATCATGGCGGAGGTGCAGATCAGAAGCCCGAATACGCTCCTCGAACGCCGAAAGCGACGACGATACCCGATCTAATTCTGTGGTGAGCCCGTCCCCGGGTAGGGATTAACTAGGTAGTTAGTGGCTTGACACTTTTTTAGTGAATTGTGGCGGTATAAGGGGGTGGCAAGGCTTCGAAAAGCGAGCAACGGAACGAACCGTGAAGCCGGTGCTGCAACCCTTACCAAGCTCGTGACATGGGATGACGGCCCCACGAACTCTTATTGCTCGCGAGTGGGTTGATATCGGGAAAGCAGAATCTAGACGGGCTTGAAAGGGACCCTCGTGTGAATGGAGCGGTGCTGGCTGGCGGAACACAACCGCGGGTCGCATGCAAAGTGCTCGAAGCCGCAGTGCATGATAACTCAACTGCTATCCGCACTCAGTCTCTCTCCATATATGTATGATATGGCACACGTTGCACGAATTAGCGATGGTCTGCATGCTGGCGCCCCTTTTGCTCATGCACATGCGTTGCGCCGCATGCGGGTGGCACGCTGGACTCCTAGCACTGGATTCCGATGCAGAAACAGGGATGCCAATGGCCAGGGCTTATTAATAAGGGAATTAGGGGCCAGACTGAAGTTGCATCATCAGCCAACGCTGGTTGACGACCGTCGTTGGGTGGAGGAGGTATGCATTTCTCCTCTTTCACCGATTTCCAGCCAGCGCGGCGGAAATTGATGGCCTCAGCAGCCGCTGTGTCGCTATCGTGAGTGGCTGGCGTTATTATTAGAAGCGACAAGGGAGGCCCAGACACACGTTGACATTTGTTGCTGATAATCGACTCGTCAGTCTGCCACTGGGGAAGGCTGTTTGCGAGATTGGGAGTGGAGAGCTTGTGGTTTCTTATTTATATTGCCACCGTTCCAACTCCAAATGAGTATTGGTTTTCGGCGCTTATTAGGGCTGCCTCGACCTGGGATATGATCTAGATCAATTCTATTCGCACTTCACATGGGATGCCATGTGGATGGACTTTGGCGGGGATGAGTTGGGTGAGACAAGGCGGCAGGGTCGGATTTTTGGAAGCCGAGCATGAGGTGGATTGCAAAGCGGGAGGCGACTGGGTGCGGATAAATATAGTAAGGGGGGGCTTATTATTATTCCTGGTGACTGCTGTTGGCGCGGGCTGAGGCATCTCGGGTGAGAGCTCTCTGTGCTCTGTTGCCACCACCCGTTCGTTGGCAGGTGTTTTGTTTCACAGCTAGAGCTAGAATGCCAATAATATGGATACCGGCGTTGGCAACCACTTCATTGGGCGAAGGACTTGACGAGCATTGTTGTACGGGCCAACGCTTGATGAGGAACAAAGGCCTGATTGGGTCCCGTAAATGCATTGTCGGCACCGGGGCTTTGCGGTTGCTGGGACAAGCAAGGGACCCGACAAATGCTGCAGGCAGTGGTTGAATAGATAAAATACAAGTATATAAATACACTTTGCCTCAGACTCCCTGCGTGCGTGCGTCGTGGCAAAAAAGCTGGCTGCGGAATGACAGTTATTATTAGTAGCTACCGTGTTATTGGATGAATGTGGCGTGCGTTGGCTGCAAGGGACGGAAACAAGGTCTGTGGCAAGTAAGTTACTGGGAGCAGGCGTCAAGATATTTGTTTGTCATGGTGAGTAAGATGCCCGGGATAGGCGGGAAGAAAGAGGGAAGGATACTTGGGAGTGGTAAAATATCCAGGCGAGTAAGAAGAGTGAGATATCTCACAGGGATGAAGTTATAGGGGCACACATAAGGTGTAGGTACCTTATTCAGTGGTGATGGGCGGTGGGCGGTCGGTGGCTGGGGAAGGGAAGGAACGGGGACTTGGGCGGCGGCAGGTTGCTCAAAGAAAGTCCAGTACTGGTACATTTTTCAGTGGCTCAACTCTACGCATTACCTTGTTTCTTAGCAGGTCCTACACCCAGGTAATACGAATTACAGTTGAGCTCACAACGGGCTTGGTGCTGTCAGGCCCTCAGGGGCCCCTTTTTAGCCTCCCCCCGCTGTAATAGCGCACTCGCGTCCTCTCCTCCCTATTATTTGTGTCGCAGCCAGCGCTGGGAGGCCACTGGGCACTGATGATTCTAATATTATTTTTAATTGTGCTGTTTTATACGAACCTATCATTACTTGCAGACTAATTCTCTGAGCCCCTTTTATCAGCATGTACCCCGATACCTGCCGCATTTACCCTGCCTCCGCTGCCAGCCAGGTATCTGCCAACCTGTAACCTGTCTCCTGTGACTCGTCCGCCTGAACTTCACACCGTCACCACCAAATTTTTGCCAACAACCTCCGCCCGCACCCCATCCATCCTGTGGGCTCCCCCCAATCGCATGTAGCGTCCTTTTTTCTTCTCTTCCTCCTGTTTACCTCTCTTTCCTCTCTTCTAATATTAACTAAACCTTCTCCCTCTTCTTTGCTTGGACCTTTTCTCCTCCCCCTTCTCCCTCCCCTCCCCTCCTCTCCGCCCTGTCCTCACCCCCCATCACAACTCACGGCCTGTCCTGTCGACCGAACCACCCGCTTGACTCGACTCGTGACGGACGGGAGAACCCTTTTTTCTGCCTCGCTTTCTTTTGCTTGTGCGGCAAAAGACCTGCTCGGCTGGCACGCCGTCATATCATCCGCCGACCCCCCCCCATCCATCCGCCTCCCGCACCTCGGGAGTCCGAGACCAACCACCACCTCCCGCGACGGAAAACCTCTAGTCTTCTCAGGACCCTAACCTTGTCTCCTGCGCTCACGCTGTGACAGGTGCTCTCTACGCCACGCCACCATCACACCAAGCACATCCCGGAGTTGTCCTTCAGCCCGAGTCGCCCTCCCTCTCCACCGAATAGAGAGCCTCTTCCTTAGCCTGCTGGACCCCCTTGCGATTCTGCATCTTCGTACGCCTGCGGCCCGCCCCTCTACACAGCCGCTGCCTTGCCTCTGTTTTGCTGCTCCCACGTCAGCATTCGCTTCAGGGCGTTTGGTATTTGATAACCCGGCCCTGCTCCTTGTCGCCACTCGACCTCTTCCACCTGCATATATCGATCGCTCCGATCGTAACGGAAATCTCTCCACCCAGAAATACCTGCCTGGCCGCATCACGTCACCCTGGTGACTATTCAACGCTTCATCGACACATGGTTTGCTTCTAACGACGATTTCGAACGAGACGAATTTTCATGACTTGCTTCCTGAACGAGCATTTTCCTCAATAATAAAAAATCCTACGCCGATACAGCGACGCCCCCTGTTCCTGTTACGCCTTGTCCCGCTGCTGCCCTCGCCCTCAATTCTCTTGCGATTCTGCACAGAACTGCGCCTGTAGAATTTTCTTGGTCATTGCACAATGGCCCAGCAACCTCACGACATGAGTTACCTCGATTACAACCAAGGCTCCAACCGCTCCCCAAGTGCCTCCCGTCAGCAATATGGCGGCGGCGCTCCCGGCTTCAATGCTGGCCTGTCGCTTCCCAGGCAAAGTCAGCGCCCCTTTGACGCACACCTGGGCTCTTCTTCTCTTTTCTCGTCCGACCGTGCCAACGCCGGATACAACGGCCGGGGCATGGATACCATCTCTGGCGCCGCTGTTCCTAGTTACATGCTAGATGCCAACCAGGCCTGGCACTACAGCGTTTCTGGTGCGGCTACGGTAAATGGCGCCATCAACGGTCCAAACAGGAGTCGTAGTGCCAACCGTAGAGCAGCTCTGCCCCAGGTAAGTGCTATTCCGGCATCTGCCTCAAAGCAAATATCTGCTAACAGGTGACAGAACTGGACCGACCACCCCCCTATGCCTCCCATGCCTTCCAACCTGCAGGCTTATGGCGGTGGCCTGAACGGCTCTCAACTTTCCAACGGCAATCTTCGCGTTGACCACCCAGGCACCCATCCCTCTCCTTCCGACATGCGATCCACCAGTTCGGACCCAGATCAACTCATTCCTACTGCTATCGTCATCAAAAATATTCCTTTTGCTGTCCGTAAGGAGACGCTCGCTTCCCTTATGCTCGATATGCATCTTCCCCAGCCCTACGCCTTCAACTACCATTTTGATAATGGTGTCTTTCGCGGCCTTGCCTTTGCCAACTTCCAGTCCGCCGAGGACACTAGAATCGTCATCGAAGCCATGAATGGCATGGATGTCCATGGCCGCAAGCTCCGTGTCGAATACAAGAAGATGCTGCCTGAGGCTGAGCGCGAGCGTATTGAGCGCGAGAAGCGCGAGAGGCGTGGCCAGCTCGAAGAGCAACACCGTGGTCCCATGCTTCACCAGCAGAGCTCCATCCAGTCCCTCGGCGCCTTGTCCCAGTCTCAGCCGCGCGGTGGCCCCGCTGCCCATCTTGGTATGTCTCAAATGCTCAATTATCAAGTACATAAAACTGACCGACTTTGTAACACTAGGCGACGTCGACTTGAATGACCCTCAAACGCTCGATTTCTACACTGAGCTTGCCATGTTCCGTCGTGACGACTCTCGCGAAATTCTTGTCTTCCCCCCTGGCATTGCTCCCGAGCATCGTCGTTCGATTCATATTCTGGCCCATCACATGGGTCTTGAGCACCAGTCTATTGGTGAGGCCGAATCTCGCCAGCTTACCGTGTTGAAGCGCCAGCAGCCATCTCCGACCGCCAACATTCACGCTGCCCCTGCCAATAGCCTTGATGTCCATAAGCGTGGCTTGAGCAGGGCGGCCACGTTTGATTTTGCCGCGGATCGAGACTCTCGTGCTGTCAGCAACAATTACTCTCACATCACTGGCCGCCAAGGACCGACACTTGAACTTCCCGGTAGCCCCGATGGTGCCGGCATCCCCAATAACCTCCGCGCTGCCAAGAGCTTTGCCGATTTGCGCTCGTTCACCCCCAGCCCATCCCAGGCTTCGTCAGGATACCTCAACCCCAATTCTGGGATGGGTAGCATCGGCCCCAGCTCAACCGCCCGCTTCGGCGATTATGTTAGCGCTCAGCAAGCTCATCCCGGAAACCCATCCACTCCCGGTGCCAAGAATGACCATGGCTTGGCCAGCGGCCTGGGTGCACTCAACCTAGGATCGTACGAATCGAACGCCATCTCTGGCCAGAACCGCAACGCGCCTGGTGCTATTGGCAGTCAGCGACCGAGCGGTGTGAGCAACGGATCTAAGGGTGCCCCCGACCGTCAGCCTCGTGGTCCTGAGTGGGAGGCTTCTGCTGGATTCGCTGGCCGTGGTCGATCCAACGGACATGCCCAACGCAGCAGTGGTAGGTCGTAGGCCGACTCCCGCACGGGCTGATTCGACTAACCTGTCGTGCCAGACTCGTCCGACAGTGGAGCGCGCGTTGGTGCCGGGCCTACAAGTGCGGCCCGGTTTTAGGCTCCGATGAGCGACGAGGCCACCGCTTAGTGGAATGGCGTGGCCCCCTTGCTGGCTAGGTAGGCGTGGTGCTACTCAGTACGATGCCGTCCTAGTTTGTATTATGAATGACCTCTATCGTGCGCGCCACGCTGTTGGGCGTATGAAGACTCTGTTTTTTTGACGTGGTCGCCCGTGGTGGCCAAGTGACACTCTCGGCGGCTGCTTGTGACGATGCGAACGGAACGAGAGCATTGGATGGAGGCTCGAAAATACTGCATTAATTCAACCCCTGACAAGATTTTACGACAGGTCGAGATTCATTTCCACGGCAGAGCATTTGAGTCATTCTGCCTGCCGACGGCAACGAACCTGGACCATACGTTGACGACGATGATGTGTTATTTATTTTACGATTTGACGTCTAGACAACTGCGTCTGTTTGCGTGCCGGGCTATGGCTTGCACGGAAGATGTGGCAAGGCTGCTTCAGCAATGACCAAGACAAGACAACAACAACAACAGTCAGAAGAGAAGACGAAAACGCAGAATGACCCCCAAAAAAACAATCTATACCCACTTAATACCCGATCAAACGAGCAGACACGACTATGACGACAACAAATTACTGTCCAGCGCACGCGCATTGACGCATAGCAGCTGTTGATGGGAGGAGGGGTAGTCGGAGTGGAAGCTTGCCGAGTACTGAAAGGTACGGTAGGGCTTGTGAGGAGCTGGCAAGGTTCAACAACATCTATATTGCTTTTGTCATATTTTTTCTTTTTTCTTTTGAGTTTCTCTGTTGCTAGTCACTTTTGTTATCTTTTTTTGGATTTTTTTTGTTGATACTGTGAACACTTGCGAGAGGTGTTCCTTGACTTTGCATTTTTGTAATCGATCAGAGCTCTGGCGTGGGAGGGGCGGAAAAAACCTACTATATAGACTGGGAGCAAGGTGTCGGGGTAGCCTGGGGCTACCCGAGGCCTTTGCAAGAAACTTTTCTTTCAAGGGAGGAGTTGGAAATCAAGGCAGATTTTTGGGCTTTTCGAAATACTGATGTCGGTGCGAAAGTGACTTGTTGCACTGCTCTGGCTTCTTGCTGGGGAGGAGCGTATACGCAAAGTTGTATGGAATCTGGTGAAGGTAATGGTCTGGCTTCTGTCATAAGCTCAGTTCCATAGTGATTATCACAATCATGACTAAATCACCATCGTTGGCTGGGTTGGAGGGGAAGCCATGATATGGTTGGATTGCTGCTTTTAGTTACCCGTTGTTCCCCAGTTAAAGCGAAACGTCATCGCCGTTACGTGTTTCATTATTACGGCGCCGCCCAGCCTTGATTATCATTATTAATAATTATGCCGCCACCTAGAACCTTGTCCAAACAACGGTTTACCGGTTCAACGGGTTATCAACAATCAACATCCGGCATCTCCCGTGCCATTTTCTACCCCGTAATTAAATCACGCTCTACCATTCAGCACCCCAGAAAGCAACGATGATGCCGATACCGATACAGCCCGTCGAGGAGGCAGACGGCATCCGCAGGAACTGGGTGCGTGTCGCGGCGCCCAAGAACGAGCAGTGGACGACGGCCATGGATGGCGTCGACAAGCTCAAGCTCGTCGAGGCCGCTCTGCCGACGCCCGCCGACGGCGAGGTCTTGGTCCGCATCGACGCCGTGGGGATCAGCTACCGGGACGTCCAAGGCAAGTTTTTTTTCTTTTTCCCGGGATTCCATTCACTTTCCCGTATTGGGGGGGCTGCATTCGGGTGCCCCTTTGCTAACCCGGTGGGGGACTCTTCACAGTTTGCGAGGGCGTCTTCAAGAGCTACGACATCCAGGTCGACAAGCCCATCGTCCCGTGCTCCGACATGTGCGGCACCGTCATCGACGCCGGCGCCGGCGCCCCCACGACCGGCGAAGAGCCCTGGGCCGTCGGCGACCGCGTCCTCGCAATCTACATGCAGACCAACCTCTCCGCCGGCGGCCCCCGCGAGGCCGACCTCGCCTCCACCCTCGGCTGGCCGCTGCCCGGCGTCCTCGCGCGGTACCGCTGCTTCCCGCGCTCCGCGCTCCTCCGCGCCCCCGCCCACCTCTCCGCCGCCGAGGCCGCCTGCCTCCCGCGCGCCGCCGCCACCGCCTGGGCCGCCCTAGCAGCGGCTGCTCCTCCTCCCCCCCCGGCCGCCGCCGCCCTCACCACGCGGCGCACGGTGCTGCTGCAGGGCACCGGGCCGGTGGCGCTCGCGGGCTTGCAGCTCGCCAAGGCAGGGCCCGGGGATCTGCGGGCGGTGGTGACGGCGGGCTCGGACGCGCTGGCGGCGCGCGCGCGCGAGGAGCTGGGCGCCGACGCGGCGATCAACCACCAGACGCACTGGGCGTGGGAGGGCGAGGTGCGGGCCGCGACGGGCGGGCGCGGCGCGGACGTGGTGCTGGACGTCGGGGCGCTGCGCAAGAGCCTGGCGTGCGTCGCGTTTGGCGGCGTCGTCAACTGCCTGGAAGCCGAGGAGGAGGAGAAGAAGAAGAAGAAGGCGGAGGAGGAGGAGGATGTGGTGGGCGGGGTGGCGCTGCGGCGCGGCGTGACGGTCCGGGGCGTGCTGGGGGGCGGGAGGGAGGCGCTGCGGCAGGCGTTGGCGTGTTATGCGGAGCGAGGGATGAGGCCGGTGGTGGAGGGCACGGTGCCGTTTGGGAGGGCGGGCGAGGCGCTGGCGCGGGTGAGGAAGGGGGGGTGTTTTGGGACGGTGGTGGTGGTGATGGAGGAGGAGGAGGGCGAGGGGGATGATGATGGGGAGAAGAAGAAGAAGGAGGAGGAGGAGGGGGAGAAGGAGTAGGGTGATCTACGGGTTCTGCACATGACTTGGGCGTTTTGGATAGGCATTGGTTGAGATGCGGGATATCATGACATTACAGCAGAATATGGTTAACGAATGATGGAACACGAAACAAGATGGATGTATTTCATGGCATTTACAGCAGAATATAGACAACGAATAGAATACGAAACAAGATGATTCATGATATGACATTTACAGCAGAATATAGACAAGGAATACAGCACAAACAAGATGAATGTATTTCATGACATGTACAAAACATACACAACCATTAGAACACAAACAAGATAATGTATTTCCCACCCTCATCAACCATGATTTACACTATAATATATCAAAATACAACTCGTCCTTGTTTTACAGTGAAAAAACGCTTGCAAGCCTCCTAGGATGCGCGCTGGGGGTTATACTATAAACATGCCGGGCTTGTCGTCTTCCTTTTTTCATCGTCGTTTGCTTCCTGCTTCGTAATACACAAACACGCCATGCTTTATCCGGTTATTCATTCCATCTCTCCCGCTCTCCACGCTCTTGCATCATCATCCGACGCCCACCGCCTCGCTCATCGCGCAAAGACCTTGACCACGCCGTCGCCGCCGCCGCTCACCACCCACTTGCCGTCCTGGCTCCAGACGCACGCGCAGACGCCCTCGCCGCGCATCACGCGGTGGCTCGTAATCTCCTGCACGCATGAGCGCTTCTCCAGACTCCAGAACCGGAGCGACGCGTCGTGCCCCGCGCTGACCAGCTCCCGCCCGTCGGGACTGAGCGACAGGCTCGAGATGGCGTCGGGGTGCGCGAGCATGTTGTAGGTGCACTGGCCTGTTGATTCCAAATTAGAGGCTATGTTAGACGGAAGGGGGAGATGCTCGGGACATACCGCTGTTGGCATCAAAGAATCGCACGAAGCGGTCCTCGTGGCCTGTGATGATGGTGCCCTCGACACCGCTGCCGGCCATGGACCGTCCGCCCGTAGGCCCGCCGCCGCCCGTCTCATCTTCATTCATGTTACTGCCGTGATGCTGGCTGGCCTGGTCCAGCCCCATCGTCGTCGCCACCACCGCGTTGACGCTCGTCTTTTGCGTGCCGTCGTACGTTTCCATGCTGTCCATCTGCCCGACCTGCTCGCCCGTCCGCGTGTCGTAGACGACCACCGCAGCGTCGGCATACGACACGACAAACGTCTCTCCCGTCGGCCCCAGCGGCGCGATACTTGTCGGGCTGGCCAACGACCCGTCGGGCCGGTTGATGACGTGTACTAGCGTCTGGTGGAAGGGCGAGTTGGATGCGGTGCTAGGCTGCGGCGAGTTGGGGAAGCTGCTACCGGAGCTCATCGAGTTCCCGCGTGTGCGGCGCCCGGCAACGCCCCTGTTCGAGCCCGGCTGTGGTGAGGTGAGCTGCGGCGGGGCGCTCACCGACCACAGGCGCACGGAACCGTCCGCGGCGCCGGACACTAGCAGTATGCGGTCCGGGGTGCCCAGCTGACTCGAGTTGCCGAAAATGGCGCCCAGCGTCGCGGGAAGGACACACAAAGCCCACACCGCATCTGTGTGACCCTCGAGCGTGGCTTTGGGGTCAACTCGGCCACGCTCCCACACGCGAATCGTCGAGTCCTGGCCGCCAGAGAAGATCCAGCCGTCGCCTTGGGCACGGCCTCCTGTGGAAAAGTTGGGGGCAGGCGACCACGAAGTGAGGGCGAGGACGGCACCGTGATGGCCACGATGCGTAAAGTTGGCAATGACGTCGAGATCGGACGCGGCATTGCCCATGCCGGAATGGGTGTCGAGTCGGGGAATGTGGAATCGCTTAATCATGCCGTCGTCGCCGGCTGTGCAAATCTCGGGCTCACCCGGACTGCCGCCACCGGAGAATATCACGGTACGGACCGTGTTGAGATGGCCACGTAGTCCGAAGCGCAGTTTGAAGTTCCCGCTGTCCGCCTTCTGCGAGGACAGGCTCAGTTCTTGATCACTGCTGCGTCGCCTCGAGAGGGAGCTCTTTCGCCGCTGGCTGCCAGGGGGGCGACCGGGTGACTTTGGCAGGTAATCTGCATGGGGGAACACGTCTGTGTCTGGACGATTTGAGGCAGACGGGCCCTGCGGTTGGGCCGTCTCGGGCAGTGCACCTTCGGAAAAGTCCCACCCGTCAGGATCTTGGGGTGGTGCAGGCGTTCGCTGGCGGCTCTCAGGTTCATGCATCGAGCCCAGCGCCTCGCCAGTTTGCGAGGGGCCAGAGCTGCCGTCGTTGGAAGCTCTCATCGAGACGGAGGCCCAGTCATTGGCGGTGCGATACTGTGGATGGTCCTCGCCGCGCACCACAACCTGCGGATGGGGATCAGATGGCTTCTGGCTGAAACTGGAGTTTGGATCTTGCATCGAGACCGTCGTGGGTTGGTTTTGCCTTGCGTTCATTTCCTGGACATGATTTTGGGAGGGTCGTGATGGTAGTTGGAATTGTCGCATCTCTTGCGGCCCGTACGGGTCAAGCTCTCGCAAATCATCCATCATAGGGAGGGGCGGCGAGTCCCGCGGGGGGAGAGGATTTGCCGGAGCAATCATGAGATACATGAATTCGGATTGGCACTGGTCTAGGAAACTCTTGAGTTCCTGCCTGTGTGCTTCGTCGTCGGTGCGCTCGATTTCGATTCCGTCGACACCAGGAACCGCTTGCTTCTCTGGATTTCCTGTTCATTTGTCAGTGTCAATGGGTTAGCAGACGAGGTGCCAAAGCTACCAACCGTGTAGCTTTTCTTGGATTTTTGCAGCGCGATCCTTCTTAGCAGCGGCATCAGCAGCAGCGTCTGCTGGGCTTGTGCCCTTGAGCTGGGCGGCCTGATGCTTGACCTTTTGTTCGAGAATTCTGACGTATTTGCGTAGGGCCGTTTGCGTGGCGTCGGCGCGTCGTGCCTGGCCCTCGAGGTTGGCTATCCGGGACCTCATCTCCTGGTTCTCAATCTCCCAAGCGTTCCTGTCGCGCTCGTGACGGTGCCACTCGGTCTGGAGGAAACGCATGACGCCTTGTAGGGTGTATTCGGTAGCCTGGGGTACGTTGGGGCCGTTACCCTGCATCGAAGGCCCCATCTCCATGCCGCTGAGGCCGTTTCCGACGTTGGGGCCCATCATGGCGCGCCAGAGGTGCTTCTAGGCGAGCTCATCGAGGAGCAGCCTCCCGAAAACGCGGCGGCGGACGGGTGTCGGGGGGGCGATCTCGCGACAGGCAGAGGAGCGCGATCAATGGGCCGTTTGGGTGCAGATGACCGATGGCGGTGATCAGCGTGGAATATTCGGCGTCGTTTACGGCGAGGAAAGGCGGAATATTCCGGTCGGCAGGGAAGTAAGTGGTCTGAAGTATGGTGACGGGGTCTCTTGAAGCTCCCAACTGCTGAGCTTGTGGTTGTCCTCATGGGCTCCAGCCAATGGGCGTTCGCGTATCGGCGGTCAGGCCACAAGGCACCAACTTTTTGCAGCCCCTGGATAGCTGCCATAATTTCTTGGTGGTGCAGGAGCAGTGACCAAATTGTCTATCTAGGGAGAAGGGAGAAAATCACACAAAGCACGTATTTATTATGCATTTCACGACGAAGGGCACAATTCCCCTGCATTTTATCTAGTGAGCTAGCCACTTTCTCTGCGTCGACTCTGCAGGAGTTGGCGATGGCCTGGAAAGCTATGGCAACCACAATCACCCGTCGGTAGTGGGCACGAGACACCTTGTCCATTTACAGCAGCTGCTGGAATCGATGTCCTTTTGACAGCCCGCGAGCAACGCGCCATTCTTCGGATTCCACCTGGATGGCTTTGCCGAACCCTTCCCTCCAGCCGCCGACAGTGTCGCCCTTGTGGCCGAGGCCTCCCCATTCCCACTCGACCCAAGACTCGGCCCGAGAGCCTTCTGTGGCGTCCAGGAGACCCATGGCGATGTCGACCTGGTCTGGCAAATCATCCACCGCGTAAAAGACGCTCGCGGAGCAGCGTGAGCAGTAGTAGCGCTGGACGTCCGGCGAGCTTTCGTAGAAGGCGAGGGTGCCGAAGCGAGCGTCCGCGGCTTCCCGGACGGCCTCCTTGAGACGGAGCGTGCTGGTAGGGAAGTCACCATCGTCCCGATGACATCCGCGGAAGCGAAGCTGTGCGACTCTGGCAAACGTCCAATGCATCATAGGGGCGCCAACCATGAACCTGCAGCTGTCGCACGCGTCGAAGGCGGCGACGGGCTTCAGCGTGGCGGGATTCACCCAGCCAGGCAGTCGTCCCTGCGCCTTGAGCGCGGCAAACTCGTCGTCGCCGCGCAGCAGCGTGAAGTCGACGCCTGTGCAGAGGCATCTGATGCGAACGCTGTCGTGCAAAGAGCCGTCCTCGACCATTTGCCGATGGGAAGCCTGCGGCGGCCAGTCACGATCGAGCAGCCTGTCCGCCTCGCGGTGACTCCTCCGCCAGCGAGGCACCGGCTGCGAAGCCCCGTTCAGTTTCTGCATGAAGACGGAAGCGCCGCCATCCAACGTGTCTCCCACCCAAAGGTGCTGCGCAATGCGCAGCATGTCGACGTTCAAATTGGGCAGCAAGCCCGCCGCGACATAAAAGACATCGCCAGCCACGCCTGGGCGTATCTGCTGCGCGAACACCGGCGTCCCGCACGTTCCGCAGAACAATAGCAACGTGTTCCTCGCGTACGCGTATCGCCGGAGAGAGGAGCTCAAGATGGCCTCTGACGAACCGGGCCACTGGACGGCGCAGGTGTACATGGCACCCGTGAGGTGACGGCATTCATTGCAGTGGCAGCAGACGGCGGTCAGTGGCAGCTCGGCAGCGGGAAGTGACACCGAAAAGACGTGTGAGCTGCACAGACAGTGCACGCCTATCTCAACGTCGTTGGAGCCTGTCATTGTGAATAACGAACGTGGTCATGGCGGTTGTCTGAAGGCTGAGATGCCGCTCCGTCACTTATTCACGCTAGCTTTGCTGCAGCTGAAGGACAGCGCGCGGGGTTCACGCCAAGCCTCAGCCTGGTGAGTTTGTTCCACCGTGAATGCGTTGGTAGTGTATGGGAGCTGAAAGTAACATGTCGATTAAGTAAGGGTCTATCTGGTCTGTCTAGTATGATGATACAGCAAGTTAACCAAAAGTCACACACAGGTCTACCTGCCAGAAGCGCAAGCTGTCTGAAAGACGACCAATTGTGCAGGTCCGTTGTATGTATCGGTTATATGTACGTCGAAGAATATTCAAAGCATCTCGCGCCCGCCTATCCAGCAGCATAACGCCGAGTCTCTCATTCTCTCCATTCACCCCCGATCCAGCGGTTGAAAAAGTCGAGTGACGCCTCAGGCTGGTCCTCGGGAACCATGTGTCCTGCGTCGAAAATGCGCATGAAGCTCAGGTTTCCGCTGCGCGTAATCCTCCCGTACTCCTTGCTGCCCGCGCTGGTGGTCCGCCGCAGCGGCTGCTCCCGGGCACGGTTGAAGGCGGCCTTGCCGGGCCACTTGAGCGCCTTGGTCCAGGCCTGGTTGCCGAGCCAGTTGCAGATGAAGTCGGTGTCGCCGGCGTAGACGAGCACGGGCACATTGGCGAGCACCTCGGGCACGGCGCGCACCGCGTCGGGCTTCATCCAGTCGCCGGTCCGCCGGAAGGCTTCATAAACCTTGTCAAAGCTGCACAACCCCCAGCCCACCTCGGCGCCGATGGCCTTCTTGATCCTTGGGCTGTTGAGGAAGGCGTGCAGCATGGGCTCCTCCAGCGGCGTATGCTTCTTGTTGATGTCGTAGAAGCTGCGCCCGGTCTCGGCGAAGATGTTGAACATGGTGTTGCACACAGACGTGGCATTCCGGCAGCTTTGGACCTCCTCGGTGTCGTAGCATTGTTGGATCCGGGCCTCACACCCCGGCAGCTGCTTATCCATCTCCCAACACCCCTCCTGGTGCAGCACGGGGTTGTTGCCACCGCAGACCATCGGGCGGTAGTACCTGTACTGGACGAGCGGGTCGGTCAGGCCGTTGCCGATGAGCACCGACTTGAGGTTGACGCGGCCCTGCTGGTCCTGCTGGCCCTGGTGGGCGAGGATTTCCTTGGCGGCCAGCGGGATGTAGTGGCCGGCGTAGGACTCGCCGGCGATGTGGAAGTCCAGGTTGGCGTACTTCTGGTACTGCTTGAAGAATAAGGTGAGCAGGGCGTAGAGGTCGCGGGCGCTGGCGGCGCTGGTGCCCTCGTTGTACTTGCTGTACGAGAAGCCCGAGTTGACGGGCTGGTCGACAAAGATGACGGAGGCGTTGTTGTTCCACGCGTAGGCGTTGCGCTTGAGCTGGCCGGTGTTGCGGTCGATCCAGGACGGGCCGAGCTCGGTGAAGAGGCCGACCATGGAGGAGCAGCCGGGCCCGCCGTTGAGCCAGAGGACAACTGGGTCGTTGGCGGGATCGTTGCGGGACTCGAAGAACCCTATGATGATGTTAGAGGAGGGGGAGAGAAAAAAAGAGAGAAGGAACAAGGGGCAACTTACAGAAAAACAGGTGCTTGTCGTACTTATTGTCGTCAAGATAACCGCTCAGCTGCTTGACCGTATCGACATTGGCTGCGGAGGGATCGACGATCTTCGATCGCATCGAGTAGCTGGCGAGGTAGGCGTCGCTCTGAGCCGCCGCCTCCCCGTCTCGCCGCCTCAGGATGTCGGAGCCGTGGAGGATGTGGTCCCACTCGCTGTCGGGGACGCGACCAATGATGCCAGCAGCATTTGCCGAGGCCGCCAGGAGGCTCACCAAGAGGGCTGACACGGAGATCTTCATCATGCCAGGACCAGCCAGAAAACCAGAGTACAAGTGGAAGCAGTTGGGTACTCGGGAGAGGGGCTGGATGGAACGGAACTTGCCTCGAGGATGAGAGCGGGACTTGACCATCTTTTAACCTCCTGTGAAGATATGGGGAGGGGTGAGAGGGGGGTGGAGGGGGGACTTGACCGGCAGGGACAAAGCCTTAATGCCTTCATCGGCCAACCGGCCCAGCTTTGCGCGCGTATGAAAGGGCCACCCCGTCTCCAAGGGTCCTTGGACGAGATTGTGTCATCGGCCGACTGGCCCAGCTTTGCGCGTATGAATGGAAAGGGCACCCCAGTTCCGAAAAGTCCTTGGACGAGATTAGGGTCCGGCGCACCGGCGAATCGTATCTGCGGGCCCTCGTCCGGGTTCATCGAGGTTGGGTGATAGGGATGAGAGTCGCCCTGGAGACCCAGATTGGGAAGCCAAAGCCGTACAAGTCTTCGGAGCATAAGGACTGCCATAAGAGAGAGGGGAGGGGGGAAGCATCTTGGCACCAGTCTAGAGCAACTCGGCCGTCATGGTCTAAAGAGGTAGGTTGGAAATGCATCATGGGGCAAACTGTTTGGCATAGAAGACAAAAGTTTCAAATTCCTGCGGATCGACTGGCTTCGCTATGCGGCCCTCGAATTGGGAGAGCGACGATGGCGTGATCAACCACTTGACCATTAAGTGATCAGCAAGCTTTTGCAAAGCGTGGTTGCTGCGAGATGCCCTCTATCTCGATTCTCTGATGATGCTGATGATGATGATCTAGTATCGAAGATGAATTCCACCGGACGTGACGTCAATGGGTCTGCCAGCTAGCATCGGCCAAGCGTCAGCTCCCAAGTCATGTATCGGATCAAAGACAAGTCGAGTCATTGCGCAAGAATAGGGAGAATTTGCCTGCGCTACTAGTTAGCCGGTTGACTTGAAGAAGAAGTGCGCCATTAACGCGGAACGCACTTGTATAGCAGCCCACCTCTCCCTTACAGATCGCCATCATGGTAGAGTCACCTAGTCCTGATGATGAAACGCAAATCCAATTGGCGGGGGGGGGGGGGGGGGGGGGGGGGGGGGGGGGGGGGGGGGGGGGGGGGGGGGGGGGGGGGGGGGGGGGGGGGGGGGGGGGGGGGGGGGGGGGGGCATCTTGGTTGCGTCACCTTGTCCTGTTGATGAAACGCAAATCCAATTGGCGCCCCCCCCCCCCCCCCCTCCAATTCCTCCTCCCTTCCGCCTTGTCAAGTATATATATCCGCTGCGTCCAAAACAAGCGTAATCTTATGGGAACGAGAAACCTCTCATGACCCCCGGCTCTATGCTTATGCGGTTGATCGCCCTTTGCAATGCCGCAGGACAGGGTACGGCGGCTTTTTGTCCATCACACCACATGGCTGTCGCCCGTTGTCATCTCCCAGAGACAAAAGACCAGGGACTTTTCGCGAGTAATGAAGATGCATCTCGACGACCCCCCACCATCCTCCCAGGCTCTGCGGCTGCGCGTCCATGATACTTGAGATGGACCGGGCGCTCTCGATTCATGCAGGGGAGTGATCCTACGAGTAAGGAGGGGGGGGGGGGGGGGCAGTTAAAAAAAAACGTGTTACAAGTAGAGAACCTGACAGGCTTCCTGATGCCCGCTATTAATATAAAAATAAAAAATCCAATAATAGCAACGTTTATATCAATAGTACAAAATGATACCGGCCGAGGATATATGTATGTATATATATAGAAAAAGCAACGTTGCTACAGGTGATAATTGTGGACAATGGACGATGATGCCAAGATGCGAAATACAAGAGCAATACGTTTCAAAAGAGTAAGAAATTTTTTTTAACCCATTACCAAATCGTATTCGCTGAAAAGTTCCGCACTTACCGAAAAGGGGGGGGGAGGAGAAAAAAAATAGAACGGAACGGGCTGATCTGTGCATGATGATGCAAAACAGTCCCCATCGCCTGACCAATGCCCGCCGCCCGTGGCCGACGACGGCGTCACCCGGGCCCGTACCTGTTGGCAGCGAGCTCGATGACGGGCTGCTGGCGACAGCATCCGCGGCGGAAAGCCTGCGCCGAGTCGTCCCCGGCCGAGAAACTGCCGGGCCCCGGCGGAGCCGCCTCGCCAGGGGACATGGGACATGGCGGCGACGGCGGCTGATGCCGAATCTTGGTGGACCGTGGCCCCTCCGGGAGGACCAGAGCCCGGTCTCCGAGTCGCCTGCGAAGTCCGATCGGCGCAAATAACCGCCCGCCGCCCAACGACCGGCCCGCTCACCATGACCAAGGAATCGCAGACGCGGGCAATTTGCTGAGAGCCACTGCCGGCTCTCACAGGCGGAGACAGCGGCTCAACGTGGCGGGAAAGCCCACACAAGGAATTGCCGCGTTGCTCGTCTGTTCCTCGTCTGCCAGCCAGGAAGGACAAAGCTCCAATCCGGTCGCGGCGAAAAAAAGGCATAACCTGTGGTGGTAGTGTGGACTGCAGTGTGGCAACGGAGCGAGCCGCGTCTGCGGTGCGACGGCAACGACAGAGGAAAAGACGAAGACGAAGAACCCCGGCCTGGGAATTTGATGGTTGTTGCAGCCCGCACGACACAGGGAGACGACACGGCATGAAGGGGGGAGGGGGGCCGCATGGCGAGACTTGGCAGCTTCACTTGACAGGCAGCCATCCCGCAGATTTTTGTGTACTTGTGGGCGTCGCGGATACCACATGGCGTCAGCCGACTTGGTATTTTCGCCTTTTGTATGCCTGTGTCTGTGTGCCCGAGTGCGCGTACTGTCGTGGTGTGGTGTGCGTGGAATTTTGGCCAGGCCATGTACTGGGCAGCAATGTCGATGTTGCCCATTACGGCACATGATGCAGCATTTGCGAGACTAAAACGCGGCCAAAGGCATCAAGATGTGCAGATGCACATCGCGGCAAAGGATAGGTGGCCCCTACCCGGCGGCCTTGTTGGGGGGATTGACACGATGGAGACTGGTGGCGGCGATGGCGATGGCGATGGCGATGGCGATGGGTGGTGCGAGGCCATGGCTGGACCGCATGACATTGTCGTTTTCGAGGTAGCATCGCCAAAGTGGTGACGACGGTTAGACAACCACGGCCACACGACAGCCACCGCCGCAACCACCAAGAGTGAGCAGTAGTTTGTGGGCTTGCTTGCCCGAGCAGCGATGGCGAGATGCGATGTGACGCTGCAGAGGGAGGCAGGGAGGGAGACGGGCCGGGCAGGAGGCGGTTTCCTGCATTCCGCATGTTTGACTGAAGCGTCAGAGAGCACCGAAAAGCTACGGCCGTCGAGGTTCGTGTCGAGGCCGGTGAGTTGGCCTTAGTCTCAAGGTCCCAAGATCACCTGCCCGGCTCCCCAGCTGGTGGTGCTTGTGCCGTCTCGTCTGGACATGGCACCGGTTCTCGTCGGAGCAAAAGCTTGACAACGGCTCGAGATCTCGCTATATTCGGTCCCTTTGCCTTTGCCAACGGGACAGTGCCCCATACATGGTTAGCACCACAGATCCCCCCAAACCCAAACGCCCAAAGCACCGGCGTCGTCCGTTGCGATCCAATCAGAAGCGCCCGACGACTCACAGCAAGTTGCTCACAAGCACCTCCCTCCCCAACTAGTTAGTTGGTTGGCAGGCACATCGGTTGACAAGGTGGTGTGCGTGCGGGCATGCCTGGAGGAGCCCCCGCCACCAACAGGAATCAAATCTCGACCAAGGAAGATGATGTGCGTGAGTTCCGTTGCGTGCGCGAAAAGGGCACGGGCGGGGGCGCTCCTCTATTATTACTGCACGACATTTTCGGTGCTTTTTCCTCCTTGCAACCCCGGTTTGGCGATAAAAGGAAGAACAAGGGAAAAACGCCACTCGGCTAAGACACTGGGACGCAGCAACCAAATGCACATGTGCACAAGTCGATGCGTGGTTGCCAGTTGCCGTTAGTTGCCGTTGCCGGTTGTTAATCATTTAGCATCGCCTATTCGTACTCTGCAGAGTATGTAACCGTAAGTTATCACATTTTCTTCCTTCTCGTACTCGTGTCTCGGAGGCTCGCGGAAACAGCCACAAAGGCACAAGAGAACATGTCCATGATGCAGGCGCATAACTAGTTTGTTGTTGTTAGTAGCATAGTATATTTTCGCTCTGCAACTTGGCTTCGAGACTCACGGGGAAGATTTAAAACCAATTTCTCGCCTCCCAGGGCGGCACTGGCCGAGAGTATACCAAGTGTCGTCTTCGTTCGTCGCCTGGCGCTGTGAGTGACTGATCATCAGGCCATCTTTTTTTTTTTGGCACAAGTGCAACGCTAACTAATAATAAAAGAACTAGTTAGCTGTTAGCATCCAACATCATGTACATGAAGGTACATTCCCAGAGCCCACGGTGGTGGCGGCCAATGCCACGGAGCCGTCGATTTCTAATCCCTTGCCTAGCCAAGTCACAAGTACATATGTGCCCCGGGACGTTGATACTTGTTGGCTTCAATAGAATAGTTACTGCTTTTGTCAGAAAACTGGGCCGAATCTGCAAGCTGAAGGAGAAAAAGCTATTCGCTGTCAGGATAATAGGATAACGGCGGGAACGGCGGGAACAGCGGGCGCCCGAGCAAACTTGTCGCTTGCCGCCCCTGGCCGGTCGGTACCTGCATGATGACAAGTTAATATGGGGAGATGTCTTCTAGGGGCTTGTGGTAAGTAGATATGTAACAAGAGGGCCGACCCGACCTATGCAGGTGAGAGAGTGAGAGGGAGAGTGCTGCCAAGGTATTAGACGAAACGCGCGCACTCCCTACTCCCTTTCCGATGGACATAAACTCCCCGGTATTGGCCTCGTTAGAACTTGCCTGTTACTGTGTACTCTATTCCCTCTTCTGCCATGGCCCGACCTGTATTATTTAGGCTTTCGTAGGACTCCAACGCAGACAGACACTACCTTTTCTGCCATGGCAAGTCGCCTTCTCGAATGACTTCGAGTCCCGCCTTCTTGCAGGTTCGCCACGGGTTCAAGACGGCCCTTGCCCGTGTTCCCACATCCTTGGCGAACCAGTGAACCACGATGCCTGTAGTTATTTCTGTCGCTGGCGGCCTGCGTCAAATTCAAGTGACACATAAATTGGTAGTTATTATCAGCATGCTGCAACGGGCTGACCAAGTCCTGCTTGGAAAAGTGACGCGTCATATTCCGGCCAAAGCTTTCCTTGCCAACTTGGGTACCATCCTGCCCTCACCCCGCGCGGCCATTCTGAGCTAGTGTGTCGTGGTCTCCATGCGGATAAGAGTAGTTTGATGTATTAGGAGAATACCTCGTAATTTAGGGCCTGCGCCGTAGTCGTCATCTTGCTCGCATCTACTGGGGGGACGTGGCGAGGCTCATTGACAACGACACAGCGCAGCGAGCAGAGAGGAAGCTGCTGACCAGGGTCTGCGTAGGCGAGACCTGAAAAGCTCCTCAGCCTTGTGGCCGCGACTCTGAATACTTCATACTTCCGACCACTGATGTCGATCAGGAGCTCAGCTCCGGTCAGCTTTGTCGAGGCGAGACCACCCGCCAGTAAGCGAGGCCCTGCCTTGTCTGGCCGTTAGAGATTGATGAAAGGAGATGGCACTTGATGGCCATGTGTACATCGGCATAGACTCAAAGGGAAACAACGAGGTAAAGGGGTGGCGTAGCCACTGACAAGCAAATCCACTCAGTCTGATACGTTATCAACGACAAGGACAAGTTCTCAGGCAAAGAAAACCAGAAAGAAAAAATCATTGGCAGGACACGATTTGAACGCATACTGTGTGGTCCGTATTGCAGTGGCGTCGGGCGTATGTATTTCTGTAGCACGAGGTATGCAAATAGCAGAGGCCGCTACTGGTAGCTTTGTTGAAACTTGACTCATGTACTGATGACCCGGCCATTGAGAGCGCAGGATTCTTGCCAAAATCATCCGTCTCGGCAAGAGACGAGGGACTTGGCATTGCCATGCAGCCTGTCAAGCATGGGAGCCCAATACTCGACCCCTGTATTCATATGTTTTGCTAATCAACCATTGCGTCGAGTTTCTGACACGTCACGTCCAGATGCGCCGCACTGTGATTGCCGTTGAGAGCCCGAAAGCAGTACGGGTGACAAAGATCTTTGTACCATCTTGTCCCACGCTGGCACATGTGAAAAGACTGGTTGTGTTGCACAAGATGTACGCATTCGCGGAAGGCGGAATAAGCGGCCTTTCCTCGGGATCGTGAGTGAGGGTGGGGATAAGATTAGGATGGACTCGGTAGTGACAGCTCTTACAAGCCAGTGACATACCAGCGCGCCAGAATGAGGTTGTCCTCCTCAATTATTGAAATGCTAACAGTTGCTTCAGCGTCGCAGCTGGGGAGCGACTTGGCACGCTCCAGGTGAAAGGGAAGAGGTGGTCATAAATAACCCGTGGGCAATGAATGACCTTGGGAAACGGGAACCTGACGCGCCCCCACGAACCGGTAGTATAGTAGAGCGGAAGGATGGCGGGTGGGTGCATCATCATTATAGCCCCGACACCGCCACCTCGCAGCCTTCCATTGTCCTCTGAACGGTTTGTGCGGCACACGATGGGAGGCAGAGGAGCTTGGGCCAATGTTGCCCATTAGTAAACCCCAGCACCAAGATGTACTGGCCAGGAATGCATGGCGACGTCAGAGGCACATTGAACATTGTGTGTTGCTGAGCCGCGCTGAGGCACTGGCACGGTGTCGCGCAAAGATTGGTTCTGTAAACTGTTCACTAAACGATAGGATTCGAACAGGAGCGTCTTATCAGACTGAAAATGCGGAGGTGTTGCACCCTCGGGACAAGAAATAGGTGCCCAACGTGTGAAAGCGTATGGGCGGCGAACCAATAGCGTCATGGTACGTGGGCTACGTGGGTGCGGTCAACCAACTTTTCGCACTGATTCGGGCCCCTCAATCTCACGATGCCGATTCTAGACGACGGGACTGCCCGGGCACATGTGGACACCAGCCTCTTTCTGGCCAGCTCCCCGCCAGTCTGTGTGGCAATGTCATCCTAGCCGCCGAGAAAGGCCCAGACTAGGGGGAGGCCCGAAGGAGGGAGAAGAGAGACTGTACCTAGCCGACGAGATCGGACGCAGGATATGTGCATTGCATATGGCAGTATACCAGCTGTGAACTAGCATCCCAAGGAGTCGACGAGCGAAAATGCACGAGCGCTGTCGAAGTAGATGCTCGCCTGAAGGGCGGCGAAGGACCGGTGGGCTTGGTCGACACCCTCCTTCAACCCCCAAACTATTTGCGCTCTTTTTTATTATTGGAAGGGCTTTGAGTCGACAAGGCGGTGGGTGTCTCAGCCGGCCTCTGGTAGGAATTTGGGGCCGACGGTGCGGCCACGCCGGGAGGCATTTTTCTCCGATGGATAATAATGTCGATGAGAATCGTGTCAGGCTTTTATCTGGCGTTCTTGATGTATACAAAATAGCACGTCAAGTAGGCAGGGTTCCCTTCCTGTTGGGCGCCAACGGGTTGGTCCCTAGCTGCAGGGCGCTGCACCACTTGGGGGCGGGCGAACGGCCCCATTACCGAGTGGCGAGACTGGTGAGTGGTGAGTGGTGCGGGACGAGGGTGAAGAGAAGTAGCGAATGGCGGGATGTGACATGGCGGTATGATAATAGGATGCATTGCTGATTGCATGTATGCGTTGCAGAGTGCAGAGTGCAGAGTGCAGAGTGCAGAGTGCAGGCAGCGTGCAGAGTGGCCTTGCCGTTTGCAAGTCTCGTTGAATCGGACGTTGCTCCGAGGCTGCGTTGGCCGACGCCTTGGGCTCTAATAAGACTGAGCTGAATATTAGATTGGGTTCAATCGAGGTGGCGTCATGGTTATCTGAACCGCGAGGCAGAGTTTGAAGATGGCTTCGAGCAAGAGGCCAAACAGGCCATGGTGATGATTGAAGACGGCCGCATGTGGTGTAGTTACAGGAGGCAGAGGGGGGTACTTGCATGGGCTGGAGTTTTAGCAGCATCTGCCAAGTACCGGAAATGCGGGCAACTGCTATTGTCGAGTCCTCCCCCCCCCCTTCAGTGCGTGCAGTGCTGGAGGGATATCTGTTGGCAGTCAAAGTGACAATCCATGGTACTGCACGTTGGTACGACTCTTCGGAACGCACGGGCTCTCCACCAGTGGCCGATAAGACCCTGGTCAAGCAAGGTAGCCCAACATGTACCCGCGCAAGGAAAACCTGCTCCAGTCCCGCGAATCCTGCAACTACCTAGTTATTTACCTACCTAGGCACCACGTTACCTATGTACCAGTACGGAGTACACAACATTTCCTTATCGCACTAGCAAATGCTGGCTCTACAGAACTGTTAGTTGCCACCAGTAAAAGAAGAGCGACTCACCCCTACAAGTAACTCTGTTGCAGTGGTGTCGCAGGGCCCCACTTGGATCCAGAGCGATACCACGCCGGGGGATCCATTGGTGGCGTTGGTTCACGCTTGTGAGTGGCCAGTGGCCGGTGGCTTGTCGCCAGAGGTGCTCTCCGCAGTACTTCCAAGTACTTGCTAAAAGTAACAAGTGTTGATTGATTCAACACGGCGACGGCCCTGATGCCGACCAGCGCAAGTCTTGGCGTGCAGCCCGGAGGTACCCAACTTTTTCGCCAAAGAGGCGTTGTCTTGTCCCGTAATCCTAGTGGCTACGTACTCGGCACCGTGTGACTTAGCCTGAGTGACACTGTACGCCAGTGCCATTTATTTCCTTTTTTTAGCACGAATTCCTTATCTACAACGCTTGTCACACTGTCTGGCACTGTCGAACTTGACAAGTCCCGGCCGCCACAACACCACGCCACCAGCTAAGTAAGTACCTCTGGCTTGCACATTTGCTACTGACATCTCCCGGAAAGAGGCAAGATGGAAGATGGAGGCTTATCTTGAGATTTGTTGAGCCAACACTATAGCAGCGAAGCAATAGCTTGACGAGTTGTTACATGTTACAACAGGTACCTACCTGTCAACTTTGCTGGTGCAACAGCCTATCCACAAACTCCTTACAACATCCACTGTGCTGCATCGCCAAGTCGCCCATTCAGCGCTATTCGACGCTAATCCCAGACTGCCCCAGCCTGTACATCTTGCTTTTTACCACCAACTGCCTTGGTAACGACTGGTGATACCAGGTACCCAACCAGGTACCATACCGTCCACCCACCCCAGCCATATTAGGCCTACAGCGCCCTTTCGCCGTCTTTTCGCCGTCCTCGACAAAACTCCCTGCCAAACCCACCAAAAACATCCCGCCTTTCCACCTTCTTCTCCCCTCCCAACTTTTCCTGCTCTCAACCTCCTACCTCCCTCCATTCGCCTCGACAATCCCGCCGTCCCTGACCATCTGCAATTCCGAATACCTCTATTGTCGACTTACGCTACCGATTACTCCGTCATGTCCCCCTGAAGTCGTCTTCGGACGTTCACGACTCCTGGTTGCCTTCCGCCCCGCCCCTCGCCTGGCCACAAGATCAACCAGAATGTCGACTCGAGCCTCTCTCGCGACGATTCCCAATCCGTCATGATGGAACAGCCAAACAACTCCAACGAGCCACCTCTGTGGCCTCACGATAGGCCATCCGCTGGCTCTCTCGTTCAGTCTGCCTCGATGCCCTTGCGCACCGCCTGCAGCACCCCCGTTTCTTCCCCGGGCCTCTTCAGTCCGACCCCCTCCCGCCACGCCTTTCACGCCTCATCCGTCTCCGAGAGCAACACTCCGGCGCCGCCTCCTGGCGGTCCTTTCCTGCATCCTCTGCAAACGCACAAAGTCAGAGAGTAAGTTGTTGTATCCCCCCCTGCATGCCATCCTCCGACTTGTCGCCTCTGCTGCCATGCGGCTCTACTATTCCCGTTGCCCGATGCCGACGGCGCTGCACGCCACCGCCGTGCTCGTAACTTAAAAAGCCCGCAGTCGCACATGATGCGGTGTAGCCCTCGTACGCCCCAGCTAACCATTTTTCTCTCTTTTCAGAACCCACAAGGCTCTCATCGACAATGACGACGTCACTGGTCGTAAGATGATTAATCAGTATGAAGTCATTGAAGAAATTGGCCGTGGTATGCACGGCAAGGTCAAGCTTGCTCGCAATCTCGAGACTGGCGACAATGTCGCCATCAAAATCATTCCTCGATTTTCTAAAAAGCGCCGGCTCGGAAAAGTCACCGCCATGTCCCCCGAGGACAAGACCAAGAAGGAAATCGCCATCCTCAAAAAGATCCGGCATCCCAACGTCGTCGCTCTACTTGAAATCATCGACGACCCCGAGCTCAAGAAGATCTACATGGTCCTTGAGCATGTAGAGCTTGGCGAGGTAGTTTGGCGCAAGAAGGGTCTCCCCCATGTTTGCCTGTATGAACGCCGTCGAGCCGAGCGCGAGATGCGTGGCGAGGCGCCCTCCCAGCAGGAGATCCAATACGACGAGATGCTCGAGCGACGTCAGGCCATCAAGGAAATGAAGCGTGCTCGCATGGCCCAGAACCACAGCGGCCCTGCAAACTTCTGGAGTGTCGAACATGGCGCCGCCGACGAGTCGAGCAGTGTCTCCTGGTCACGTATTTCTTCCAAAGAAGAGTTCGACTTGTCCTCGAGCCATCCCTCTCGCTCTGCCTCTCCAACATCGTTCCAATACCGATCGCGCAGACCGTCTGCCGCCTCCCTCTCTGTCGCTGGTCCGACAGAACTCAGCGAGGAAGTGTACTGGGATGATAACATAGTAACGCCTGGGCCCCTCACAGTCGACGTTGATCCTGTGGCCGCTATCGACGGCTTGGACGAAGACGGCTCTCGCTTCCGCCGTCGCTCTCCCAGTATGGCTGACTCAATCATCTCTCACATGTCTTCCATAGACTACAACCCTCACGTTCACGATCCCTTTGCCGACGACTACTCATACGTTCCCTGCTTCACCTTCGACCAGGCTCGCTGCGCCTTCCAAGACACTGTTCTCGGCTTGGAATACCTCCATTATCAAGGTGTCGTTCACCGAGACATTAAACCCGCCAATCTACTATGGAGCAAAAATCACCGTGTCAAGATCTCTGATTTCGGCGTCTCCTACTTTGGCCGGCCCATCCGTGACGGTGAGCCTGACGAGCCTGTATCCGAGTCCGAGGCCAAGGATTTCGACAATGACCTCGAGCTCGCCAAGACAGTCGGCACACCGGCCTTCTTCGCCCCTGAATTGTGCTACACCGACGTCGATAAGGAACAACCCAAGGTCTCAGAGCAGATTGATGTATGGTCCCTTGGTGTGACTCTCTACTGCCTTATCTATGCGCGCATTCCTTTCCTCGCCGAGGACGAGTTCAAAATGTTCAGGAAGATTGCCACCGAGGATGTGTATATCCCCCGACGTCGACTGGCACCTGTGCACCCTTCTACCTCTCCCGCCGGGACCTCTCTCTATAAACGGCAAAACAGTCGCCCTTATCGAGATGATAACGATGTCGTCTACGAAGACGTAGACAATCTCTTATATGATTTGCTTCGTCAAATGCTTACAAAGAACCCCGAGAAGCGTATCCGCCTCAGAGATATCAAACGACACCCATGGGTTGTGCAAGGCCTTGCCAACCCCCGCGCTTGGGCTGATGAGACGGACCCTGCCAGACCTCTTGGTGGTCGCAAGATCCAAGTTGACGAGAAGGAGATGTCAGCAGCTGTCATTCCCCTTACCTTTCTCGAGCGCGCCAGGTCGGCTGTCAAGAAGGCTGTCGGCAAGGTCATTCACCCGCTCGCCGAGCGAAGTGACAGCAGAACCCGCCGGCGAGCAGACAGCTCTGCTGCCAGCTCGACCGGGGACAACTATTATAGGAGCATGCCCAACACTCCCCACTACAGTGTTGACAGGCGTTCTGTATTCATGCCTGACGACTACGCCGGCTCCAGACACCCTTGTTCTTCGGTCGACCACTGTGCTCCGCAGTTGGAGAGTGGCTACGGATCTCGTCTGTCTGACATGAACCGCTCTGGCTCTGGTCTTTCTGACGCATTCGCCCATGACCCGCAATCTACGATAGGTCGCAGTTGGCACCGTGCTACAGCATCTCAGAGCAAACTTGGTAATCAGTTCTTGAGCCTGTCCCCCGTCCTTACTGAGCCTGCCAAAATCCACCCGCTCATCACTGAAGCCTCGACCTCAACCGCAGACAGCAGGCACAAGGTCGGCCTCTTCAACAGTGTGGACAAGCGTGCGGCGGCACAGGTTGGACTGTGCCGGCCAATCATCTCCGGCGGTAACCATGCGGGTGGGGGTATCCTCGCCAAGCGACCAATTGACCAGGACAAGACCAGCATCAGCGCATATACTTCTCCCCTGTCGTCGTCGCCCATTGCTTTTCCCAGCTACCGCAACGCGCACCCAAAGTCGGACCCCGACTTCCAAGCACGCCGTGACGTGGGATTCCTCGAACAAATCGACTCAACAGATGACCTAGCTTCGCAAGCCGACTCCACGAAGGCTCTGGCGTCAAGCCCCGAGTCCTCAATCGCCGCTCACCTGGACATGGCTGGCCGCCGAGTCGAGGGTCGAAGTGAGGCTCAATCAGCTGTTAAAACCCGACCAATCTCTCTACAGCAGGTTGGGTATGCCAGCAATGACACCGACAGCGGCCAAGTCACGGTCAAGTCTACAAGCACCGACTCGATGGAGGTGATTGCAACGCCGTTCACAAGCCCAAGTGAAGCATTCAGCCCGGTGGGGACCGGCCCGACCAGCAAAGGCACGTCGGAAAAGATTCTTGCTTTCCAGTCTGACCCATCTCTCCCTGCCTTGCTGAGCAATGCCAGCTCAGTTTCTGCGGACATGGAGGGCGAGCTTCTAGGCAAGCCGGGTGTAGTCCCTAGCCAGGCGCCTCTTCCCGGCTCTGATGAACTGTCGGGCTCTGATGCGCTCGGCAAAATTCACAGCAGATACACGCCGGAGCAGTCTGTGTTCGACAACGCCCCTGCCATGGAGAGCGGACCCCTTGCGGTGCAGCTCGAGCAAAGCACGCCTGTGCAGTTGGCAGCTGACGAGCAGCACCCGGCTGAGTACCCAGACGAGGAAGACGGCAGTGATGACGGCTTTTGGCTGATGGCCAAGTCGAAGAGAAAGACGTTGAGCCCGGCGCCACGCCGGCGCCCGTTCGAGGCGAGACGCCGCGACACCAATCTCAGCAACATCAGCGTTGCTAGCGATGAGACGGCGAAGCGTGTCGTGCTGCACCCTGAAGATGCCGGGGTATAAACGGCATATTATGAATACAGTTTGCTATTTGCGAACAATGAATTAAACGAAGACACGACATGGTCTAATGAGCACAACGCACAACCCACAACCCACAACGCACATCTCTGCAATGATTCAACGCTCCATCGTGTTGACCGTGTCCAACACACATACTTTTTTCTTCTCTCTTGTTTTTAAATCATGCTCCTACTAGAAAGGAGATGATGACGAGTATGATAATTATTGGGAGAGGCTTGTTAGCCTTTTACGGGATACGATGGGAGGACTTGCTCATTTTCTTTTTTGCATTGGGTGGAACATTTTGTTGCATTTTCAGTCCTGGGATCAGGACTTTTTCTCTTTTGGATTTTTTTTCCTGATGCCTTGCGAGTTTTGTTGCCCTGTCGGCATGGCTTTCGACCTGTCGAATGTCTCTGTTTCAACAAAGATTGGGAAATACCCCTCTGGGCGGTGTGGATGTCTGCTTTTCGACCCTTTTCCTTCTTCTTCTTTGCACGAGGTGCTTTTGGCATCCCCACCCTTTTCTTGTCTCTGTTTTCACTATTATTATTATTGCATAGGCTTTTGATGAAAGCATGCTCTCTCTGCGCGTCGCGCTGTACAATCAGAACTCGGCACCAATGCATCTGTATAGACGGATCGTTATTATTGGGGAGGTTAATTTGATAACTAGGGCCTGCTGCCTCTGCGCGGCCTGTTTTTTCTTGTCCGAGATTGCTGTCGTTTTGCATGTGACTGGTCTTGTATTACATGGTGAATATTATTAACCTCGCATGCACATCTGTTATGCTTGTGCGAATGTACTCGTGAGTTGCATGACGGGAGGTAGTAGAGCCAGGAGGTGTTAAATCCGGGTATAGTCCCCAACGCGTAACGCCACCTTTACGCACACAGAAGGTTTAGCATCCCATTCCATGGCGACACACGCTGCTTCGCTCTTTACAGCATCCGGCCGGTCTCGCGCGGGGCCGCGTTGCTCGTCATATCGTTCATCATCCACATCGCGATCACCATGGACCCGACCGCGAGCAGGACCGAGAACACGGTACCGATGACCACGACGACGAACGTGTTGTCCGCGTCGGACCCGCGCCGCGCCTCCACCACCTCGCGCACCACGCCGACGAGCGTGTCCGCCATGCGCTGCCGGCCAAACGTCTCGCGGACGCGCGTGCGACCTTCGGCGCCCATGCGCGCGGCCTCATCGGGTGGCATGCGCAGCGCGGCGCGCATCACGGCGGCCCAGGCGAGCGGTTCGAAGGGGTCGCGCAGCCAGCCGGTGCACGCCTCGACGACCGTCTCGGTGGGCCCGCCGACGTCGGCGGCGAGCACGGGTACGCGCGCGAGCATGGCTTCGAGCGGGACGATGCCAAAGTGCTCGTTGGCGGGAGTGTAGACGAGGAGAGCGGCGGCGCGGAGCAGACGCGCTTTGAGGGCGCCGGGCACGGAGAGCAGGAAGAGCACGGGGGCGGTGGTGTCGGCGGGCTGGCGGTCTGAGGAGGTGGTGTTGATGGTGTCGTGGGAGAGGTCACACTCGGCGGCGAGGGATTCTAGTTCCCGGTGGTACTCGACGTTTTCGGCGACGCGCAGGTCGTAGCCGCCAGCGAGGACGAGGCGCACGCCGTGGCGCTCGTCGGCGGGGATGGCGGCAAAGGCGCGTATGGCGAGGCCAATGTCCTTTTTGCGCTCGAAGCGATTGATGCTCAGGATGACACGGTCACCGTTGGGGAACAGCGGAGCCTCGTCGTGCTTGTCGTTGTCGTCTATTTCGTCACCGGTGTCGACGCAGGGGTAAATGACGCGTGCGGCGGTGCGCTCGAGCAGCTCCGGCCAGGTCAGCTGGACAACTGACTTGGTGAAGTGGGAGTTGAGGGCGACAGCGTCGGCGAAGCCCATGGACCACTCCTCGAGGCGGTCGAACGGGATGCGGTAGAGGCGCTTGAGGAGCGAGCCGCGGCGGCCCTGAACGAGCAGCAGGTCGGGGAAGTGGCAGTAGAAGAGAATGGGCGTCTTTGGAGAGACGAGTACGCGCAGGAAGGGCAAGCCGGCAGACAGCTGGTCGACAATGAAAACGGAGGGCCGCAGGTTCTCGAGCTCGCCGGTAAGCCAGATGTGTAGCATGAGGTGTAGCTGGCGCAGGATGGCGCAGAGGATGGTGAAGCGGCCGAGGATGGAGTGAGGGACGAGCCAAGCGCCCTTGACACGGACGTCGAGTGTGCCTATGAATGTGTCAGTTCATCTTCTGTAATGCAGCTTGGAAGAGAGAGGCGCGGTACCATCACGGCACTCGTCAAAGCAGTGGCTTGGGTCGCAGTGGTTGGTATAGATGACCACCTTGGCGCCCTTCTCCTGTAAGCCGACAGCAGCATCGACGACAAGTCGCTCGGCACCGCCGATGCCTAGATCTGGGTGGAAGAAGACGTGGTAACCGGGGACGGCCGTTGGGGTCGGAGACTTGGAGGGTGGCGGATCGCGGAGGCGCTCAGTGGTGTCGTCGGCCTTGCGGGCGGACTTTTCCACGGGTCCCATCCGGCGGCGCGCGGGATTGCTGGCAGAGGGGTTGTCCGAGATGACGGCGGCGCGGGATTGTTGCTCTTGCTCTTCCATTGTGTATTGTGTGAGTATATGTGTGTGTGCTGATGTTGTCGGTCGGGCGAGTGTTTGTCGTCACAATCGTGAGACGAGGGGATGGACGGGTGGCGCTGGAGCTTGCCAACGGCTTATGAGGATGAAACCATGTGGTTTCGAGGAGGAAAAGGCGGTGTTGGTGTTGAGTTTGAGGGCGAGAAATTGAGCAAGTTGAATGCAGCGTGCAGCCTGTCCCCTTCTCGTTTTTCTGGAGCTTGTGAGATTGCAAAGTAATAAGTGAAGTCAAAGTGGTGGAAGGCATGGGAACAAGCTGTCAATTCGATGCGCAGTGGAAGTGGGGCGCCTCGTCGAGGCTCAGTCTGGTCTGCGACGATGAAAATGAAACGACGAAGAGAAAGAAATGTAAAAGAAAAAGCAACTAAAATACAATTCAAAAATTCAGATTGAAAAACATCAATGTCTGCCGCGGTATAAATGGCGCAAGCTACATGCGCCGTTGTTACTATGTGGCCGCTCACTGGTTATGTACCCAGGTACCTCCAATAACGGCCGTGATGATGGTTGCCTGGTTGCCTCAGCGCTCATGGTTGGAAGACAGCGGCCGTCAAATAGGGCTCAGTCAAACAGTACATCTTCCACCCTGCACCCTGTCATCCTGCTTTCTCTCCAGCAACGAAATCACTCCGAAGCGCGTTTCGTTCTCAGCCTGCGCAAAGAATTATCCATGCCTCATTCAATAACCGCCTTCACATCCACCTACCCTTTACCAGACGCCTGTCTTGTTATTCCGCCTTATCGATGGAGAACGCAGAGCCACCGCGGCGGTTTCAGTATCAGTACGACTACATCGAAGACGTCGAGTGCCTCGAAAAATATGTTCCGGGTGGCTTTCATCCGGTCATGATCGGAGACGTCGTCAAAAGCCGATACCAGATTGTAGATAAGCTGGGCTACGGGGGGTATTCGACCGTCTGGCTCGCGCGGGACCTTGAGCAACAGGCGTATGTCGCTCTCAAAATTGGCGCCTCTGACTCCCGACTGCACGAAACAAAGGTGATGAAGGCACTGGCCGATTTCAAACCAGGCGTTTCGATAACGGCTACTATGGCATCGGGAGCTAGCGCCATACCTGCGCTCCTCGATGAATTTACCGTCGATGGTCCCAACGGTACGCATCCCTGTTACACTACTACTGTCGTAGAAAGTAATATCAGGGATCCCCATTCCTCTCAAATGTTCATGTTAGACGTTGCGAGGGCTTTGGCAGTCAAGCTTGTGTCAGCCGTGGCATACATGCACAGCCAGGGCTATATGCATGGCGGTGAGTCTAGACTCGTTTATTGCTTTGGCAAAGATGCTAAATTCCTATTCTATCCTATTTAGATATTCATATTGGAAATACAATGATCAAGCTCAACTCTAGCTTGGACCTCTTATCTGTCGACCAACTGTACGAACATTATGGACGTCCTAAGGCGATACGCATACATAGGGTTGATAACGGCGCCCTGACCCCCAATGTCCCTACAAAAGCAGTCCGCCCTCTCGATCTTGGTAAAGCGGCTTCTAAGATATCTCTAAAGGAAACCAACTTGATTCTCATTGACTTTGGCGAATCCTTTGAACCGGGAAAAACTTCACGGCCTTGCGAGGACTGCCGCTCCTATTTAGCCGCGCGGCCACCAGAGTGCAGGTTCGAGCCATCATCGCCACTCTCCTTCTCTGCAGATATTTGGTGTCTTGGGATCGCGCTCTGGGATCTTATCGCGATGAAAGCTCTCTTCAATGACCAGTTTGTGGTACCAGACAATGTGGTAGCACAGCAACAGGATACCCTTGGACCAATGCCGCCACAGTGGTGGGAGCAGTGGGAGACGCGGCTGGATTATTTTGACAGCGAAGGCAATTCTACGCGAGGAGCTGATGAAACCTCTCCTCCACTTAATGAAGCATTCGATGTTTGGGCGCAGAAATACAGGGCGGAGGATTGCGTTGGTGTCTTACCAGGAGATGAAAAGGCGGCGTTCATTTCCTTGCTGAGGCGGATGCTGTGCTTGGACCCGAGAGGCCGACCCTCAGCGAACGAAGTGCTGGAGTCAGAGTGGATGAAGAACTGGGCGATGCCGAGTTTCGAGCAGAGTCTCACAGACAGTCCGGAATAGGATGTTATGTCCCAGTAGCCAGCGCATGTACTAATATATTTCTCCGCTCTTAGATTCTATCCAAGATGATAAATGTGGTATAATCATGGGTCAAGGCTAAATTTCTAGCTTTTCGTTTGTTAGCTACGAACACTCCAGCTAGTGTCTAGCGAGCGGCTACAGTGGCTAACAGCGAACGGTTTGGAGCTTGCACATAACGGAGCTTCATAGTGGAAGCAATCTCTATAATATAAGTCCATTACAGCCGCACATTAGATAGAGAATTTTAGACTACTGCTTATAATTTAGGTAGAACTGGATAGTAAATTTAAACGGGGTTTACAGGCAGTGGTTCTTTAGGACACTCGAGGAGATTAGATGCGATTTCATCCCTACAAGCAGCTGGCATCTTATTTCTAGCAATGAGAATTTCAAAAGCACAGGGTTGCAGATTTAGATATGTGCCGTTCGATCTTAATTCTATCCTACTAAACTCTGGCGCACCCATGCCCAAAATGGCAAGGCACCATCTCTCTCCCTCCAACAGACGCATGCCTTCATTTAGCCACTCCTTTCATCCAACAAACCCCGCAAGACCACCACACCACACCCAACGCCCAGCGACGTCCACGCTTGTAGGGAGGAAGGCCTACATTCACTGTCTTGGTAGGTTACTAGTCAACCCGGATAAAAGTCATAGGCCAAGGAGCGGAACATCACGTTTGCTTTGGGCTTAAGCCGGAAGCTGAACACAACGGCGCAGGTGTCATTCTTGTGGCTCAGATTCGCAGCGTTTGCATGAACACGAATTTTATTGGGAGAAAGAGAGCGGGACAGTTGATACGGGCCTCGGCGCTCATCCTCTCGATACTTTTTCTTCTTCCCGTTCACTGTGTCATCGCCGCTAAGAAAGTCCTTGAATGACTCCAAGTCGCGGTCCTGCACCCCGAGATGCACTGTCGCGCCGCAGCCGCTCACCGTCTCAGTAAAAACCTGGATCCGTGCACCAGCTCCCACTTTGGACTCAAAATCTTTAGGAAGCCGAGCATGAGCCGTGGTTACTTCGACAGATCCATTGATTTCAACTTTGAGCTCTGCCACAACCTGACGTAGCCGCGCCTCCCCAACCTCTGCCCAGTTCTTCACCTGAGGCGTTGGCACCACACAAACTAAATATTCGTCGGTGAACTTCACGCCACTGCCTTTCCTATCCCATACTGCCCCGATTCGCTCGTTCGCCGTCTCATCCAGCTCTGCTTGCATGCCGTTCGCCTTAGCCTGCTGGCGTCGTGACGAAGTTCTATCCCAGCCACGAGATGAAGCTCGAGCTGTGCCTCCGCAGCGATTGGACGGCTTGTTCACCCGACCGTTTTTAAGACCCATGCTTACACGAAAAACAGAAGCAAGAGATGAGAGGGCAGCAAAAGAAATCCGAAAGGGAAAGTAGGAAAGCCTATCACAAGTGTAGGTGTGCAGGGGAGTAGGTCAAGGAACTTGATCTGGTGTGTGTAAGAAGGAAAAGTACGACGGAAGAACAGCCTATTTATGCATTTTTTTTTTGCTGGCAAGAGTTCTTTCTGCTTCTCTTCCATTCTAAACAGCCCCACTATGACAGCGTTCTGCAAAGCGCAATTGCTGGACAAGGCTGACAGTGTTGCAAGACATGGTGCCTTGATCGAGAAGTGTGGACGCGTTGGGCCGACGCGTCTTGTGTGCTCTGTGAAACGCGGTATCACGTGATTATATCAATTACCACATCACGGCCCAACGCCACGGCGGGCCAAATTATACAGTGGTTCTTCTGTCTAGCAGCTGATTTCTGACGGTTAGTAGTGGCAGTTATAGGCGTCTTCCACCAAGACCAGACAGCCAGACCTGGGGCTGTCCTCAAAGACCCGATAACGAAGAGAAGATACATGAATCTATTTATGACATTTCTACCTTGCTCCTTGAATTGAATAGACCACTTGCATATCAACATCAACGTCAACATACAATCTGATTACATCCCATCCCCATCTCATCTTCATGCATCGTCCTCCCTCACAGGCACCAACCCCACTTCCCCGATCTACCTCGGTCCGACCCCCACCAAATCGGATGCCATCATCAAACCGACCAGCAGCAAGCTCGACCTACTTTTCAATCTTCACCTCCTTCTTGCTATTTCAATCACGACCTCTCCCCCCCCCCTCCCCCCCTCATCTCCCACCATCTTCCATCCGCCGCCCACCACAATGTCCTCCGCGCCGCTCTTCACCATCCCCATCGGCCCCTGCGGCAAGCACCCCGGCGGCACCATCACCTGCACCCAGCCCCGGCCGCTCGTCTACCTGCTCACCTGGTCCTCGCCGCCCGACAACCGGCTCACCATGCCCTTTTGCCGCGCCCTCCTCGCCGCCCTCGACGTCCTCGAGTTTGGCGACCACCCGCCCGGCGTCGTCGTCACCACCTCCGCCATTGCCAAGAACTACTCCAACGGCTTCGACCTCGAGCACACCCTCGCCG
The DNA here is from genome assembly GCA_025583755.1 of Cordyceps tenuipes. Lineage (NCBI taxonomy): Eukaryota > Fungi > Ascomycota > Sordariomycetes > Hypocreales > Cordycipitaceae > Cordyceps > Cordyceps tenuipes. Next base: position 268,280 of record JANZYN010000019.1, read on the forward strand.
ACAAGGACGTCTTTTTTCCTTTCTTCTACAGCCTCTGGGTGCGATTCCTGACGTGCGTTTACCCCCCCTCCCCCGAAAAAGATGTGTGTGTAACAACGAATGCGAAAAAACGCCAGATACCCCATGCCCACCGTCGCCCTCATGAACGGCCACGGCTACGCCGCCGGCCTCATGCTCGCCACCGCCCACGACTACCGCCTCGCCCCCACGCCGCGCGGCTTCTTCTGCCTGCCCGAGCTCACCTACGGGCTGCCGCTGACGCCCGCCATGGCCGCGCTCTTCCGCCACAAGCTGCCCGCGCCGTCCGCGCTGCGCACCCTCGCCCTCGAGGCCGCCCAGCTGACCGGCCCCCAGCTCGTCGACCTCGGCGTCGCCGACGCCCTCGCCGCCACCCCGGACGACGCCTGGGCCTTTATCGACGCCCGCAAGCTCACCGAAAAGGCACGGTCCGGCGTCTACGGCACCATCAAGGCGGAGCTGCACAAGGACCTGGTGGCGCAGCTGCGCGGCGACGGGCTGGCCGCGGAGGAGCGCCGCTTCAAGGACGACGCCGACAGGGTCGCCGAGAGGGTCGAGTTCGGCAAGGTCTGGTACGAGCAGTGGAAGGCCGGCAAGGCGAAGCTCTAAGCCCGCCAAGCGGAAGCAAGAACCAAGACAATCGGATATACTGTACTGTACAAATGTAATGACTTGGGGGGGAAAGTCACCGGTCGTGGGATTATAGAGAAATTTTTGGATATTGGGAATCATGTCTATATATATGGAATCGGCAGCCGAGTACTCTTGTGTCTTGTCACTGCTCTCCTCGCATCAACCTCCAAAGTGTCAGCATCATCCAAACCAGGTATAAAAAACGCCAAAAAAAAAAAAGTACATGCTCTATGCTGGTGGGTATAAAGTACGCAAAAAGAGAAATTGTGAAGAGCAGAGAAAAAAAAAATCAACACCCAAATCACATGTCAAGACAAGCGCCGTCCTGGTGCAACACGTACGCCACGCCGCCCCACAGACCAATAGAAAAACGCCATAAACGCAAGATGGAGCTTCTGCAGCCGCATTCTCACTCCATCGGCCGAGGCTCTTCCATCGTCAACGACGCCCCCGAGTTCACACTACCAGCCTCGTCACTCGCAACCCTGCTACGCGCGCTACCTCCCTGACTTCCCGTGCGTTGGGCAATGAGGTCGCGCTCGGCCTGTATGGCTTTGGTGCGCCGTTCCTCGACGTCGTCGCGGCGGACGACACGCCGCAGCGCCTCGCTCGCCTGCAGTAAGCCGTCGATACTGGTTGCATGCTCCGTCATGTGATGGTTGATGTACATGTAGACCCCCGCAGCCGTGTCGCGCCGTAGCAGGTTGCGTTCGTTGAGCTTGAGCAGCGCCAGCGCAACCTGGAACAGAAACGTGCTGCCGTCCTGCGTGCACAGTACCACGTCCCATGTCCGGAACAGCGCCTCCGCGCTCAAGCAGTCGGTAAAGACGGATAGGAACCACTGAAACGTAAGCGCCTCCAGCTCAATCGAGAGAGCGTCCAGGTGGGCAGAGAGCTTCGGCAGCACCGTCGCCACGTACTGTCGAAGCACCTGCTGGTCGGCCCGTGATGCGATCAGCGAGTGGTCGTAGTAGCCGTGCGGGAGGATGTTCTCAACAATCGAAGCCAAGATCCAAAACGCGTCCTCGGCAGATGGCGTGATGAGCAGGAGGTTGGCCGCAATCAGGTTCATCCCCTGACAGTAGCCCACGTCCTTGTTGCGCCGGGAATACGCCAGCAGCACTTCGGAGAGCTTCGACACGCCCGGGCCTTCGCGGAAGAATATGTTATCCGTCAGGGTACGGTGAATGTCCATCTGGATCTGGCTGACAACAGTCGGATCATCCAGCTCGCCGCTCTGCGCGACAATGTCATCATAGTAGCCGGGCACTCTCAGCGCCGTGGCACCGGAGCACTCAGACCACACCTTGGCGCGGTACGCGACGGGAATACCGCCGAGAACAAGCGTCTTGAACTCATTCCACTTGGCTCGCCCAACCTTGCCCTTGATCCCGAGCCCGGCGATACCAATCATCTCTCCATCGGCGACGCGAGTCTCGGGAAGAATCATGGTAGGTCGCTCATAACGGGCCTCGGCGACTGCGTTTGCGGCGGCAATGGCTGCCTCGCCCTCACGTTTGCGCTCAGCACGGACCTTGCGCAGGAAATCGTTCCATCGCACCGTCTTCTCCCGCTGCAGCGAGTCGTGAACCTCACTAAGCTGTTGCAATAATAGCTTCACAGGCTCGTTGTCATCTTGCACAGGAACAGACGCGGCAGATTCGGGCTCGGAAGACGGTGTCATTTCGTTATTGATAGCAGTGGTAGTTGTGCTGGCGGGAGGTACCAGGCCGGCGCCGGTAGGCCTGATTGCTTGCGGTCGTGCTGGCTCGTTGGCCTGCTGCTCCGACTCTCGGCTCATCTCTGCGGCTTCGAGGACTTCGAGCGCGGAGGCGCTGATGCTCGGTGTGTGGCTGAGGAGCTCTGTAGGAAACGTGGCAATGCTCAGGTAATCCTGCCATCGCTTTGGCTTCCCTTCTTCCTGCGACTTGTCCTCGATGCTGCCGGGTGTGCCGGGTCGGCCGTCACTCTCGCTCCACTTGGGGCTTGGAAGGTCATCAAGCAGATTAGGCGAGATGCTTGACCGGCCATTGAGAAGCATTTCCGCGCGGCTGCCTTTGCGAACTCGTTGGGACGTCTGCTGAGCCTCACGTTGTCGTTTCTTCCGGCGCTGATCGTAGATGAAGCCAAATCGGTCCGTCAAGTGCGAACTTTTACCGGAATAGTTGTACATTTGTGTCAGAGTCGGAGGCTGCGACTCTGGCGGTAGAATAGCATCCATTTCCACGGGACCGTAGCTTTCCTGGCGAGCAGCAGCAGAAATCGGTGGACTACCGGCCATGCTGCCCCAGAGTTCCTGTGCTTGTGCCCGAGAGCTGGAGGGCTGGGAAGTCGGGCCGGGCGTTGCGCGCCTCATAGCCATGAGTGCCTTCGGCCCAGTCACGGAGGCGGACCTCCCAGATGGTGCTCCCTTGCGGCTGGCTGCCGAGACTCCACGCGCCGAGGCGGTGCCTGTGGTACTAACAGTGCGTCCCCTAGATTCCGTCTGTGTGCTACCAGCGACCAGCTTGAGGGCGAGACTAGCAAGAGAGGCTGGCGCTTTACGGGTTTCGCTGGCGCCCGAGTATATGCTAGATGCTCTGCTAGAAGATCGGACAGAACGGGCGTCGGGTGGGTCGAAGAGATCGTCTTGGATGGCGGGTCGTCGATCAAGGCTCGAGTGTGACCGTAGAGCGGCAGCAGCATCACCGTTGACGCTGCTGCCGCGACTCGACTTTCTGGCTGTTCCTGAGCCCCAGATCATGTCTTTCAACCCACGAAGAGTGCTCTTACCCGCAGCACCAGCCGCGGGGGACACAGTCGCCGATCCAAGTCGCACGGTCGAGGTTGACAAATCAGTCTCGCCATACACATTCTCTGATACTGTGTCTTGCATCGCGTCGCTCATCAGGTCTGTCAAGCCGCCATCGGGACTGTGGCCGTTTACATGTGAGCCGTTTGTCCGCATCTCGGCCTCGACGACACGCAGCCTGCCCTCGAGCTCCATGGTGGAGAGACCGCACTCGCGAATAATGCGTCGCAGGGCTCGCTCTCGTTCGTCGGCGCGGCGGCGGAGGCTAGCCATCTGGGTATCGCGCTGGGCCAGGTCCTGGGCGAGTTGCCGGACGAGGGAGACGGCGCCTTGACGGGCGACGAGGCGTTCGATGTGGCCGTCGGGGGCCTGGTGGAGGGCGCCAGGGACGGAGCGGGTGAGGACGCCATCTTCGAAGAGGGCCCCGCGAAAGGGGGAGGAGGTGGCGGCGACGGGGGTGGAGGCCTCGGTGTCGGTTAAGCTGTCGACGATGGAGGGCCTGGGAGGGAGGGCGGCACGAAAGCGGCGGTTCTCCGACTCTTGCGTGGCAGTCTTCAAGCGCTCGTCGGCGTAGTCATGGCTGGATGTGCCGGCGGCCGAGCTTTCTGGAGCGCCAAAACTAGGGAAGCTGGTGAGAGACTTGTCGCTGGCGGCGATGCTGGAGGAGGAGCGGCTGCTGGTGCTGGCCTGGGAATGAAGACGGCGCGTCCTGCCAGAGCGGAGGGTGCTACGGTGAGAGCGGAGGGACGAGGAGCTGTGCTGAGAGAGGGAGCGCTCAAGGCCGAGGGGAGGCAGCGGAGGCTGTTGGTGGTCCGTCGTGATGGCGGCCATCGGGGTCCACGAGAGGGACGAGGTGGGCAGCTGATGATGATGATGTGCGTGTGTGCGTTGTGCGTGTTTATTTGGACGGTTGCATCTGAGGTTGTGGGTTGAAATTTGTGGTTGCAGGTCGCATGTAGCATGTATGAAGACAGAGTTGCCAAGGGTTGAACCTTGAGCTTGGAGTCGGAGTTGGAGGTGGAGGGAGGCCGGGCCTGAAGGGAGGAAAGAAGGCAGGCAGAAGAACTGGAGACCAGATCAGACAGAGATTTGGAGAGGCCAAGGAGCCAGCTGCAAGCCGCCTGCCAGCTGCCAGCCAACCAGGAGCCGCCAAAAGTCTGTGACGCAACAAATTGGTAATGTGGGGGGGAGGATGGGCGCTGTACCTGCCTAGAAGGTAGTGTGGGAGGGTACCTGAGGGTAGGCAGGCAGTAGGGTGCTGAATGTACGGACGTGGTATGGCAAATGCAGGTACCGGCTTGTTATTCAGGGCTGGGAAAAAACCTTTGATCAAGGCGCACCATCAAAAGCCAAAGAAAATGGAGACAGGTAAATAAAAGGACCAGTAAGGTCACCATTGGAGAAAGGGAGCCCGTCATGCGAGACCGACTTACTGGTGCAGCAAGCCGTGGTGCCTGGAACTGACTCTCTCTCAGTGGGGGCTTACAGGGGTCTCTGCCAGGCTGGCAGCTGTTTCCTCATAATCTTCAACGTCTGACTCTGCAGCGATTTGGTCAGCATACCCAGGCGACAAAAGAGATGAAAAGCGGTATTAAGAATAAAATTGCGCGTCCGTGCTGGCAATGACCCGCCAAAGACGTCCAGCAGAACCTGAAAAGAAGCCCACCACGGTTCCAGGCTCCAGGTTCCAGGTTCCAGGTTTCACCGTTTCACGGCCTGGCCCGTACCAGTAATCCAGGACCGTTGATCATGCACCCTGAATTGTTGACATTTAAATGTTCAAGGTATTTGACCCTTAATATTCGCTTTTCCCATCTTCCCCCCTTTTTTCTGGCTTGTTTTATGGTTCGATTCAAAGCCACCCCGACTCATCATCTATGACACAAAAACACGCAGCCAACTCATCTCACCACATGCCAACCCAACTCCCAGAAGGGAGGACGCATCAAGAAAAAGGAAAGAGAACATCCAGCCACGGATTCCATCCCTTCCAATAAAGCACTCTCGCCCGTCAATGTCTGAGACTTTGGCACACGACCCATCGCATCCAACATTCCCCCCCCCCCCAAAAAAACACTTCCTTGCCTCTCGAAACTCCCCAGACAACAACTCTGGAGCAGCCTCTTGGTCCAGCCTCACACACTCAGCATCAAGTGCGCCAAACAATAATAAGCCTTCATCTAAATAAGCCTATCCACTATCCCTTGCCTCGAACAGCAGTAAAATGTACACAAAAAAAACAAAAAACAAAAAAAAAACAAAAGCTCCAAAGTAAAAGTCTCTTCGCAGGACTTCCCACATGCGCCCCCCTCTTGTTGTCTGAAACGCCTAGAAACCTTGAACAAAGATGACAACCCCCAATGCAAAATCCACAAGTCGCTCGTCCATTATCGCCTTCATATGCACCGAATTCTGCCTGCCCAATGTTGTTCCCATCAGTCATTAATACAGTTTACTCTCCTTCTCTTGATCTGGTACTTCCACCAAGCCTTCCTCTACCAGCGACGCCAAGAGGCTATCCATGGCCAGCACACGCTTCCGCTGCACCGGTAGACCATCCAACATCCGCAGTCGACTGCAGCTAGCCGCCAACACTACCTGATGCAGCCTTCGTCGAAGCTTCGTGGGCTCGTCCAGTCGGCTGGCGTACAGCTCATCTCGCTCTTCGTCCGAGTCAGGCAGCGTAAACGGCGTCGACGTCTCCGCTCCGCTCGCCTTCACCAGAGCCTGCAGTGGCGCGTAAAACCCAAGTGTCATCGGGTTATCTCTCGTATCCAGCCTCGTCAGGTGAGGAAAGTCCATGAGAAGCTGCGTCACCGACGTAGAGTCCGCAAGTCGGTTCCCCGCCATCATTAACTTCTTCAGCCGCGGAATATACTCCAACGGCTTCACATTGGCAATTGCGTTAAAGTTAATGTTCAGCGACCGCAAATTTGGCATGAGCTGTCCAACATTGTCAGGCAGGCTCGTCAGCCCGCAGTTGGCAAGCTCAAGCAGTTGCAAATTCAGCAGGTCTACTTTGGGCCTGAACGACTCCAGGTAGTTGCCGGAAAGATAGAGCTTGCGGACTTCATATCCTACGGACAAGAACTCCAGAGTCAGGGGTTCTCGGCCGCGCTGTTCTCGCAGAGAAAGACTGTCCAATCGCCTAGTTCGCTGCAATCCTGTGACGCCTGATAGCTGATTGCTGTCCGCAAGCAGTGTGTGCAGATTCTGGAGTCCGCTGACATCAAGATGCTTGAGCTGATTGTGGCTAACATCGAGGTGGCGGATCGCCTTGCATGATTGACTCGCATCAAACCTCTGAAGCTTGTTGCTGGAAAGTTTCAGCTTCGATAGGCATGGGGCGAGATGGACGTTGCGAACTACTTCAATCATGTTACCCGCGAGGTCTAGTTCCGTAAGCCTGTCAAAGGTGTTGTCTTCGAAATCCAGCTCTTCGATCAAGTTGTCTCGTGCTCGTAGGGAAAGCAGTCCTTGGTGTGAGTCCAGCCCACTCAAGCTCGTGAGCTTGTTGTTATCCGCCCTGATGCTTCGTAGGTGCACCAGGTTTCTCAGCGCCGATAGACTCTTGACCTCGTTGCCAGAAATGTCAACATATTGCAGATTGACCAGGTGGTTCCAGGAGGTCAGCTCCGTCAGCATGTTTTGCGATACCTTGAGCTGCCTCACGCTAGAGGGCACTCCCTCCAGGTGACCAAGCGCATTTTGCGATGCATCAAGAGTCACCACCTTACCGCAAAACTCTTCCAGCATGTGCAGGCTTGAAAGTCGCTTTTCACTCAGGTTGAGCTCTTCGATATCTTGCCAGTATGGTTCGCATGGCTCGACCTCACTTAGCCGCTCAACAAGCTCCCGTATTGTCAGCGACATGACCTTCTTTGAACCATCCCCGGTAGACAAATGTCGGTTGCCTAGTACGTAGCTAACCTCAAAACCAAACGACTGGTCTCCTTGGCTGACGTTGAATTCCGAGAGTGGGCTCAGTGACAGATGACCAATATTCTGCCCGATAACGGCACTCTCATCACTAACAAGCGCCAAGCTCTTATTACCTGGCGTTCGGCTGATGATGAGGCTGAGTGATGTATGTCGACTCTCCTGTCCTCCATAGTTCATGAGCCCCCGCTCTCCGATGAAGCTCAGCTGCTGGCCTTGGTTAGCAGGCAGCTCGACAGTGCCGTCTTCGTCTTGCTCATTGATTGGCGACACCGGCCGGCGAACGAAGTCTGGCCCTTGTTGTGACGCATATCTCATTGTGGGTGGTCTGGACTTGTTATCCATCTGCCGCAAAGCTCTCTGGCCAGCAAAGCAGTCTGGTGGCGATTGGTCTGGACTTTTGTCGTAGTTTATCGAACGGGGGGTCGTTTCGTCGCCGAAGCTCTCGGCACCCATAGCCACAGCCTCTTGGATAATGGACGCAATCGGTGAGGAAAATGAAATGACCATATTTCTTCGCTTTGATGTCCCGTTTTGAGAGCTACATGCCTCTTGGATCTCTCGCCTTTCGACATTGGGTAGCTCCTCCACGTTTTCATCCCTCTGTTGAGGTGAAGACGAAACAGGTGCAGGTTGCGGCGGGCGAGGAGAGAGCAGTGGACCGCTAACACCAGCACCTTGTCCGTCAGCCATAGCACGTTTTAAGCTGCGCAACTCCTGAGTCATATCGACAGTAAGATCAGGGATGCTAGCAAACGGATCTTCTTCGCTATCGTCAGTTGCCGCGATGCTGCTGTCTTCAGCCTCAGGGTTGGCTTCCTTCTTCTTGATCCAAATATTTTGGGACTTGTCGAGATACATGCTGCCCACCCGATCTGGGATGAGATGCGAGACACTTTCAGGCATAATTGTTCGTCTCGTGTCAGAACCGACTGAAGATGTTGTCGGTACGGTATTGGTAGAGTGACCGGAAGAGCTCGAAGGGAACCCCCGGTTGGGACTGGCAAGCAGCGATGAATCCAAAAATGGGCCAGAAATCCGCACCTTGTCGAGGTCGGTGACAATTTGGTCGGGCATGGCTAGCGAATTCGAGGCGCGTCCAAAGGTTGACAGCTGGTTATGATTCTCAAGATGAGCCGCCTGCAGCGCATCGTGGCCCGTGCCGACAGATCGCATCGAGGTTGCGAGATCGCCCATGTCGCTCATTTCCTTGTATTTCTTCAGCCGCGCCTCTAATTCCGGATCATGAACCCGCTCTTGATAGCTGGGCGACTGTTTTCCTTCGCGACTCGGGGGGCGAGACAGGGGTTCGTAGGTGGAGTCTGGCTGCGACCCCCCAGCAGATGCAACTTCGTCCTCGGCAACAGTATTGTGTTCTTCCTCTGATTCTTCCAAGCTTGCTAGACCAGTTGGCTTGACTTGATTTCGAATCATGGCCATAATTTGTGCTGCTTGATCCACAAAGTCTTGTGTCTTGATTGATGGTTTGCGCTCTGTCTCTGTAGTCGCAACAACGGGTTGATTCCGTTTGGCTAGGGAGTCGTCGATTTCACGCGAAGACCTTGGGCTGGAAGCAGGCGAACAAGGCTTCAAAATCTTCCTTGCTGCCAAAACATCGGCTTCGGCGATTTGGAACTGCCCAGGTCGGGCGTCCTTGCGCTTCTTGCCCATGATGTTCTGCATTTGCTGGTGAGCGGCATCTACCTGCGTAAAATGCTCTTTTCGGTTGTAAGTAGCATCGGAGCGCCGTAAAGTTCGTCGTCTCTTTGGTGTCGGGTCCTTGACGGGGGAATTTCTTGTGCGCTTCATCTCCGACGCATCGGGATCACGGCCTGGGGTGACACCCAGTTCTGGTGCACCCTGGATAATATCCAGCTGCCGTGCTTCCGCCGGTGCGTCAATCGATACGCTAGAACGCTCTCTCCTCCGTGAAATGAGTATCTTGGACGCATTGCCGAAAGATATTCGACGACGAGATCCCATAGGAATCATATACGCCTCTGGCGAAACGTTCTCCTTGTCCGTCCCGTCAAAGATGTCATGTGCCTCAGATATGTCTGCTGTGAATTCGTAGTCATCTAGTTGGCCGCCACCAAAATAACTCACTGATCGTCGGCTCCGATCCATATCATCGGACTGCTCGGCGTCAACGGGCCCCTGGTCCTGTGCTGATGAGTTCGCGGAGTCGACGTCCTCGTATTGGCTAATTCGCCGAAGCAGAGTTTGATTTGTGAAAGTATCATAGGGCCCGAAAAGTTTGAGCGGGCTACCACTTGGGTTCAGACTGCGTTTATCCGGACTGGGAAATGGCGCTCTGGGTAGTGGCGGGCTCCCCATAGACTGAGAAACCCCTCGCGACGGCAATTGAGTTCGGATGGTGGGAAATTCTTTTGGCGTGCTTGCTTGTAAGGATTCTTCCGGCAGCATCTCCGAAGTGTCCACGCCAAGATCGGGACTCAGCGCTCTGCTATAGAACGAACCATCTGCAGAGCGCCCCCCACGGCGTAAATTGATTTGGCCCGCATTACGGGTAAAGCGATCGATCGCGTCTATCTCTGATATGCTCTCGACCGTCGCGCCGGGGTGTAATAGCGCATTCCCAACATCACTGGTCTGTATCCTCTGAACGCGCTCCAGTTTCGATTGTAATTCGTCAATGGGTATGCCCGCAACACCAAACCTTACTTGGCCATCTTCTTCACCCTGTCGACCAATCATTATAGGGCTAAAATCTTCGTTGTTAATATCGGTCTGGCCGCTAGCTTGGCGAAGAGACGCTTGCGCATGATGCGGCACGTTGAGCACAACATTATTGCGAACAATGCCAGCCACATGATGTAACGGGGATTGGTCAACGTAGTTTTCCATCGGCAGTGACGGGAGAAAACTATTGTTCCCATTCGATGTAGATCGGAAGTGAGCGCTGCGGATTCCCCGTCTTGGGCTCGGACTAGGTGTCACTTGTTCGGGAAATTCATGCTCGTCTTGCTCTGCGAGCTCTAGCAATCGATCAATAGCGTCGTCTGGCTCGTATTGATATACTGGTGGACTTGAGGGCATTGTGCGGTCAGGTATTGCTTGGCCGCATTGCGCGTCTGCGGGTTCCGTCTGCGGAGGCTTGAACATGTCCTGCAGGCCTGCGGCGGCGGAGCAAAATAAGTCGCGCTGCTCGCCGTACTGCACTTCGCCATTGATAAGGCGTCGTTTCCACTCGGGGGTCAAATCCTCGGCGTCGTCCGAATCAACTGCTTTGTGCACGACTGAGCCGCATGTAGCAACAGAGACCGAGCGCGAGTCTTGCTTAAGCTCTCGAGAAAGTTTTGACGGGCGCTTGTTCTGTGGTATGTTTATTTCGTTGGCCGATCTTTCGTTGAGGATATGACTGCTGTTTCCGGTAATTGGGGAGTAGATTGGATTCGCACCGGTTCGACGAGGAATTTTGCTGGGCGTGGCATCGGCGGGAGCTTTCAGCGGCGGGAGCTGGACCTCTGAGGCATCTGAGCGAGGCTCGGAAACCCAGTCCTCGGAGAGAGAGTCTAGCCAAGCATGCGCCATAACTGGGGGGATGTATGGATATAGGGAAGGGGGCAAGGATGGGCTCAGAAGGACACCTTCAGGTAGAATACCATCGCATCCGGGAGTTGTCGTAGCTTCAGATTTTGATGTGGGGTTGAGGATCGAGTATCGTGTCGCAAATATGTAGTAGAACAGCCAGCGGAATGCCGCGCAAAAGATATACGAAATCTAGAAAGAAAGGAGCGCAATGAACAAGTACTATGCGGTAGAAATGACGGCGTATATTCAAGATGCGTATAACGGCTTTTCTGCAGGGAATTAGTGTGTTCAGTTCGTTTGCGGGCTGCTGCGCGTTAGAGGTACAAGGTACATAAAGTATCGAGGTAAACAAAACGAGAAGCCTGGACAGGGTACGGCTAGTTGCCGTGCCAACCAGCTGGGTCTCACGTGCGGCATGCCTCTGAGTACATCGTAGAGTGCTTCCAAATACTGCAGATGAATAGAACGCCATTTTCAGAGCAAAGACGCAAACAGGTCTCTAGGTCTTCCGGCATTTTTAGATATTGTTAAATATATTTTTTCTCGTCATGACTTGGAAATCAGAGAAGCCGCATTTCGGCACCAAACGCGTGGCGCCACTTTACGCGCTCTCACGTGGGAACGCGCGACGCGTCCATCCTGGGCTTTACCCCGAGATAGACCCGGATACACGACAGGCCTAGAGTCATGTCCCGATTGCTTTCCCGTTAACTACTGATTGAAAGTCAGTCGATCCAGCCTTCATGCGCTCGTCCTTAATAGCTACCGCTTCTCTCATAACAATCTTCTCATTATCGACCCCGTTAATGTTGCAAAGACACCATGGCATCTCGAGCCTCTCGGTCAAACTGGCCCCTCGTCGACACCATCTATTGTGAGGCTAAGTGCCTCAAGGAGGATGTATATTACTCAGGTTCTGACGATGATCAATACGAGAGTCCTCGGCAAAGGAAACGCCGCTATGAACTAGCCGGACAACGCTTTCTAGCAGGTTCTGCGCCACGGTTATTCTCAGCGTCGTTAACTGGACCATTTGAAAGCAGCAGAGGATGGAAAAATCCCTGGGCCAGCAAGACACAATCGGCTCGAACTGCACGACATTCAGATCACCAAATACCTCTCGCTACGAAAGCAACAGACAGTATCAAAATCGCCAAACTCCATGTCAAACCAATACCCGCGAAACCGAGAGCAGATAGCGCCGAGTGTCATCTGCCTAGTCCGCAGAGTCTCAAAACAGCATCTTTGGCATCCGAGAGACATATATATCTTGAGGAGGAGGAGCTACAAGCCGTTCAACGATGGCGTGACGGCGTCTGCTCAGCGGAACCCGAACCAATGCAACCTTCGACCACACAAGCCACAAACGTTGACTCTCCTCATAAGCGGAAATCGAGTCACAATTGGTTAAGGGTAGCTCCTATTAAACGAAGCAAATCCAATAAATCAAAGATCTTATCTGCGCCGTCCAAGACGCCCACCCCTACTCTCCCCGGTGCATCCATACACGGCGTTGAAGAGCCCCGACCCGAGCCAAGTACAAACATTCCAGCTCGTGAATCGACGAATCAGCTTATTTCACCTCCTAAACAAGCATCGAGCACCAGAAATACTGTCAGGGCTATAGCTTTGGCCAAGAGCAAGCCTCACAGTGGTCTTCACAAGGAGCATCATGCTATGTCATCGCCAGTGTCCCTCCGGAAGATCAAGCAAGAAAATCCTTCTACAGAGTTGTCGCCATTGGATTTTAAAGCTAAGGCCCATTGCGTCTCAGGGGTTGTCTTAGATGATTCGAATCCAACAGCCAGCCGTTATAAGGCCAGCTACGAGACTGTTCGCAGGCCTCATAGAGTATCGGATGATGAAGAGTTTGTTTTCAATATTGCTTTCAAACCTCTTTCGGACTCGTCGGACAGTGACGAGGATCAAGCTGATGAAAGATCGGAACACGCCAACGATTATGTCGCGCAAAAGGACGAACGCAGAGCGGTTCTTCTGAACGATCATCGCGACCCAGAGAGGGGCAGCTCGCCTAGCTCGGAGCTCAGCGAACTCTCTAATTCTCCAGAACTTTCAGACTTGGAAGAAGAATTTGAAGCAGCCGAAGCCACAGTACCTCACGAAACGGCGCAATGCGCAAATGATGACTCCACGATTGCAGAGACGAGGATAGCAGATGCCGAAGCTACATCCGAGACTATCAACATTACGAACGGCGTGAGAACAGAATTGTCAGATAAAACTGAAGATTGCTCGACTCCAGAAGATTGGTCTTCAGTCGATGATGTCCCAGAAACAGAGAATTCTATGGAAATCGGCGTGACTCGTACCATCTTGGAGGAAGATACAACAATTCTGGCAAACAATGAGCCGCCCAATGAATCATACAAGGACACCAAGCAATTACCTCAGCGTAACGCTCTCGAGGGCGATGTCCTTGTCACAGCGGCACCTGAGGCTGCACGGGGTACACTTCGTGTTACGAAGGAGCCTTCAACCCAACCACAGGCCAAGGCTTCTGTACTACCCTCTCCCGAGGTCAAACAGGAAGTATCCGAGTTTTCCCTCAAAGCAATTCTTCGAAGCTTCGTTCCTCCTAATCCATTCGCCAACCCGCCACTAGAAATGGATGAGCTCATTCTACACAGTGTTGAAGATGTCGCCATGACTTCGCCGACGGCGGGCAAGATTGGTTCGATGGTGGAGGAATGCATAGCCTCGACCCCCGATAATGTGCCTACCAAGGACGCTACCGAGAGTCGGCAAACGTTATTGAAACAGAAAAGCAGTGTGGGATCGGAAAAGCAACCAACACCGCGACCTCAGCGCATCAGCACTCCCCCCGCACATCGAACTCCGACCACCCCTGAGCTCGACGAGGCGATGGCAGATAACGAGCCATTGCCCAAGAACCGTACCCCCGAGGTCGAAGCCGAGGTTGAGACCCAAAACAGCGCCGTACAGGAGCGCCGTCTGCCACCTTCCCAGGAGACAGCACCCGCGCTACTCAATGGAGCATGTGAGATGGCTCCCCCAGTTACAACTCCTGCTACACCTTTACAGGCCAAAACTGCATCACCGGCGGGGAAGCCAAGGAATGCGGAACCTCGGTTCGCTTACAAGTCATTTGCGGCCTTCGCGACACCATCTCCGGAGCGCCTACGTGTCCAAAAGCGGCGCAAGTTTGCGGGTTCAAGTCTTCGCCACCCGAATCTCAAGAGCATATTGGCATCTATAGTTCCCGGCGAGGCTCGGCGCACGAGCAACAGGGTCTCCTGGTGCCTTCCGGGCGAGTCCGAGGGATGCGTCGACGGTGGAGCCCATGCACAGCGGACCAGCCGCGACGTTCCCTCGTCGCCGCCGCCTCGGAAGCCGCTCGCAGAGCTTCCCACCGCTTCCAACGACAAGTTCGCGCGGCACTTTTCGTCCGTCATAAAGCGCACCGACGGGCTTCGCCACAGGTTCCGCGCTGCGGCCGACACCGACCGGCTTGTTGGCGGCCTCAGCAGCAGCAGCCTAGGAATGAGCGCAGGGCCGCAACCCAAGACCAGCGCCGTCTATGCGAGAGCGGAGGAACACCCAGACGCAGTGATGCCGGGCGGTGTTGAAACTGGCGCTGAGCGCCGGGACGAGAACGACCCACGCGAGAGGAGCGTGTCCGTCGAGCCCATGGACCTTGTGGAGGACATGGTGCGCGAGATGGGCGACTTTTGGCAGTCGTGGGACGTGGATGCAGAGCTCGACGCCGCCAAGAAGACGGACGCCACGACGGCGAGGGCCGGGACACAGTCACAGACTTCATGGCGCTGAATTGGGGAAGACGAGCAATCATGGAATAGCGTTGTTTCAATAGCTGATTGACATTTGAGCAGGAATCATTGTCGCGTTTGATACCATATAACCTATGTATTTATTATGGGATTTTACTAATTTTTATTCAATGTGAAAAAGGCAGTGTGGCGTGTTTCTCTATCCCCTTCTTGCGTCCTTTTTCCACTACGAAAGAAATCCTGCTTCTGTCACCACGTTCCCTCACTCACCCTCATCAACTTGGCTTATAGCACCCTACCCTATATCACCATCCTTGGGCATCGCAGCGCTGTACAGCATGGCCAGGCAGACACAGGTGCAATATTTGTTCGTAATTGCCGAGGCCAAGATGCCACCCTGCCAGGACTTTATGTCGTCTGAGCAGCCCAGTTTCTGCGTCCCTGCCCACGCGGTCTATATCGTTGTGGTGGTATAGGGTGGTCCTGTTGCTGCCCAAGCCACCAACAAGCGCTTATTAGTTGGCTGGGCCCGGAGTGCAGCGCCGAAATCTATTGTGTAAAAGTGACCATTCATTTTTCTTTTTTTGTTTGGGTTTGGCCAAGCAAGCGAGGGAAGAAGTCTCGCTTGCTGTGAAGAAGCAAAATACACCAGATATTTGGCGAGACCCCAACTCTCAACACGGAGACCCAAAAGAGAAAGGCCAAGGCCCAAAAGCAATCATTTTCAGCCCGCATCCTCGTCCTTGGCGCACTCATACGGTCATAACAGCGAACCCGGGCGGGTGGGGCCGGGAAGGACGAGGTAAAAAGAGTGGGTCGGCCGACCCGGATGGTCCAATTGTCTTGCCGAGCGTCTCAACGTGTGACCAGCATGAAAGGCTCAGAGGTTCGCCGACTGTATTGTTGTTGGGAGACAAGGCCGGCCTTGGCTGCTTGTAGGCTGTGCTTTCCAAAACTTTTTTTTTCTTCTTTCTTGACGAGCCATCTCAGACGCCGGAATAGGGGGGGGGGGGGGAAGCTCGCACACGCACGCCCCCCCCCTCCCCTCACTGAAGCTGTGTGTAAGTCGGGATGCATGGAGGGCACGCAATATTTTGAGGGCAGCCAAATCGCTATCACTAAGGAGGTTCCGCGCGGGGGTCTCAATAAAGCGCATGCAGATTGATGCGAAAAGTCCCATTGATGATGAAAGGGGGCGGCGAAGTAGGAGACGTAGCGCTGCGCAGTGTTATCAGACGAAATGTAAAAGGACCTGATACTTCTGTACATATGCATCTGTAAGCCGGCAGCTGCAAAAGATGGGATCACGCTCACAACTATAGAGATGTTAGCTACTTGGTACTTTGGAACCCCAATCGCATCGATCATTGTGTCTACATCATATCACCCTGGGGCCTCCTGCTCGGTAAGCTCATAAAGCGACCAGCCATACTTTGTGCCTTTGTGCACCGGCGTAATGGGTGTATGCGTAGACATGTAGCTAAAACCCTCGAATTGCACGCTCTTACATGACACGGGCCAGGCGACAGGGGGGCCCAACCAAGTCATTGGCGAGTTGGGCCTATTTGCATAGGACACGGATGATTGCGCACCGGATGTGGCAGGCTGGCAGCTCGACAGCTTCGCCGTTTTCTTTGCGGCCAGTCCATAAAAACAGATACACCAATCGCGGAACAAGAGGTGTGCCATGTGCTGTGCAGCACGTTTGCTCAAGACATGAATCGGGGTTGTCCTGCCGTCATCATTATGCGCTTGCCTTGGTCTTGTCCTCTCCCGCCATGTCTCCGTTTGCCGAGATAAATGAGTTGATTTTATGCGGGCAGGCTGATCGGAGACCGAAATTTCGAAATTTCAACACGCCGAGTTTCAAAGCGTCGGTAACCCTGGTGGTCATGACTATTTTTGCATCTTTTGACGGCGTATCCGTGGCATCCGCGACGGGATGGCGACGACTCAGGGTCGAGCCAGGCCACGTTTTGGCTTCTTGGGTCGACATTCGTCTCTGCGCTGAAATTTGTAGGCATAGTTACCAGCAATATTTGCACCACATATTATTTGCTCCTTCGGCCGCTAGAAGAAGTCGGACGTCCCCCAGTCATCTTGGGAGATCAGCGCTAGCCACCAACGTGCGTGGGGAAGGCTGCTTCGGCGTTCGGTGAGCGAATCTCGAGCGCTAGGCAGCACGTGTCTAGAATGGGATGAGCTGGTTCAATCTTGCCCGAGAGTCCAGATGAGAGGAGGAGGAGGAGGAGGAGGAGGAATGCGTGTTATCGTCGCGTCAGATACGTACTACTGTACATCGCACGCACGCGCGCTCGCTGTTGCTGATAACGTTTGACAAGCTGCGGCGGCGGAGTCGTTAGATAGACACTGCACACCTCGCATTGGCTGGATAGCAACACGAGCTTCTAGAACCAGAAGGGTCTGCATAGAGGCATGGTTCATCCATAATTGATCAGCCACTTGCGGTGTCAGTGCCCTGAGGAAGCAACTTGGCGGGTCTGTTGGCAACTGCATCCGCGGCAATGACTAGTCCAACGAGGCGACCGCATACGAGAAGGAAAGGAGAGAAGATGTTTTGGAGGAAGAGCAGGGGTGATCTGAGCGCTCCAATGTGCCGGGGGCGCAGGGCTGTGCGTCTGGGAAGCTAGATGGTATCGGAAACATGGCTGAGCTTCGGCTTCCTATTGACTGTCAAGGCGGCCCCTGAGTTGGGAGGCCGAGAAGATGACTAGCGTGGTGACGAATCTATTTTCTAATGTGTTTGTTTGTGTGTGCGCGCGTTGTGTTGTTGGGCATGGGTTGAAGCTTTTGGCAAGGATTCGGGGTCGGCTTCTACACGTGTGTATCAGGGGCTAGTTAGGGTCAAAGTCAGTTCACTCGGCGAGGAGATGAAAATGATTCGGGAGGACAGGCAGAAAAGCTTTCATTGCATACAGTATGGTTATGTGTTGGGATCATGTAAGACTAGTTTGTCACACAACGCACCTTGAAAGGGCCGATGGAGGGGGGGTATTGGTGGCAGCATGACTTTTTAGTTGATACCCGGATATCTACAGGTGTATCTGTTAGTTGGCAGCTGTTAGTTGACGGTTGGCTGACTACCTAAGACCCCGAGATTTTTAGCAGGCACTTGAAAGAATTGGAACTGTAAGCGCTTGTAGCGTGGTATTCTGAGAATCAGCCACTGTGGATGACGATAGATGATGATACGGGATGATGTTATGCTGACGAAGGAAGCATCTTGCGTGGGAGGTATAGGGAGCTGTGGCTGCTGAAGAACAGAACGGCCCAGTGACTCGGCGGAATGTATACAAACAACACCGCATTGCTGACACCGAATTAGAGTTGATGGTATCCAGTTCTTTATCGAGTTGCCGCAGCTTTCCGTTATTCAATCATTTTTCCTCATTTTCTCTCATCATTTTCATTCTTGTTTGCCGCATCCATCATCGTCTGCTTCGTTCCCTCGCTATTACGAAGCAAGGAAAAGAAGAAGACCATTGCCAAAAAGCAAAGGAACATACGAAAAGCACAACCTTCAACTCTCTTTCCAATAACCATCACAGTACCATCCAATGCAGGGCCCCAATACTCCAATCGTGCCAGCAGGACCTCCGCCGCCGGCCCAAAGGCGCCGCCTGCAAGCCCCCGGCCCCAGTCAACTGCCAAAATCCAGGACAAAACTTTTATTAGCAGAACCTAACCAGTTATCAACTAGCTAGTCCCTACTTATTAGGTACGGATACTTCTCAAACACCCACCCACTTTCATCTTCACACACTTTCTCGCCTCACCCACATCCAAAACCCGCCGCGAATCATCCTGCCCACGCCCGCTCAACTGTCGCCCTGTTGCGCCCAGATGTTCTCTCCATGTCCAGCCCGAGCCGCCAGTCGCACATTGGCGCACCACTCGCCCCAGCAATAGACCCCAACGGCCATGATTGCCACCTCGCTCACACCAGCCCCGTCCATGACTTGGGAATAGTGGCACTCGCATCATCGTCAGCAACGACAGCCGCCACCACGGCGCCAAAAACACCTACAACCACTGCTCGTCCTGATCGAATGGTTGCCTCAGACCCTCTGCTACATGCAGAGTCAAATTTGCACCTTGCTACCGGCCCAAATCACTCCCTTCCCGCCCTCGACGCCCTCGATGCCCTCGTCGCCCTCGACCCTCAACAAGGCCATCCTCCCGCCCATGCAAGTCTAAATCTGCACCACCCGATCACCAGCACATCCACGCCCGTTTCTGCGCTCACGCCTCCCTCGACCCATGCCGGGGTGCCTCATCCTCCTGGTATTACTACTGTTTGTCAATCTCTGCCGCCTTCACACCCCCCACCCCTGTCCGCTGCGACACCGCTTCCCACCCTTCCAGCAGCCCAACCAGGCACCTCTGCCGACGCTGATATAAAGCCCCGGCCTGCCCGCCCCGTCCCCGTTGCCGCTGCCAACCCCGGCTTTGCCCCCAACACACTTCAGCGTTCATCTACTACCCCCTCGCTTCTCTCCCAGGCTCTCGCAACTGCTCGCGGTATCCCTTCCAAGCCTGCACCTCCGCACCCCGAGAGCACGGACAAGCGACAAACAGCAACCCATCAGCCCGCTACAGTACAACAACTGCCCCGAGATAATAGAAACATTGTCTCCAAGAGCGTCAATAGCACATCCGATCACTACACTCCACAGCCAGGAAACGACCAGTCTTCCCAACATGGCGAACCAGACAGCTCGATAACGTCCTACGAGAACAAGAAAAAGGAGTCGAGGCCCGCCATGACCTCTTCTGCTGCATCCTCTATGACTGCGCCATTCACGGGCCGCGATACGATGCCATCCGCCGCTCCATTCTCCGATAGAACAATTGCGCAAATTCGAGAGTCGCTCCTGGAACACAGAGATATCCTCGATCGATCCCGTACCCGTGCATCTTCCTCTATCGAAATCGACCGTAACACCTTTGAACCCTCCTATAACCACCCCTTCCCCTACTCTACAAGTCCCGATGACCTGGCTGTCGCCACCTCGAGTTACTATTTCGACCGCACCACTACCTCGCCTTCGAAATTGCGAGACGCCGTCACGGCTTCCGACCTTCGAAACCAGAGTCGCAACCACGGTATTGATACCCGCCATGCAAACGTACCGGAGAAGACGGAAAAGATCTGGTCCATTGGTGCAGGTGAGGGTAATGAGGAAGATGGTCTTGTTGAAAAGTCTGTTGCGGAGGCTATGGCCGGCGTTGAACACAATGCCCGTAGTCGCAAGGCTAGCTACAGCCTGCGCTTCTTCAAAGAGGCGTTGCCAGATGAGGAGAAACCCCGTCGTAAAGACACAAAATCTGCTCGCGAAAAATTGACACCAACTACTGAAGAATCAGAACAAGCTGTTTTTGATTCCTCTACCGTTTCGGACGCCACCACAGTGGATGAGGAGTTTTTCCCGCCGCCGTCGCCGCAGCTACACAAAGCGGGCGATAAGACACTGGCAGAAGCTACAGGTGATCCCGAATCAATTAGTTATGCTAATGCCGACCAAGACGACATCGCAGGCGACGAGACACCTGTCGTGCGAGCCTCGGACAAGACTCAAATCGACGCCAATTCTGTACCGCCACTCGATGTGGGGCCGGTGCCGGAGTCCGTTGGCGCACTTGATGATCACCTGCCCTCGCCAACTACACCGAAGGGCCGGGACTCGTGTGACAGTGGCGACGGCGATGCGGACGAGTCAGGCGAGGAGAAAATATCGTCCGCTGTCTTTGTTCCCCACCAAGAACTAAGTGACGACCCAAGAGATGAGGCGGAGAGCACTAACTTCGAGCAACCTCCCCGTCCCCGCGCACCCTCCCAAACCCAACCTCACCCGTGGCTTGTCAAGGCCGACGAGCCAGAACCCGAGATTAGGGAGGATGGCGGAAACTCTTATCAACTGCCGCTTCGTCGGTCGCGAGAAAATTTAGCATCCAGACGCATTGAGCAAGACGCTGCTCAGGCGGCTGCCCGGCCGATCGAAGTTGACATTGAAAGCAAAGCTGCCAAATCAACTGGCAAGTCTGCTCGTATCATAACACCGCACGAGGACCATAACCACGACTACACTCATTCTCATAGCAGGGAACCGCTCGAGGCAATCGAGCTGATTCCTTATAAGCACCAGGTCGGCGGCCACACTACGTTATGGCGATTCTCCCGCCGCGCTGTGTGTAAGCAGCTGAACAATCGAGAGAATGAGTTTTATGAAACTATTGAGCGATACCACCGGGATCTACTACCCTTCCTCCCCCGCTACATTGGCGTCTTAAATGTGACTTTTCAGAAGCAACCAAGACGCAAGAGCATTTCCAAGAAGGAAGACCAAGCCGTCGCAGAGCGGAAAAGGCTCCAGAACGCCGCAGTTACGGAAAACTTGGCGAGCAATGACACTGTTGAAACAACCGCCATAACGAACGGCACGACTCCTGGTGCTGGTGGAGTAATTGCAAATAGGGTCATTAGCCAATCACTTGCTCATTCAGCTCTGCAAATCCCGACTGTGACGTTTGACGATAACAAGCACATTCTTCCGCGAAATCTGCTGCAGCCGACGCCACCACCAGAATATTTCCGAAGAAGGAGCGCTTCTTCGGCCAAGACTTCGCCGCCTCAAGCATCATGGACGACTAGCCAGCGACCGTTTCTTGATAACAGACCCAACAGCTGGGGCGCAACAACTATCAATAAGCGATTGCGCAACCAAGTGTTCAACGATGCATTTCTGAAGGAGCCTGTGGAGGTTCAGAAGCACCGACGCCCACACCAGCGCTCTATTCCTCGACCAACGCTGCAGAGATTGATTCGCCCGAGCAACTCGGATCCAAATCTGAGCCGAGTCGTGCCGTCGGAGAAGCCCTCGCCGCCAGAGCCCGCTCTTGTGCTGCCGCCGCCGTCGATACCTACTGAGACAAAAAGCGACCTGGGCCGAGAGTCGCCTTCGCTGCTTCTCGCCGCTGAGCCCGAACAAGAAAAGGATGTTCAGGATGTCACGGGAACTAGTGCGCCCGAGCCTGAAATCCTCAAGAATAACCCTCTCGCTGCTAAGAAGAAGCGACGATACTCTGCAGGGGGTCTCCGGAGAAAACCGCAGGATGTGCGCGAGTCAAGAGGAAATCTCAAGTACTTTGAAGAGGCAGATGATGCCGACTATCACCGTGACAATAGCAAGACGACTCAGGAAAACGACAAATCTTTGTCCGAAACCAACGGAAATTACGAAAACGGTGACGAGGAGTTCATGTTTGAATCCGACATTGTGGACCCCAAACGTATGCCTCAGAAACTCGATTTGTCGTATTCTACAGCATGCTCCACGGCCGCCTCGGAATTTCCTAGCCCGACTATCGAGTTCAAAAAGATCCCACGACCCGTGAACCCGAAGGAGGCTAAATCACAGCGCGACCGTAACGAATACTTTTTGTTGTTGGAAGATCTCACTGCAGGGATGAAACGCCCATGCATGATGGACTTGAAGATGGGCACACGCCAGTACGGTGTAGAGGCGACGCCCAAGAAGCAGAAGTCGCAACAAGAAAAGTGCAGAACGACTACCTCTCAAGAACTTGGTGTCCGTATCTGCGGCCTGCAGGTCTGGAACAACTTGACGCAGAGCTACGACTTTCAGGACAAGTACTTTGGACGCAGGGTGCAGGCCGGCAGTGAGTTTCAAGACGCCCTGCAAAAGTTTCTCTATAACGGCATTGATCTGCAGAGTATCCTGCGTCACATTCCCGTGATTTTGCGCAAGCTTGCGCAGTTGGAAAATATTGTCCAAGGCATGCTTGGCTACCGATTCTACGCCGCAAGCCTGCTCATGTTTTATGATGGCGAAATGTCGGATGACACGGCTGGCGATGAAACAGTCTACGAGTCGGCGACAGACGCAGCTACTGACAACGAGGAGGTACCACGCCGGCGCAAAAGAAACCTTGGAGAGGTCGACTTCAAGGTGGCCGACTTTGCCAACAGCGTGACACCGTTCGACGACGTTGATGACAAGCCCTGTCCTCCGCAGCATCCGGGCGAGGCGGACGGAGGGTTCCTTAAGGGCCTGCACAGTCTCAAACTTTACTTTTTGCAGATTCAACGTGACGTGCGTGCCGAGCTTGGCCTGGATCTGCTCGGCCGTGGCGCTCTAGAACTGCAGGACTTGGAAGCCCTGCGCCTCGAGGAGGATGTAGGCATGGTGAGCGTCTAGGCCCCCTCTTGTTTCTTTTTAAGAATAGGAGCGGCATTGTTCCTCTGCTTTTTTTTTTCCGTTACACGGTCGTTTGTTGTTTCGTTTTCGTCTGGGACATTTGGGCGGCGTTCAGTTGGGCAACAAAACAGGCGAGCGGTGCTGGTCAGGCTTGCCAGCACAACAACAGCAGCAGCAGCGGCTGCTTCCCGACAATTTTCGGGACAGAGATGTGTGCGAAACAGAAACCATACGCACCTTGTTGTTTCGTAGGTTGGTTTATTTTCGGAGCTTTTTTTTTACCCCAACGGACGACTGCTGGGAAAGCAAGAGCCATTCTGTCCAATGCATGGAAACAAGATTGAGAGAGAGAGAGAGGAAGAAATACCCCACTTCGCATAGACTTTAGGCGCATTATCTGTTGATATTTTACAAGATGATTTTTGTCTGTAACTCGCTCAGGCTATTTGTCCGAGTCAGTTTGTTGAAGTTGATGCATGTGCACTCTACCTGTCTTGCGTTGGCCGTTTAGCTCGTGCTGCTGGGTTGACTTGCTCTATTTCTTAGCTAGTTCTATATATAATTAATACGTATCTCGTTATTTTGGTCAACTCTGTATTTCGCTCTGTACTAGCTGCGTTGGTTGAACTTTGAATCGGGTCGTCCGAGAGTATGTAGGATAATGCACATTAGGCCGTGCTTTAAAGTTAGTCTATCGCGCCAAACCACCATCAGCTCGCTTTCTCCACGCGAAGATTCCCGCTCTGTCAATTATAGCACAAAGCACACTCAATAAAGTTTGTTGTCAACATCTGGTGTTGTAGTCGCTGCGGGGAGGGTTGTAGAAGGGGCACATGAGCCACCCCGCCAGCCGAGGAAGAGCACAGCAGCAACCACCCAGCTCAACTGCCTAAATTGCTTCCAGAACCTGACCTGCTCATATGCGCACCGACAAGGCCCGGACTTTATTAAGCTCTAGCAGGAGAGGGTGTCCTTCTCTAGTGTCTCGTGCCTGACTTCGCGACCCTCGGCAGGAACTTTACACACGGAGGAGCCGGTCGATCCCCCTTCCCCCCCCCCTTTAAATGTGAAATGTGAGCAGATGGCACAAAATCCCCGAAGCGGCCAGTGCCGTGTGCAGCAAGACACTCTCCCGCAAGCCACCCAAGAAGAATCGAGCAAGATGGACATGGTGAGTCTTCGTAACTCCTCCTCTCTCATCGCAAGGAACACAACTAACACGGGGGGGGGGGGGGGGGGGGGGGGGGGGGGGGGGGGGGGGGGGGGGGGGGGGGGGGGGGGGGGGGGGGGGGGGGGGGGGGGGGGGGGGGGGGGGGGGGGGGGGGGGGGGGGG
>JANZYN010000190.1:0-34305 GCA_025583755.1 Cordyceps tenuipes
CCCCCCCCCCCCCCCCCCCCCCCCCCCCCCCCCCCCCCCCCCCCCCCCCCCCCCCCCCCCCCCCCCCCCCCCCCGGAGGTAACCGCCAGTCCCATTCTTCTTTGACGCTGCCCGTTGCCCGACAATGATATGACGTTTGCCTCACTTGTGCTCCGCCTGCAGCCAGCCAGCCAGCCAGCCCAGGCAGCCATGCGTGGCAAGCCTGTTACAAGGTTACAAGGTTACAAGGTCAAGTGCCCAGAGAAATACCTATGTACCTACCAAGGACATGCATGTATGTCTTTGTCATGCGGCGACGCTGACTCCTTGATTGTGAGCAAAGATAATCTGATCGTGTCCTTGTTCCTATTTTTCTCAGATTCGTACTCTTTTTTTCCTGTGCTCTGCTCTCGTTCCCCTTGCTCGTCCACCCCTCTCTTTGCCGATTTACTATTATAATAGCATCACCTTGCGGGCGGCTTTCACCTTGTTGTGTCACGCTCGACCACAGCTCTGCTCTCGGGCCAGCGCGAAGCGGGAAACCCAGCGCAAAGACCAGCTCAAACGACCCTTCTCCAGAAAGATCCAGCCTCCTCGAATCCGTGTTTAAAATTACATTCAAACGCAGCTTGTCCTTTACTTCTCCTTTCCCTTCTCCTTTCCCTTCTCCCTTATCATCGACCTGCGTTCCTCTACTCGCCCGCGGGAAACATAACCGATATGTCGTTTTGTGATGTGCCCACATCCGCCTCGCTGCTGCCTGAACAAGCACCACCACCGCCATTTGCCACACAGTCACAGCAAAACGAGCATCAGCAGCAGTACGGCAGCGGCGTTAGCAGCAGTATCAACATGAACAGGAGGACATGGAATCTACAACCGTCGGTGCAGAGCTCGCCGCTCGACACCGCGTCGCTGAGCTCGTCCGGGAGCATGCACCTGGACAGCGTCGGCGGCAGCTCCAGCCAGCACACGGCGTCGTCGTCATGCACGAGCGTCGGCTCCAACCCCAAGTCACTACTGCCAGCGGGTGGTCCGAGTCTCGCCAACTACACATTCAAGCAGCACGCGTCAAACGCCTTCAGCTACTATCTCGATCGCGGGAACGGGCAGTACACGAGGTTAATACCGGCAGACACCTTGCCTCCGCTAAAGGACGTCCCGAGACTCGAGGAGGAGCATGATGGCATGGTGATACTCGACCCCATCGAGAAGCTGCATCTCGACAACACGAGGGACCGTCGCCAAGCCGTCGTACCAAAGGTAGGTGCTGCAGGCCCCGAGCACAAACGCTGGTCCATCCGCCAGACTGACGAACCGATAGCAGCAGCTGGCTCCTCTGCCAGACAACCTTCAGGTAACTATACAACATATCCAATCTCAGGGCCGCCCCTCCTTCAAGCAGGATGCGTACTAAAAGAACGTGAGATCCAGAAACAAATCGACTGCATCATCGCCACGAGTCCCAAGTCGACCAGGAAGGTCAAGATTTACTGCGACAAGTGGATTCACGATGGCGTGTGTGCATTCACGCAGCAAGGATGCAAGTTCAAGCACGAGATGCCCCAGGACAGGGCCACGCAGCAGTCCCTCGGCCTCTTCCACGGGCTGCCGACGTGGTGGAAGAAGCACATCGAGGATCAGCACCGGCTATCCCGTCAAGGGGCGCCGCCCATCACCCCGCCGTCGTCCTCCTCCTCGCCGGGGCTCCTGGGGCCGGCCGCGCCTATGAAGACGACACAGCAAGGCGGCATCGACGCTCTGCGAGTACGCAGCCACCCCTTGACTCCGCCGAACACCTTCGAGCCCCCGCTGCAGCGGTACCAGCAGCACGTTGTACAACCGCAAATACAACGGCAGCGGCAGCAGATGCTGCAGCAGCTGCAGCAGCTGCAGCACGGCGTGCCGCCGAGAGAGCCGTCGAACATGCAGGCGAGCTTCGCGCTGGGACCGAGCATCTGGAAGGCCCCGGGCTCGCAGTGGATGCAAAATGGCATCGTTCCGTTCGTTCGGGAGCCGAGGCGTGCTTTCTAGGGAATCATAGCGCAGATTGGCATCTTTTTATTATGCTTTTTGGGATTGCATTGCGCTTGGGGTTTTCATTCAGCTTGGATATTCCATTGAACTTGGGGGTTTTTAGGACACAAATTGGGACTACGGCTTTGTGGGTACTCATGACTGAGAGGCACGGGGAAACAGCGATATTTTGAGAATGGGGCATATTAGACTAATTGTATAGTAATGGGGAAACGACGCTTCTGTTCGGTTGCTCTTATTACTTTTACATATTTTTTACTATTTTTGAAAGAAGATTTGCAAGGCTGCATTGTACCTGCAGCTGCCTGGGCGTCAACGCGTGAAAGGGTGATGGCTCTTATTAATTACGGGTTGTGTTGCCTGCAGCTCTGAGCTCTGCGCTCTGAGCTAATATCTGCCAGCTTCCATCTCGCAACCCCACCACGCAAACAACCATCCATCTTTGCTTGCTTGTTGTTTCTTCAACATCCAGTACGACGGCCCCTATTCGTGTACATTCTTCTTTATCTTCTATTTAGTCCATCGAAATTCTCAACCTCCCTTCAAAGTAGCACAATCCGCCACCCCTCGACGTCATTGATCCGCGGGCTGTGCCCCGAACCGAGATGGCCACCACCGCGGAGCACACGCTCGTGATCCTCAACTCCTTGGCTGACCCCGGCCCCAGTGCAGGCTTCAAGGATCGCGATGCCGAGATCAGAGGCTACCTGAGCCAGGTAACTGCCCTCCCCAGGTCTGCCAGGGAAGCCTTGGGCGCCGACCCGCGACGAGCATTGGAGGTAAGGCTGGGTCATCCCCCGCGTTTTGTCCATCCAACAAGGAATACAGAATAGCTGATGGCGGCTGTTGTGCCCAAGGTGATCGATCCCTCTCGAAACTCGATCGGATGCTTGTTTTTACTCGACACCATCATGGTTTCCGGGATGAAGCACGTCGAAAGACAGGTGTTTCTGGACCAGATTGTGCACTTCTTCACAGGCTTCGACCCCGTTCAGATGCGATACGCCGGCGCCATCTTTCGAAATTTTCTAGAGTTTGCCCTTTCTGGCGGCCTTTTCCCCGTACGTTTGCTGCAAGCTGGGAAAGATGCCATGTTCTGACTTGAATGCAGCCCGCCGTTACAGTCGAACTCTTAGCGACCGTCATCCTCCGCATCGACCCGACAGGAAGCATGTTGACGTCGACACATCTGCTTCTCGCCAAAATAGCTGTCGAGTCAAACATACTGGAACCGGCACTCAAAGTTCTCGATAAGGAGATTACTTGCTATCCGACCACGTTGTCGAGCCGGGAGACGCGAGACTGGCGAAGGCTGTGCGACACCTCCCTCTCCCCCATTTTGTACATCTCCACAGCAACTGGCCTCACAGACGGACTCAAGAGCAGCTCCATTCTAGAATACAACTTTCTCAGGTCTCTTGTGTATTCCAGCCGACGAGACTGGAGCAAGGCCTTTGTGGCTTTGGAACAAGTCATCACGCACCCGACCAAGGACCGGGGCGTGAGCAAGGTCATGACGGAATGCTACAAAAGATGGCTCCTTTTCGGACTTTTGAGCTCCGGCAAGATACACCCACTGCCTTCTTACACCTCACCGCAGCCTGTGGCATCATACAACTCTCTCGGCGCTGAATACAAAGACCTTGCTAGCCATTTTGTCGCACCCAGCGCCAAGGACCTAAAAGAGTGTGCAGAGACAAATGCAGCAATATGGCAAGAAGATGGTACAGCAAGTCTAGTTGCCGAAGTATTATCCGCATACCAAAAATGGGAGATTATTAATCTGCGAAAGGTCTTTGCGGAGGTGTCCATCTCCCAGATCAGACGCCTCACCAGCAGCGCTCTGACAGGAGAGCCGCTGAAGACTGATGAAGACGTCGTTGCTCTGATTCAGGATATGCTGGGCTCTGGGATGCTCAAGGGTACCTTGGAGGTTGATGGGACGGCTGGGACGTTTCTCAAATTCGGTGATACGTCATCAGTGCTCACAGAAGAAGATTTCGCACGCGAGATTGCCACCCGGCAAATGCGCAACAGGGCCCTGATACAACAATACAAGGAAGTCAACGAGCGCCTAAGCAATAAAAAAGAATACGTCAAGTACGTAGCTCTTGAGCAGAAGCGGGCTGAGAAGGAGGGACATGATCCCGGCGTTGGCTTTGACAGCCAGATTGAGGATGAGGACTTGATGACCGGCGTTGTCATGGCCAATGGTTAGGAATGGCAATCCAAAGTAGGCATGAAGCACTCAATTTTTGGGAAAATAGATGGCTCGAAAAATAAATGGCTTCCGGAAGTGAATAAGATCAGCATGTGAGCTACCGCTATCGCCGGCGCTGGTGTTGGCCTCTCGCCAAGCAAAGGGAGATAGTTGTCTTGGGATTGATGTCTGGCAGGGTCATCGCACATGCATTCGTTTCACACGACTGTGATTGAGTGGTAGAGGAGTACCTAGCTTCATTATGATGAATGACTATGATGACTTTTTTTTGTCTTGCCCGCAGCCACCACATTCGTGTACGTTGATGGGCACTACTTGGCCCGATCTCTGTTTTTTCTTCCTTGCTGCCACCCACATTCGTCGTCCGTTAATAGGCACTGCTTTACTTGGCCCCCTGCTTCGTCCTCTTTGAGGTTTTTCATTTCAGGGGGGGGGAGGCAGCGAGCATCGCTTTCTCTGCCCAACTACATGCGGGTCGCCTCTACCTGAATGACAAGGCTTCAGCATTTTACTTTTTGCCAACAATATCCGGATACGCCAGTTTCTCATCTGCGCATTGTCTTTTCTCTCTCATTCTCTCTCCCCCTCCCTCTTTCTCTGCCTCTCTTTCGTCCAAGTCTCCCGCGTGACAGGCGAGAGAGAGTTCTTCCTTTCACTGTCGGGGACCACAACCAGATTCCTTGGCCGACGCGGTTTTTTTTTTCTTAATTTTTTTGACTTTTTGACTTTTTATCCCTCTTCGTGAACCATGTTAAGTCTCGCCAGGTCGACGCTGTTCTCGACCGTTACGTCGTGCCCTAGTTCTGGCCACGAGGGCATCGTCCGTCTCGTCTAATTCTACTTAGCGACGCCCTGGTTATGATGGCGGCGTGGATAGTCTTCCACTTAGACTTTGGCATCTGTTGGCCGAAATATGGCTACGAACTCTATAAACTATAAACAATTAGAATATTCGAATAAATAGTATATGGTGTATTATTTAATGTAGGAGCACCCTCCCACACACCTCTCTCCGTTCTCTTCCAAATCTTCCAAATCTGCCAAATCTGCCAAATCTTCCAACCCAAGCCTCAACCTCGGTCCCCGTCATCTGGAAAGCCCAACATGGCGCTCTACAAGTCTCTTATTGGTCTGCTCCTAGTCCTCGGCCTCGCTTCCCTCGCCAACGCTGCGCCCTTGAACGCGACGAACCAGACAACCATCACCAAGACCACCGTCATACGGGTGACTTCTACCTCAACCAGGGTGCATACCACCACATCCACTCTCATTCCTGGTTCCAATGTCACCGCGATGACCAGCACCACCGCAAATGTGACGACGCCAACATCAAAGAAGCTGCATCCGAGAACCAGTAGACTACCTGAGTTGGACACCGTGTCAGAAGACGATGACGAGGCCGACAAGAAAGGCGGCAATGTTGACGGCCGAATCGCTGAAGTCGCCGGCCTCCTCGGCATTTCAGGTATGTAAAGGATTCTCCCCTTTCCCCTGGCGATATTCTCGTCTACCACACATCCTTTGCTAACACGCATCTTCAGTGGAGCAAATGAGCAAGCTTCAGTTCGAGACTACCAACCCTGAGCTCGCTGAGCTCGCGGCCAACACCACCACCGCCAACCTGACCAACATTGAACTCCTCAAAAGCATCTCCAATGACAACGACGACAGCATCGGCAGTAGCCGGTCCTTCCGCACCGCCGCCGCCGCCGCCGCTGGCGCCAAATCGGAGTACGAGAGGCCCAAGGCAGTCATCTCGCCGCAGCTCCTGAAGGGCGGCGCCCGGATCGGCCTCATCAACGCAACGCCGTACCGGTGGGAAAAATCCAGCGTCATGACGTGGAGCGTCAAGGGCAACTTTGACGAGAAGCTGCCCCGGTCCATCGATCCCGGCGAGTCCGTCAGCGCCATAGCCCGGACGGGCGACACCAAGGCCCGCGTCGAGGCCGTGTATCGCCTCGTCGGCACGCGCGAGGAGTCGTGGCTCACGATCAAGATCGCCGAGGGCCTGCCGCACCGCATCACCGTCGAGTACGGCGGCGCGCTGCGCACCGTCAGCAGCAACAGCAGCGGGGTCGTCGACCTCGGCGTGTTCAACAAGGTCTTCAGCCCCGTGTTCGTGCTCGCCGGTGCCGAGGGCCGCTTCTTCGCCAACGACATGGACCCGGCGTGGATGCGCACGATGCTGCCCGAGATCGGCAACCAGACACTCCGCGAGGTCACGCTGCCGCGGTCCCACCACTCCGGCATGTACGAGAGGAGCGCGACCCTCGGCTTCGGCACCATGCTCAACACGCTCACGCAGGACGAAGACGTGTACACGCAGATGGCGCGCGGCGGCATCCGCGTCATCGACTGCCGGCCGGCGATCGGCAAGAACGGCAGCGTCTTCGAGGCGCACGGGAGCAAGGTGTTAGGGATGTTCCACGGCGGGCTGGGCATCTCGCAGGCCGATCTGGTGCGGCAGGTGAACCAGTTCAACGACGACTACCCGGGCGAGCTGGTCATCATAGACGTCGACGGCAGCGAGATGCGCGACGGCCGCCGGTGGTTCAACCCCATGGACGCCGGGGCCGTCGGCAAGGTCGTCGAGGGCTTCAAGGAGCTCAAGCACCGCGTGTACGCCGCGCCCGGCAAGGACATCTCCCAGGTGCCGCTCAACCAGCTCATCGGCGGGGGCACTTCGGCCGTCCTCGTCCGCATGGAGGAGTCGCGCATCCGCGATGTGCCCTCGTGGCCCGGCGCCTCGGAAGGCTTCATCACCTCGGCGGAGCTGCCCCTGCGCAAGCGCTACAGCGATACCGGCGACAGCCAACGCCTGATCAAGGACCAGGTGGCCGCGCTGCGCCGGGCGCGCGTCGACGGCGCCCAGTGGCCGGTGTACAATGCCGAGCTCATCGTCACGCTTATGGGGATCGAGCTCGTCTTCGGCGGGAGCATCCCCATCGTCAACTGGCCGGCGTGGGACTTGCTCGTCGACCAGTTCTGGCCGGCATTTGCCGACGAGTTCTACCCCAACTGGATCACCATGGACGCCGTGCGCGGTGGCGAGCTGCGCGCCGTGGCCGTCGCGGTGAACGCGTGCTTCGCGGCGAAGCGCTGCGGCAAGCTCGGCGGGCGTGTCAGCGACGCCAAGGATGTTGTCATGTACCCGTCGCTGGCCGCTCGCGATGCCGGGGAGGCGCTCAACGGCACCGTCTCGGGGGACAGCACCACGATGGCTTGGAACGCCCTCGACGGCGACAACGAAGACGACGGCGACGAAGCCGAGGACGACGACGGCAGCAGCCAGGAAGCACCGGAGGAGATGCAGAGAGCAGATTGGTCGTGATCGCAAACCGTACGGGATGGGCACTTTTCAGTGGTCTCTGCGGGCGGCCACACACCACACAGTACCATCTCTGTCTCGCTTGTTTGCGTTGTTCTCCGGAATTGCGGCTCGCTTCGCTCTCGTATTCACCGTTAAAGTTTGGCGTTGCATCGGCGTCAAGAAGGATAATCAGTACCCAGCATTAGTTCGGTACTTTGTTAATAATTTGGGATCCCTGGTTGAGGAACTTGATTTGAGGTTCATGGCCTTGAAGTTGGTTCGTTTGCATGATAGCCACCCAGGGATAAAGGCGGCCAATTCGGTCGCTGCTGTTATCTTACCAATCCACGTAAAAGGAGGTATCTCGTCCAGAGGCTCCCATAGAAAGTAGGTAGTTATCATCAATAAACAAGAATATCCCCAGTTCGACCCTGATCATCCAGGGCCTCATTGTCTGAGCATATTGCGCTTGAAAACATCTATTCAAAACTGAAATCCGGAATAAATTCGCTGTGTCCAATGTAGTATCCGTCTACAGTATCTAAACGCCAAGCTGTGAATGCAAAAGACCAGTCCCATATTATACCAACCCAAGTCTAGCTTATTGCACTCGTTCTATTTAGTGCGGCGAGGAGCTGTTGCTCTTGTTTTGGCTCACAAATCGGGGAAGTGGCTCAATCTTGTGGTTGCTGCTCGTCTCAACCATGTTGCCATCCGAATGCCTCCATGATGATGACCGCTTGATCCGCTGTGGCCGGCAGAAGCAGCCCATGGCTGAGTGCAGTAAAAAGGCTAGGAGCGTTACGAGAGTGCCGATCCACATAAAGACAAACATCTTGATGCCAATGTCAGCGCTGATGTTGAGCTGGTCCTGGGCCGTGAGCGCGATCCTGGCGGCGATGCTGATGACGGTGGCGATGACTGAGGCGACGACAAGCGCAATGAGGGACAGAAGTCCTATGATGGAGATGAAGAGGGAAAATAAGCGACGGCGGGTGGCGAGGGGCGTTAGGAGGAGGAGAATGGCGTTGAGGATGGTGCCGGCCATGAAGCACCCATACATGACCTGCGAGCCGATGCGCAAGAGGGTGAGGATGGTGATGACCTGGGAGGGCAGTGCTATCTTGGCGCCAGAAAGCAACTCGCTGACGAGGACCTCGACCGGGTTAAACCAGTAATATTGCTTGGGGCGGGAGCAAAAGGTGACGCCTCTGGGAGTATGTTAGCTATCCTGGATGCGCGTCTGAGCATGGACAGGGGCTAGGTAGAGACTGACTCATCTAGATAGCCTTCGCAAAAGTTCCAGAGGCCAACCGAGTAAAAGTCATGGAGACCGAGGCTACGGGCGACCGAGTTGAGCAGCTGCGAGTTTTCGACGGCGATGGGGATGATGTGCGAGACGTCGAGCTTGAAGAAGTAAATGTCGTTTAAGATGCCATTGATGTGGGTGTTGCCAACCAAGACGAGAACAAGAAAGGGAATGGTGATGAGGTAACAGAGCCATGCGACAATGGTAGTGTTGCGGCGGGCTTTTAGAGGCGCCATGGTGGTGGCGTTGATGTATGCGGCTGTTCGAGTACGGATGTCGATGTCTCGGGGCGGAGGACCGTCGTGGGAGGAGAGGGGAGGACAGCGTTTCACTCAACGTCTATGCATATCCGTATATGCCGTCTAGAGTATTGCTAAGCGATCAATGGTTGAATTGACGATGTGGCTTCAGAAATAGAGACGGAAACGAGCGAGCGTGATGGGGATGGAGAGAGGAAGGAAAAAAGAGGCGGTGCCGTCATCGCCAAGCTACAGCGAGGAGGAGCCACCAGCGGCGGTCCAGATTCCAGGCAGGTCCAGGATGCTTTGGGGGGAACAAAACACGGACTATCCGTACAGGTTCCAACTAAAAATGATAAAACACTAATAAAAAACACAGACTACAAGTGGTTGGTTGAGTGGATGCCCGATGCCCGATGCCCGCTCATCAAGCACTGGAAGCCTGGCTGTATAGCGGCAGAGGCTATAATATAGAGCAGAGCCCTCCACAGACTGGACTGGAACTGGAGCAGGGCCCCTCAGTGGGTTGTCATGGCCCCCAGGGATCTGACGGCGGAGACTTATTCGACCTCTTCCAAGTTCCAGCGCATAATCAAGGCAGCTCATCAGACTTGTGCTAGCGGGCCATTGCATGACAAGGGACTCTTGGCAGGGCAAGAAAGGGGGCAGTCGGAGAATTTCTTTAATAGTTTGATAGGATATCAATGCAGCCATGGTACAAGTTGGTGATACTAACATACGCGTGTGCGCATAACTTGTAGGTACCTAATGAGATACTCAGAACTACCCAACTGTGGCGTGCCGGCCAACCGAACGCCCAGCACGTACTATTCACCACTGGCTGCAGAGAATTTCAGCGCTAACCCGGCAGAAGCTTGCTTGGCTTGTCATTACGCGTCTGATCGCGGCCAGGGACCCCGAGATGAAAAGTCTTTCCTGGTCGTCCCAGCCTTGTCAATATTACCATGATGCAAAGTAGGGTGTGGGAAAGTTTTACAATCTCTTCTATCTCTTTCGCCTTGTAAATATTTTTCCTCATAGTTGACGAATTATCCTGTCTCAAAACGATGAGGTCATGACCACACTCGGCGCCGAGCCTGCGGAGCCATCCGCTCACAATGCCGAGACTCAGCCACGCCA
The DNA here is from genome assembly GCA_025583755.1 of Cordyceps tenuipes. NCBI lineage: Eukaryota > Fungi > Ascomycota > Sordariomycetes > Hypocreales > Cordycipitaceae > Cordyceps > Cordyceps tenuipes. The sequence goes on from JANZYN010000190.1 coordinate 10,236, forward strand.
GGCACGTTGCCAACACGCAGCGACAAGACGTTCGTTACACAGTGTTTCTGTCAGATGTCATTCCTCTTTCACAAACATTCTCAACGCACGGATAGCTAGGCTTCCTGTTTTCTTCAAAAACGGCCAATTTCCACTTCATTTGCCAACCATCAGCAAGCTACTGCCTACACACCAAGCCTCGCCAAGCCACATATTCATAAGGTAGCTTCCGCAACTTCCGGACTCCAGCCCAAATGCCCAATGGCATGCGAGACAATGTGTAAGTTACAGCTAGCCAAGCCAAATAAGTAGCTAAACGTAGGGCCAAAAAATTATTTGCCTGGTCTTGCCAGGTTCAGCGGTTCCTTGTAAAAGTGAGCATAATTATTTTAGCACAGATGTTACAGTTGGTGCTGGTTCAGCGGGGCGCCCAGTCGACGTCACTAAAAATACACTTGCCCAACCACATGGTAGCTCCTGGCTATCACTCGTTTGATTTCTTCTCTTGTTTCCTCTCGTTCCCCCTTTTGGCTCTCTCTCTACTACATTTTGGCCAATTGACATTGCATACGTCAATTTGCGTGTCTTTCTCGTCGTGATGAGGCCCTCACTCGCGGCCGTCGGCGCCGTCCTCGCCCCGGCCAGTCTCGCTCAGGTCGTCTCATACAGCGATTCCTCCGGCCTCACCTTCGTCACCGGCACTCGTAACAGCCCCCCATCCACGTCCACAGGGCCTCCAAGCGGCATCTACTCGAGCTACGTCACGCAAATAACTCTCACCGGCAGCAACGATACCACCACCGCAACCAGCACGACAGCAACAACACCCACGAGCACCAGCAACGGCACCACGTCCGCGACGCCCACAAACACCCAGCCCTGCAACAACTATGTCGAGTTTTGCACCCGCCGCTACAGCAACATCAGCTTCGTCGCCGCCCACAACTCGCCATTCGTCCGCCCCGGCAACTCGGCCTCCAACCAGGCGCTGCCCGTCAAGGTCCAGCTCAACGACGGCATCCGGCTCGTGCAGGGCCAGATGCAGTGGCCAACCAACGGCACCGAGCCGCACTTTTGCCATACCTCGTGCGACATCCTCGATGCCGGTCCCATCTACGACTGGCTGACCGAGGTGCGCGAATGGGTCGACGACCACCCGTACGACGTCGTCACCATTCTCCTCGGAAACGGCAACTACTCGGACGCCTCGCTCTACAAGCCGTTCATCGAGCAGAGCGGCATCCAAAAGTACGCGTACACGCCGCCACTGCTGCCCATGCGTCTTGGCGACTGGCCCACGCTCGAGGAGCTCATCCTCCGCGGCAAGCGCGTCATCATGTTCCTCGACTACAACGCCAATCATACTGCCGTCCCCTGGCTGCTCGACGAGTTCTCGCAGGTCTGGGAGACGCCCTTTGACCCGACCGACACCGCGTTTCCCTGCACCGTCCAGCGCCCGCCCGACCTCAAGCCCGAAGACGCCCGCGACCGCATGTATCTGATGAACCACAACCTCAACGCCGAGTTCAACGTCTTTGACGTTCAGCTCCTCGTGCCCGCCGTGTCCCTCCTCAACCAGACCAACGCCGCCGAGGGCACGGGCAGCCTCGGCATGGCCGCCAACAACTGCCGCTCCGACTGGGGTCGCGCCCCCAATTTCCTCAACGTCGACTACTACAACTACGGTTCCAACAAGATCAACGGCTCTGTATTCCTCGCTGCCGCACGCCTCAACAACGTCACTTACAACCGCACCTGCTGCGGCCAGGTCTCGGCCGCGCAGATGCTCAGTTCTCCCCACTGGGTCGGCGCTGCGGCGCTCATGTTGGCTGCATTGCTGATTCTGTAGTTTCTTTGGCTGACAAGTGAGGTCTCGTTTTGGGCTGCAGTCTTGTGTTTTCATTTCAGCATGGCGTTTTACGGGCTTTTCGGTTTATTAGACGCATATTAAATTCATTGATGTATAATATAATCTGCTTTTCGCAATTTCTTTCGATTGACGAAATTTGCAATCATCTGCTTGACGGATAGAGGTCGCTTTGGGAACACAGGTCTATGTTGCTAATATTTAGATTTCTTCGCCTCTTTCCGTCCTGTCATTTCTTTCTTCCTTGCACCTATCATTAATCCTGGCACGACGCGGCAGTGATATTTTTCTTATAGATTCGTACCTACCTCAGCACCCTTTGCTGGGCGCCGTGATCGCCTTGGCTGCAGCATCACCTCGTAAACTGACATGGCGCCCCACCCAATGAAATGCAACCACAACCGAGCGTCCAGCCTGGTCAATAGCGCCGGGAGGCCGCTGACACTAGGTCGTCTCAACGTCCATGGGGGGCGGCCACGGGCAACAAAGACCTGCCAGGCGGTTACAACACACCTGAAGTAAACTCCATCTCACCGCTGCGGCTTGATACTGTCTTTGTCCAGCTACGCTATGTCTGTACCTACTATAGGTAGGTAGGTATGTAGAAGCTAGCCCGTGCCTTTGCCTGGAAAAGCAACGCGCTAGGCAGCCCTATTTTTTCTAGCACAGTGAAGTGAGGCGTTCTTTGCGAGCTTAATTACATGGGAGTATTCGTTAATTACCTACCCGAACAGCCAAGAACAGAGATCCCCTCGCACAGCCAATGGTGGCTGGTCGCCTGTCCACTTGCTGCACTTCAGCTCCAGCTCCGGGCGCCAGCTGAGGCAGGCCGCCAACATCTCCGGCCCTGCGCAAACGCTCCTTCAAATCCCGTCCTTCTTCTGTCCTTCATTTCCGGTCACTTCTTCTTCTCTTTCCTTCTTTCCTTCTTTCCTTCAACTTCGCATAATTCTCCTCCAGCACTTACGTCCAGTCTTCGCCCATTCGTTATTATTGAAACCTGTCGTTTGTTTCATTCCCGACCCCGCCACGAGTCAGCCAACCAACAAAAACCTTGGCGACAACTGCGCCGCCGCCGCGCGCAAACCACCAGACAACCTACTCTCACCCTCCGACCATGGTTTGGATCCTAGGACATGGATTGGAATAGCGAACGAGGCACAGAGCCTCTGCGCCAAGGCCATGCCGCCGCTTCTCCCCGACCCCATCCATCGTCCGAGCACGAGCTCTCCCACCGAAGCTCCAACATCTCCAACGTCACCGACATTGGCATCAGTCCCTATGAGGCATCTACCGTCAGCGAATCAGTCATAACCAGCCCCGTCTATGCCGTGGCTTCCCCGACGTCGTTGTACAGCGCCGGCGGCAGCGGCAGCACAGTCGCCGTCTCGCCATACAGCGCCGGCGGCAGCGGCGGTTCCGTCGTGTCACCGTTCGGAGACGAAACGCCCTACCAGTCTCGACGGTCGTCTTGGCGTGGGTCACTTTCGTACTCCAACTCACGACGGTATGCGCCACTCGTGGGTGGCAACGAGATCTCGAGCCCAACGACTGCAACGACTGGACGACGATCATCGGTGAAAAGCTTCCGCTCCCGTAGCAGCTATGCGCCAACCCTAGGCAACGCCATCCCTGAGCACGGCGACGACGAGTCGTACGCCATGACGCTGCTCTCCCATCCCGCGCCCATGGGCATGACGCCCGTGTTTCCTCAACACACGCGTCAAGTCTCGGACGACATGCCGCCAATGTCGCCCATGGGCTTTGACGTCGGATCGGCCCTCGGTCCGCTCTCCGCGCACGACAGCGAATACCTCTCCCAGTGGCAACAACAGGAGGCGCAGGGTGTCCTGTCCGGCGGCCTGGGCCAAGGCTTCCACGCAGACTCGACGCTCCGCGACGCCGAGCTGCTCGCCTCGCCGAGCACCCCTCGGAGCATATCGCGGTCCTTCACCTTTCGCCGCGCCTTACGGCCGCCGACCCGCGCCGAGACCATCAAGACCCGCGGCCAGGACGAGGCCGATCGTCTGGGGCGCGTCATCGAGGTCATCATCGAGGAGCCCAGCGCGGACCTGAGCAGCATCGAGGGCTGCAACCTGCCCATCCACGGTGACGACGAGGCCACCGACGCGCCGCGGCGCTCTACGTTCCCCAGCGCGGCGCCCAAGCGACAAATCTTCTTCCCCAAGCCCAACTGGAAGCCGTGGTCGATGCGCTGGCCGCACCTGACGCTTCTTGTCGTCGTGTCCGTCGGCTTGGCCGTGATGCAGGAGGTGCTGTTCCGTCGCTTCCGAGACACGCCCATCCTGGCGTTCCACTCGCCCAAGGAGGTCCAGCCGCTCATCTACTTCGCCGTCAAGTTCCTGCCGACGCTCGCCGCCGTCGTGTACGGCGTGCTGTGGCAGTTTACCGACTTTGAGGTGCGCCGCCTCGAGGCCTTTTACCAGCTGTCCAAGGACGGCGGCGCGCTGGCCTCGGAATCCATCAACGTCGACTACGTGACGAGCTTCAACCTTGTGCGGCCAATCCGCGCGCTGAAACTAGGACACTACACGGTCGCCGTGTCGTCGCTCGGCACGCTGCTGGCGGGCTCGCTCGGGCCGACGTTTGCGGCGGCCTCGGTCATACTGACGCCGAGCCTGCGCGAGCGCAACGCGCACCCGGACGCGGAGAAGACGCTCACCTTCTCGTCGATGTGGTCGCGGCTGCTGACGTCGACGCTGGCAATCTGCGCCGTGCTGGCGACCGTGCTGTTCGTTTTGCTGCAGAAGCGACGCTCCGGCCTCAACTCGGACGTCCGCGGCATCGCGGGCCTCGCATCCATGGCGGTCGTGAGCCACATCCTCATGGACTTCAAGGACATGGACACGGCCAAGCACAATGACATCCACCACAAGCTAAAATACCACCGCTACATGCTGAAGGACTCGTCGCTGGCGCCCGACGATGAGAACGTGGCGTCTGCCAAAGATAGGGAAAAGTTTTACGGGGTGGACGACGAACCCGTCAACCACATGTCGGACAACCCGCACCCGCTAATGCTACGGTCGGGCGGGTGCGTGACTTTCATCGTCGCGATGGTTGCGTTTATGGGATTTGTTCCAGCGTTCGTCTTCACTGACGCGGGTGTGGTGACAGACAAGGCGCCGTGGTTTGCCACAGCATGGGCAGTGTGCCTCAAGCTATCGTGGAACGGTATGGAGACGGCGGTGCGCATGATGGAACCCTACTACATCTTATCGCGGCGGCACGCGCCATCCAAGATCCTCACGCTCGACTACACGGCGCTGCCGTTCGGCTACATGCCGCTGCGAGCGCTAGCCAACGGGCACCTCATCATGTTCTTCCTGGGCTTCGGGAGCATCCTCGCCGAGTTCCTGACCGTCTTCGTCACCGGGCTGACGACCTCGGACGGGCAGGGCTTCGTCAAGTCCTACACGGACCGCAACGCGCCCGCCAGCAAGGACGGCGACAGCCTCAAGAGCATCTACGCGGGGCAGGACACGCTCATGTCGTTTTCGGTCAGCTTCGGGCTCACCATGTTCGTGCTGCTGTACATGACGGTCGTGGCGACGGTCGTGTTTGTGCGGCGGCGCCACCCGTTCCTGCCGCGGCAGCCCAACACGATCGCGTCGGTGCTCGCGTTCATCCACCAGAGCAAGATGCTGTACAGCTTCGTGGGGACGGCCAAGCTGAACAGCACGGAGATGGCACGGCGGCTGCGGGATTGCGACGCCGGCGCGACGTACGGGCTGGGGTGGTTCGAGGGCCGCGACGGGCAGACGCATTGCGGCGTGGACCAGGAGGAGCTGATGAGTACGTACAAGCACGGCGTGGACTATTCCAAGGGTAACAAGCCGTGGAATATGCAGTGGGATGTGCTGTGATGACGTATGGGAATCTTGAAATGATGTAACGAGCAAGTGGTTCATGTGTTGATATGTATAGAAATCTATATCCGTACTTTTATGCATCCAGTACGAAAATACATGTGACGCTTTCTGCTGCCAACAACTTGGTATAGTCGAGAGCATCTGAAGCTAGAGTGAAACCAGTGCCGGCCACAGGCAGTTGCCATCCCAAGTTCCTAACCCAGGCCGCTACAAGTTGGGCGTTTCAGGTAAGCAACATCACAGTGTCCGTTTGTAGTCAATTTAATATCAAGGTAACTGGCAGATACGGCACTTGGCATCAACGCAGATCGAGCCGCCGTGCCGGTTTTCCAGGTCTTCTACCTCCTTCGCTTCGTAGTTTGGCGGGCTGCATTGCTACCCTGTAGTGGCGCTTATTTTCTGTTTGGCAGATGGATGGGCTTAAGGCTCTGGCTGTTGTCCTTGTGCTTTCGGCGGCGGGCTCGGCAAACATTGGCGTCCGCGTCAGCTTGACAGACTTGTAAGGTTCAAGGGCCAAGAGAAGACGAAAAGGTCGGCTGGACGGTTGGGCTGGGCATTGCTGGGGCAATCACAGTGGGTGGCTGTGGGAGCGCGAGAGAGGCCATGCCCGAGTCGCGCGGGAAAAAAAAAAAGATAAAAAAAAATGTAGCTTCTTTTACCTGTTATCTTTTTATAGTTAAATGTCGTTGATTGTTTTCTCGATTTTTTTTTAGATCTACGAACAACAAAGGAGTTCACACGACGGGTTGTCGTCAACAATGGCTTATTGTTCACCCCTGGCCCGGCGACCTGGGTACACCGAACAGCCCCTGGATTTATTAGCGTGAAAAACTAGCTCAGTTCAATGAGTGGATTGGCGGATATCTCGACTTCGAGTTTCCCAGTAGTGGGTTGGCGCCGAGCCAATTGTGCTGATGAGCCAGAATCACCACGTTTTTCTACTGTTGGCGGGAGTGAAGAGTATCATTCGTACGAATGGAGACACCTTCAGCAGCCTCCATATCAAATCGGGGTGATCTACGGAGCATGTTCGCTTGCAGGGTGTTGAAGAGTTCCTTTGCCCTTGGTGGGGTGGACTTGACGATGAAGGTAACCGGGAGGCGTAGTGCTTAATCGTGGGGTTGGCGATATGTGTACTCTGCGACCACATTATCATTTTACATACATAAATAGGCCAGCCAAGCATACGAAGAACTACCTAGATATTGGCAGACTTGGCGGTTATTTTCCCCTCAGTTCCTTTTGTCCTGTACTAGTTCTCGAGCTGCGGTGCACCAACGAGTTACCTCGCGCACCCGCATTTCCGCGTGCAAATCTCATGTACTGCACAGCCCATCTCGACCCACTCATCTGGTACACCGGGTCGATGCAGTCCCCCACCGCTGCCTGCTGTGATTCGCCGTGGCCGATTTGTGTATTTAGCGCCTGCAGGTCGCACCAACAACAACAACGGGCACCATTCAAGCTTGCAAGTCTAAATAGAGCATCCATCGCCAGCCCACTGATAGCCGTACAGCGCATTGAAGCGGCCACTGCTTCCAGCCAGTCTTCCCAACCGCTTGTGAGTGGCCTGTGCCTGAGCCCCTGTCCCATTTTTAGCCAATTCCTGATACCCACAATCCCATCCGCCAAGGTGGGCGCAGCGTCAGCCACCCTCCCTCCCCGTCTCCCTCGCTCGCCCAAAATCAAGGTCCTGGGTCCTGACTAACTATCGGCTACAGGTCAGTTACAGGGGGTCGCATCGCTCCTCAGTCAGGCGGCGCATGCAAGCAGGCAAGCCGGCACATCGCACATCCCCCTTATTACTTGCTCCCAAGCTGCCAGTCCCCTCTGCTTTTTCCCTTCATCAAACGGCCACCTCATAACCAGCCTCAATTCTTCGTTTTTTACCACCTTAAGCTAGTTCTTTCTTTCGACAACGAAACCGGGAATCCAGTAGCAAGAGGTCCTTCATATGTCTGCCTCCTTTTTCCCTCTGTTCCCCGCCCACACTCGCTATCCCAGTTGTCGCTCTCCTGTCGTTATTTTTCGAGACTCGATTACAGTCAATTGAATTACACCTGCGTTTTGTCTTTTCTCTGGTAGAAAGCATCTCTCTCTCTTAACCGCGATTCGCATCACTTCTCTTCAGTACCCATTCGGATATCCGCTTCGACAGCCTCCGATTATCGCAACACCAAAGACGCCCGCCAGCTGACACCTCCGCTCTCCCACCTTATCTACGAATCCGAGCACCTATCCGCGACTTCACCTGCGTTCAATACCATGCGGTTCCTATTCAAGGCGCCGCTGCTGCTACTCGCGGCCGCCGCCACTTTCCTGTCGCCAGTACAGGCCGAGAACAGGCTGCAGTCCCTTGCCCTCAGCACCTGTCAGGATAACTCTGGGTTTTCAGCCTCCCTTTTTAAAGTCGTCTTTACGCCAAACAACAATACCGCCTTCATCAGCATTGTCGCCACCTCGTCCATCCATGGCTATGTCAAGTTTGACTTGTCCGTTACCGCCTACGGCTACCAGATAATCCGCCAGACCGTCGATCCCTGCACCACTAACCTCCAGGGCCTCTGCCCCATGACTGCCGGCAAGATCGCTCTTGACTTCAACCAGAACCTGGGCGTGGACACCGGCTCGAAGATTCCCGGAATCGCCTACACCATCCCTGATCTGGATGCCAAGGTTCGTGTGTATATCAACGGCACCGATGGTTCCGGCTCTGTCGCCTGCGTCGAGGCCGACATCTCCAATGGCAAGACTGTCGACTTGGCCGGAGTCAAATGGGCCACGGCCATTATTGCTGGCTTGGCCCTCATCTCCTCTGCCGTTGTCAACGGTCTTGGCCAGTACAACACGGCCGCCCATGTCGCCGCCAATTCCCTCTCGCTCTTTGGCTACTTCCAATCACAGGCTATTGCTGGTCTTACCAGCGTCAAGATGCCCCCCATCGTCATGGCCTGGACCCAGAACTTCCAGTGGTCGCTTGGTATCATTCGCGTCGGCTTCCTCCAGGATCTCACCACTTGGTATCAGCGTGCCACAGGCGGCACGCCCTCCACCATCTTCGACAACTTGCTCACGCGCTCCGTCCAAGTCCAAAAGAGAGGCCTCGACGTGGCCGAGACCGCGGTAAACACTAGCATTGACTTGTTTAACCGCGCTGCCGCCATGGCCCCCAAGGTTGTTCACTCCCTGGCTAAGCGTGCCAACGTTGAGACGAGTCAAGGCACCTACATCGTCTACGGCATCCAGCGTGTGGCTTTCCGCGCCAAGATTGAGACGACGAACCTCTTCATGACTGGTCTCATCTTCTTCGTCCTTTTCGCCCTCTTCACTGTCCTGAGTGTAGCCGCCTTCAAGGGCATTTGCGAGGTGCTCGCCAAGAACCAAGTCATGAAGAACGACCGCTTCCTGGAATTCCGCAACGGCTGGCTCACTGTTCTCAAGGGCATTCTCTACCGTGTTGCCCTCCTCGGCTTCCCCGGTGTCACTCTTCTCTGCCTGTGGGAGTTTACTCAGGTTGATTCGCCTGCCGAGGTTGTTTTGGCTGTCGTTTTCCTCTTTGGTCTCATCATGACGCTCGGCTGGGGTGCCAGCAAGGTCATTCGTATTGCCCGTCGCTCCGTCGCGATGCATCAGAACCCGGCCTACATTCTGTTCTCTGACCCGCAGGCCCTTAACCGCTGGGGTTTCCTATACATGCAGTTCCGTGCTTCTGCTTACTACTTTATTGCCCCTGTTCTTGCCTACACACTTGTCAAGTCGACGGTGATTGCCTTTGGCCAGAAAAGTTCAGTCGCGCAGGCCATCTGCCTCATCATCGTCGAAGTCGCCGCACTCATTGCTGCATCGGTTATGCGACCGTGGATGGATAAGCCCACAAACTCGTTCAACATTGCCATCTGTGTTATCAACTTCCTCAACGCAATCTTCCTACTGATCTTCTCCAACATTTTTGGGGCACCGCCTCTGATGGTTGGTATCGTCGGCGTTGTGCTCTTTATTCTCAACGCTTCCTTCTCTCTCATCTTGCTCATCATGGTTATTGCATCCACCACCGTCAGCTTCTTCCGCAAAAACCCCGATGCTCGCTATCAGTACATGGCCGATGACCGGGCGTCGTTCATGAAATCGCAGACCCAGCTCAACGCCACGACGGAACTGGATGCTCTCGGCGTCACCGCTCGCGGTGACAAGATGGGAGGATACAAGGCCCCTATCGATCTTGATGATGACCACGACTCTCTTCTCACCGCTGGTCGCAAGGACCCCTTTTCCTCGAGCAACCAGTCGCAGGCCTCGTTCCACCAAGGCGGCCAGGGCCCCAGGTCGCCCGTCAATCCTTCAATGCCTCTGTTCCCTGGCGCCCGATCGGAGAGCCCGTACAACTCACAGCCGTCTGGCCCAGGCCAGGCCAACCCGTTCGGCAACCAGTCCCTCGCACCGGCGCCGCAAAGGGGGCCGATCCCCAACCGTGGGCCGTCGCCTCAGCACGGGCGGGCACCGTCGCCGCAGATGAGCCGCGGACCGTCTCCGCAAATGCAAAGTCGCGGGCCGCCTCCACAGCAGCGCCCTCCACCGCCTGGCCAGGGCAACTATAGACAGCAAAACTCATCCAGGTAGGACTGCTACTACCCATCGCTGATCATGTACACGCGCTAACAAGCTACAGTCCCTGGCAGCGCGGAGCTGGATACGATTAGTGAGCGACTCATTTGAGACGACTTTCCTTATTATGTGTTGAATTGCATACTTGGTTTGGACCTTGAGGCGGTCCCCAGCTTGGCCATATTTGATTCATCATTGTGGGAGCCGCCAATTTGTCATTTTTTTGGGTTCTGAAAACCGGCGTTTGGATGGTTTTATTCTTCTTTAATGGTGCCCGAGCGAGAAACTGGTTGTTTTCTTGCTGGTGCCCTTGTATATAGACGACAGTTGACATTGAGATGCTAGAAGCATTGCCGGTTTTCGGGTTAGCTGGCCGAGGACAAATTTATGTTTATTATACTCTACATGCGTCAAGGCGCGTGAGGATTGTCTGCTTATTTGTGAATGGCGCCTGCAAGCGAAAATGTGAGTGTATGCGGAAGACAGCTGACTTGGCTACGTACTCATCAACTAACTATGTCCAGATGCCAGATGGGGAGAAGTTGCACCAGCAGAGCAAGCGACCAAATAAGCTCTACACTAAAACGTCTCATCTTTTTCTCCGGGTTCTCCATGCTCAAATCCGCCGCCTGATTTATTATGCCCCGTTGAAGGCTCGGGACCGACAGTGTGTTTCGGTCCCGACGCTAGAACAAAGTCGGACACGACCACAATGCATTATGGGGGTGGCGGCTTTGTGCATGCACATGTACAGGCTCCTGTCAATTTAGAAGAGGTACGTTTCAGACCGAGCGCTGAAAAGAGCTCGCTCGGGTGCGTCCTGCTTGAGTCCTGCTTGAGTCAAGGCCGGGCTCCGCCAAGGGCGTGGTTCGCAGCCTGTCATCTGTCCAACAAAACCCATGTAATGGAGGGGAGGAAAAACATCCCCCGGACGGTGATCCTCTCTTGGGTAGCCCTTGTTACCTGTCCGTCCGCGGCCATCGGCCATAATGACAGCCGGGTCTCCGTGGTGGGGAATCTTTTTACTTTTTCACGTTTCTGCTTAGGCAGCCCGTTTGCTTGGGGGCTTGGTGATTGGCTTTGACCAGTGCGTCCTTCCCTTACTTTTCGTTTTTTTTTTTTACTTCCCCTGATGGAGCGGACATAGACCGTTCTATCTCCGCCAGCGAGCCCTTGGCCGCGAGCCTTGTGCTGTCCCACCTGTCGGACAACTCAACAAGCCCGGTGACCAACGCCTAGCTACCTCTCTATATAACGATGGGATTCACCCGCCCGCCCTGGCTGAATGCTTTCGCAATCGCTTTGCTTGAGATTTCTCACGAATCTACACTTGGATGATACGGAACATCATGGCGATGGAATCACAACAACAACACACACCGAGTTCGCTCCCGCCGCCTTCGGTGAGCGAGCTCGACGAGAAGATCTCACAACACGACGACGCAGGCCCTGCAGATGACACACCCGCCGAAGCCGACCCTCGACTGGCCCTGACGCAAACCAAGAGCGGCAGCGAAAACTACGTCACCGGCATCAAGCTCCAGCTCGTCTTCATCGCGCTGTCTCTGGTCGCCTTCCTCATGCTCCTCGACATCTCCATCGTCGCCACCGTAAGTACAGCCATAGCCAGCTCTCCCGCTTCCCCCAGACTCGGGGGCTCCCGAACTGACAACTCTCCTCTGCAGGCCACCCCGCGCATCACCAGCGACTTCCACTCCCTCACCGACGTCGGCTGGTACGGCAGCGCGTACCTCCTCGCCAACTGCGCGCTGCAGCCGCTCGCCGGCAAGATCTACACCTACTTCAACTCCAAGATTGCCTTCCTCACCTTCTTCGGCATCTTCGAGCTCGGCTCGCTGCTGTGCGGCGTCGCGCAGTCCTCCAAGATGCTCATCGTCAGCCGCGCCATCGCGGGTCTCGGCGGCGCGGGCCTCATGAATGGCGCGCTGACCATCATCTCCATCGCCGTGCCCCTGCCGAAGCGACCCATGTACATGGGCGCCATGATGGCCAGTACGTACTCCCCCCTCCTCCTCCCCCTCCTCCTCTGTCTACGGAGATCCCTAACAAAGAACGTGTAGTCGCGCAGATGGGCGTCGTCGTCGGCCCCCTCCTCGGCGGTGCCTTCACCGAGTACACCACCTGGCGCTGGTGCTTCTACATCAACCTGCCCATCGGCGCCCTCGTCGCCGGGCTGCTCCTCGTCATCTCCATCCCGACCCAGGTCAAGCCGCGCACCGACACCATCCTGCGCACCATCCAGACCAAGCTCGACCTGCTCGGCTTCGTGCTCTTTGCGCCCTCCATCATCATGATGCTGCTCGCCCTCGAATGGGGCGGCAACGACTACGCCTGGAACAGCGCGACCGTGATTGGGCTGTTCTGCGGCGCCGGTGCCAACTTTCTCGTCTTCTTGGCCTGGGAGTGGCACATGGGCGAGGAGGCCATGATCCCGCTGGGCATGCTCAAGATCCGCACCGTCTGGGCTAGCTGCGCCTTCATGTTCTTCTTCTTCTCCATGATGCAGGTCGTCGTGTACTACCTGCCCATCTACTTCCAGGCGGTCAAGAACGCCTCGCCCATGATGAGCGGCGTCGATCTGCTGCCCAGCATCCTCAGCCAACTCATCAGCACCGTGGGCTCTGGCATCGCCGGTTCGTACTCGTCCTCCCCAGAACTTATATATCCTGTGCTTCGTCTTGCTAACCCGTCTTCCTCTCCAGTAACCCGAGTCGGCTACTACCTACCCTTCGCCGTCGCCTCTGCCGTCATCACCTCCATCGGGCACGGCACCCTCACGCTGCTCGAGCCGAACAGCAGCGTCGGCAGCTGGATCGGCTACCAGATCATCGTCGGCTTCGGCCGCGGCCTCGGCATGCAAATGTCCTTCATCGCCATCCAAAACTCCGTCTCCCGCCGGCTCGTCTCCGTCTCCATCTCCATCCTGACCTTTACCCAGACGCTCGGCGGCGCCGTCTTCCTCAGCATCGCCCAGACCGTCTTCACCACCAGCCTGCGCACGACCATTCCAAAGTACGCGCCCGGCATCCCCGCGGAGGAGATCATCCAGGCCGGCGCGACGGGCGTCTGGAAGGCGGTGCCGGACCCGACGGACCTGCAAAACGTGCTGATTGCGTACAACGAGAGCATTCGGAGGAACTACTACATTGCGATTGGGTGCTCGGGCATCTGCTTCTTCCTGGCGTTTGGGCTGGGATGGAAGGATATCCGGGCAAAGAAGAAGCCCGCGGCCGGAACGGAGGCGGTTTGATGGTGATGTTGAGCGGCTTGATGATGATATGAGGAAAGCGAAAAAAAAAAACTGTACATTTTAGCATCTCTACTTGGATGATAGAATTGGTTAGAGTAATGGTAATGACAAACGGGTATTGTCCACCCACCCATACGGGCTAGCAAATTAACTATTTATCACGTTCCTGAACCCTAACGATTCATCTTGATACCAAAGAAAGATTCCGACTTGGCGGGCTGAAAGAGCGGAGGTATTTACTTGGCACAGCCCTGCAGTTGTTGGTGGCCTCTACTCGATCTGGAAGGCGCCGATGTTGAAGTCCAACGCCAAGTACTCTATCCCCAAGCAGTCGATTTGGCGTTGTCATTTGTAAGCTGTGACAATCATTTTAATGATTTTAATGATTTTTTCACTTCTGTATAAATCAATCTTCTATCGCAATCGGCCCCCCCCCCCCCGCGCCATAGCCTTTCGCAGCCTAATCTATCCCCCTGAACTTGGCTGCCTTGTTTGGCGCCTGGTTGCCCAGTAGCTGCCCGGTACCGTCCATCCGTTTTGTAAAGTTCTTAGTGAGTTTACACATGCACGGATGGGAGCAATGCTGCAGAAGAGGAGTAAAATTTTAAATTAACAATACATCTGATCCCTAACAAGTCCATGCATTCGACAGCCGGCCAGCAACTTCCACCCCGGGAAAGCCAGGAGGGCAATGCATACAAAGCTTAATAATCCACTGCTAGAAATGCCTTCCATCCCAGCCCCTCCTCACCCACTGTAGCCAACAATGATGGACTCACTGTCTCGCATTCAACCATCTCCTGCACCCGTGCAGCATCTCTCTCCAGAGCAGGTGCATCAAATTGCAGCGTGGGCCGCTAAAGAGCGGCAGTCCGGCGCCTTGGTTAGCAAAAAGTTGCTCGGATGGTACATTCAGCGCCTCACGCGGGAGACCCATTCCAGCTTGGATCCAGACATCGTCGACGACTTTCTTCGCCACCGTCCGGACACCGCCAAGATGCTGGACCCGATACCACCGCCGCCTGCCCCGGCGCAAGCAAACCCCGCCAGCGCCGACACGCCTCTCCGGGGCTATGCGCGCCTCAAGGAGCTCAGGCGGCAGGACGCTCGGCAGGCGCTGTACGGCGACTCGCCGCCGCCGCCGCGGCAGCCGGCGCCCTACCCGGAAGGCGAGATCCTCTACCACTGCTTCCACCGCTACGCGGTGCGCCACGGCGACCTGATCACGAAATACACGACCAACCCCGACGGCATGGGCGCCGGCGCCCACCCGAACGAGGCGCTCGCCCTTTGCTTTGTCAAGGAGCATACCACCATACCAGTTCCTACCGTTGTGAGCAGTGACTGGGACCGCATCACCATGTCCTTCGTCGAGGGCCAGACTCTGCAGCAGGCCTGGCCCGTCCTGACCACGGACGAGCGCACCACAATCTTGCAGGAGCTCGCGGCGTACATTGCGCAGCTCCGTTCCATCGCCGGAACCCGGCTCGGCCGACTCGATGGCCAAGGGGTCGTAGTACCCAGCATCCTCACGCGCTCGGGGGGGCCGTTTGCCACGCAAGCCGAGTTTCACCACTGGCTTGTCCGGCCGCCGAAGCGCACCGACGCGCAAAGCATGTACTGGCACCAAATTACAACCCAGCTGGGCAACGATTATCCGGTCGTCTTTACGCATGGTGACATTGCTTCCAGGAATATCATGGTGCGGGATGGACGCATTGTTGCGCTGCTGGACTGGGAGTACGCAGGGTGGTATCCAGAGTATTGGGAGTACGTGTTTTCGCTTCGCGGGTTGGACAATGTCGACTGGGATACACTTGGCCAACATGTTCCGTCTCTGTTTTCTACTCGTTATGACCTAGAGTATATTCTCATTCAGTTTATCCTCGGGCTTTCCTGAGGGTGGGGCCATCTTTCTGCCTGTACTTGATCAAAAAGTAGAACAAAAAAAAAGAAGAAACATACAACAGCCGGTGTTCGCTGGTCGTCACCGACCCAACTACTAATCTGCCGATTAACAGCTTGTCTATGGGGGAGCAGACGGGACCCCGAATTTTCTGTTATCTATGGTCGTATGTACCAGCAACAGATAGATTTTAGATTATATCCGTACTCAATTGCCATTGGTACTGTGACTGCGTGCGTCCAAGTTGCCAAGTCATTTCACCAGTAACGAGGTCATCAACATCACTGAGCCCCTTTAACCCGGGCAATATGATTGTAGAAATACTATCTGAATTTCCGGTACTAAATTAGTAAGCAATTAAATAACAAAACCCTATGGTTTCAGATCCCACGCGCCAACTATTGCCCTTGATTGTGACTTGTGGCCGTCCTAAATTTCAACCCTCCACTCAGAAGACACCTGGATATAATAATACCTCTCCCTTGCACAGCAGACAAATGCCCAGATCTTTCGTCCCCGATGATCGGCCGCCCCGTATATCATACAAGACTCTGCTCCAGTGTAAAAAGCTCCGTCTCAGTCTACCAGCAACCCCGGATATAATGATACTTGTAGTAAGAAAGCCTAATGTTGTAGTAAGAAAGCCCACGACAGCAAGAGAAAAAAGATTTAAAAAGATCCAAAAAAAAGTGTGAGAGAGGAAAGGACTGTTTGGGAAAGAAGTCGGGAAAAAAGAGAGAAACCGAGTTGTGTTCGCTTCGCAGTTTATGCCACTGGCGACAAGGAAAAAGAAAAGGCTTGAACGGCTAAAGGATTGTCGAGAATGGGAAAAAGAGAAGGGGAATAAAACAAAGACAAGAAGTGAAATGAAAAAAAAAAGACGAGAAAAAAAAGGTGAAAAAAGATGCAGTGCATAGAAAATAGACAGAGTGCAAAACAACACCGCCCAGCTGTTGGCTCGCTCGGACTTTTGATGTCGACGCTCAGACCAAGTTTCTCTGACGTCACGGGGCTTCTTAACCAACGACCTGCAAGACATTTTGGCAGTGTCCCTGCGCTTAGTTTGCCTCCCGCAACGAAACTGCAAAAATTGCGTTTGGATTTGCAACAGACGAATCATGTCTCCGAGGCCGGTCGCATTACCGCCGGTGCTTGCCGCGGCTGCTCCCCCGACGCCCATCACAGCTCAAAGCCCTGCTCGCGCAGCTTCTCAATGTCACCCCCCGCCGCCGCGACGGCCTTCATCGCGGCCTCGCTGAGACGACGCCTGCGATCCTGCGCCTCCTTCTCGCGACGAGCCTTGGTCTTGGAGCTGCCGCTGGGTGCCACGCCCGTCATGAGGACCGAGCCGTCGTTGGGCGTGAAGTTGACGAACCCGATCCCGCCGCCGCCGCCGCCGCCACCCCCGCCGAGCGAGATTCCACCACCACCGTCGTCGGCAGAAAAGCTGCCGCTACCGGCATCCCGCGATCGCCGCTTCTTCACCCCGCTCGGCGTTCCCGGCACGCTGACCACGCGCCCCGAGACGCTTCGCTGCGCCGACGACGCGGCTGACGCGCCGGAGCTGTGTCGCGACTGGCGCGTGCCCGGGGACGGCGAGGCCGATGGTGCGCGCTGCTTGCGCATCGGGCTCGACGACGTGGTGCGGTTGTGGTGGCGCGCGCCGGAAGACGGCGCCCGGGGAGGCCGCACCGAGCGGCCGCTGTCGGCAGGGATCGGCGGGACCGGCGGAGGCAGGTACGTGTGCGCGTTGAGCACCAGCTCGTTGACGCCGCCCGTCCGTGGCTGCGGCATGTGAATCATGAGGCCATTGTGAGCCGCCGCGGCCATGTGGCCATCCGTGTGGACGTCATACGGCAACTCCCCGTGTTGAGTGTGCATCGCCATGTTCGCGTCAATGTTCTTGGCGTCCACAGGTCCGACTGCGCCTCCCCACCAGAGCTCCTGTTGGCTGCCGGCTGTCGACCACGGCGCGCCGCCGTTCTGTTGTTGTTGATGTTGCTGCTGCTGCTGTTGCTGCTGCTGCTGCTGTTGCTGCTGTTGCTGCTGTTGTTGTTGCTGCTGATGTTGCTGCTGCTGATGTTGCTGCTGATGCATCTGTTGCTGCCAGTGCTGGACACTCTGCTGTTGCTGCAGCATCGCAGCCGCGCGTGTGGGCGAGTCCATAGGCGTTCCGATGCCACCTTGGCTGTAGTATCGCATCTGCTGCTGCTGCTGCTGCTGCTGTGATGGTGCGTGTGTTGGAGAAATATCCCCCCCAAACGGGTCATCAAACTGGCCGGTGACGAAGCCGGTGCCGTTGGCCAGGCCGGTATCAATCTGCAGGGCCAACTGGGGGGCATCGGAAAACTGATGTTGCTGGTGTGACTGCAGAGCAGCGTGCTGAGTGTGCGCACGGTGGGCGCGACGTCCGCGCGGCACTCCCCCGTTGGGCTTTATTGCCATGGGAGGATTCTCCAGGCTCGGGGAGACTACGCGCTGTAACGCCTGGCTTGCCTTGCGCGTCGTTGTCTTTCTCATGGTTGCCTTGCGAAGAGTTGACGACAGGGCCTCGACAATCTTCTTGCCGCGACGGCTGGCTGTGGTTGGTGCGGTCGTGGTTGTCGCGAGCACCGTGGCACCCAGGTCTGGCGTCGGCGACGGGATACCCTCTGCCGACCCTACGCTCTCCTTCTTGGGCGAGTGCAGCGAGATGCCTTCGAGGCGCTCGAGCTCCGTGTCGGAGACGGTCACGGCCGTACTCGTATACATGGCGGAAGGATCTTGCGCAAACATGGCGAGAGCACTAGGGTCAACTTCATACCCGGTGGCAGGGTTCGAGCCGGAGGTGAAAAAGTCAAAGTCGTCGGCGTTGGAGACGCCGGATGAAGCCGTGCTGCTCTCGTGCTGCTGCAGATGATGAGTCTGATGGTGCTGGTGCTGGTGCTGCATTGCGTCTTGATACGAGGGCTCGCCCGCGCCGGCTGGGCAGTGGCCGGCATCAAAGTCGAGGAACTGGGCGAAGAGATCGTGCTGCGTCTCATCAAGGCCAGCGCTGGGAACGTCGGTGTCGTGCCAGGCAAAGCTGGGGTCCCGGTCGCCGGCATCTACCGGGTATGACGACGTCCAGAGAGCCATGACTCCGGGAGGGGGGTTGTGTATGAGCTGTGTTGAGAGAGAGGGGATAAGAGTATGCGACAGCACCAGCTTGTGTCTGCGCGGAGATGTGACGAGGCTGTCGGAGATGTGAGGGGATTGTATTGCGACAAAACAGCGAGGGCGAGTGGTTCTTGTTCTTGTAGGAGTGTAAGTACCGTTTTGGTTGGAGCTCGCCGACGAGTATATAAGTCGGCGCAAAGAGAGGGAAGCCGAAGCCCTCCCCCGATTATGAGGACGGGTCAGAGACTGTGAGTGAAGAGATGAGGAGAGGACTCCTGTGGGAAGCGGAACATGCAAAGGGAAGGGTTGAAGTCTGAGAAAACGATTTGTCAATTGGAGAAGGAGGAAAAGGTGAAAGGAAGAGAGAAGGAAAGAGGAAGGCAGCGGACAAATGGTGTATATCGGGTATTTGTGGGGGAGGAAGCCGAAGCAAGATGAGGGAAGAAGGTTGACGGACGGGGCAGGACGGGTGGGCGGGCGGTAGCTGGGGCAGCCAGTGGTGAGTTTGATACATCAGAGTGTTGATTGATGCCAGTTCCTGCGGCTCCTCTCCTTTTGTCAAGGGGAAGAGGAGAAAATGCTGTCAACGGTGTGGTGGCATCTGGCGCTCACTATTGCGGCAGAGTAACCCGGAGGGGGACGACCAGACGGGCAGAGCGAGAGTCTTGGTGTGGTAACCTTGGCAACGGCGGAATATTTAATTTCTATGGGCGCATTTTTATTTCCACTTGTTTTTGCGTCTTTTACTGGGTGAGGAGAGCAGACAATGGAGGGAGAAGGGGGGGGAGGAAGAGGAATGCTGTGCGGGATATGGAGATGCATTCCAGCCAAAACGAGTCCTATCGACGGAGTGTGTGTGCGGGCAGCAAAGGGAAGGGAAAAAATGGACGAAAAGACGAAAAGACGAAAAGACGAAAAGAACTAGGACGAATTGAGAGGGAATCGACAGGTTCTCTGGGAATTTCTCCACCTCGAACAAGATGATATCGCGAGTGACAGTGGACGGTGGCAGATACTTTGAGGGATGGATGGATACGCAGATAGGATACGGCTTCTCACTAGCTAGTTAACGGCAGGATGGTATCAGTAGCCGTAGCCGTAGTTGGCCATAGATGGGCAAGGGGCTAGACCTTTTGGCGGTGGTGGTGGTGGTAGTGGCAATGGATGGCGATGGTGATGGGTTGATGGTTGATGGGCTGATGCTTGGTGATTGGTGGGGGTCCGAGGAAGATGTCAAAAACGGTGTAGTGAAGCGTACAAGAGGCGTAAGGCAAGGATTAAAAAAAAAAGAGATAGAAAACTGCACTGGAGGAGGAAAAGGCCCGTTTTGGGGAGGGGGCGTGGGATGGGACGGAGAGAGAGAGAAGAGGTCGATGAATCTTAAAGACTGGGGAAGAAGACAGCAGTTGAGGGCGGTTTAGCAGTTTAGAGGCAAGCTTGGTAGGGAGGCCGATGGCAGCCGGGTTTGCCGTGTTCGGTGTGAGTGGCGACGGCGAGGGAAAAAGAGGCCGTCGAGAGCACTGGGGGGATATTACTGGCTGGTGCAAGTCACTGGCAGTGGTTGGTTGACGAGAGAAGGCTCCAGCCAAGCCAAGATGGCACCATGATGGAGGGAAGTCGTTGATCGGGAGGGGGCAGGCAATGGAGAAGGCGATGGAGGCGATGGAGGCGATGGAGGCGACGGATGAATGTTACATTGAAAGGATGGGCTGGCGCTGATACCGATTGGCTGCAGGATGGGGAGGACGAGGCGGAAAATAGCAGGAATAATGACAGTAATAGCACAGAATCTGCTGATGATGATAGGCGTCTGATTAATGGATAGGTAGCTATAGGGTACATCCATATCTTTATCTTGATGCACGGAGACAATAACCCACCAGGGATAAAGCCCGGATGGCAGGCCGAGTCCATCCGGTTGTCTCTGGCTGTTGTTGGCATGTATGGGGAAGGTCTGTTATTAGCAGATACGATAGATTGGCTGCATGTTGGTGTTATGCAGATGCACAAGCCGCATCTCGATGTAATTAATGCAGGCTGCAAGGCGCCGGCTGCAATGCAAATCCCTGTGCAGATGGCATGTGCTGACTGGCAACGGTCGCTGTGCTGTCGACAGCAGTGGGTGACTGAGTGACCTCGGTATCCGGACCTGGCCTCCCACTGACTCAAACAACCAACATTAATCCTTGGCCCTGTCTGCCCTTCCCCCAGACCTTTCCTTCGTTTTTCTTGTTTCCTTCGATGATATGATTTATCCCTTTCACTTGTCGTCATCGTCACAATCATGCCCCCCATCGTCATGAGCACAGACTCCCCCCCCCGTACCGAATTACCCATCTGACAAGTGACGCGATGGTCGGACGGCAAGGCAAAAAAAGCTTAAACGAATCCAACGAAAGGGTTCTGTCACATTTCGGTCTTTGCGAACAAGTTCAGCAGGCAGGGGACCGCCCTGTCCCCCTGCCTGCCTGCTTTCTGCCCGTATTTCAAGGCCATTCCAATTCGAACTGGTCAGCCAAGCCAATCCAAGCCAAATCCAAGCCAATAACGCCCCGCAGCACCACCACAGCAACCTGAGTCCGTCGTTTAGAGGGTCAACCTCTAGAACCCACTGTATTCCAGCCGTACCGGCACATATACCTACCTAGTAGGTAGGTACTAACCTAGGTAGTAGTCGGTATGTATGTACCTACCTGGATGCCAAGGTAAGTTAGTACTGGGCTAACTACCTACCTTAGTACCTAGTTAAGTGCCTCCTGTGCCTCTACCAAGTCTGTGGAGTACATTAGTTGCTACCTGTAGCTGCCCTCTCTGCAGGTACCACGATCCACGCGTACGATAATTCGGCGATTGACTGCACTTGCCATTCAGCTTGGCTTTCATCACTCTCGCTTAATCCCTGCACTTCGGCTCTCGTTTCTCTGCAGTACGAATGTACGAATAACTGCATATTCCCTAGCCTAGCGGGCTGGTCAATGTACAGCTCTGTCAGCTCTCATGCTCGCACTCTCGCAACTGCCCCCGTCGTCTTCATCCACATCATATACTACAAGGAATTGCGCATACACACGACTTTTACCAGTCGCCTCAAGCCTTCCAGCCGATCAATACATCTCCACTGTATTCCAGACGCTTCGCTCAGCACCTGTCCTTCCTTTCCTTTCCTGATAACCTGTGGCCGGCCTTCCGGTATTAATAGCCCTTGCTCTTTTCGATCCAGCCCACCCACCCTGTACGCCACAGTACCACTCTACTACACACTACAAATACTAATAGGCACTGGTAGCTGGGCGGCTGATCCAGTTGCCCCGTACCTGTCGCTGTCTCTGTCTCTGTCTTGACTTATTTCTGTCTTGTCTCTCACTCCTTCACTGCTGCTTACGTCTTTCCACGCTCTAGATTCCGCATCATCCATCCATCCTACATGCTACGCCATACCGCCACCACCACCATGTCGGCCTGGTATCAGCCTCGCTGTCTCTCGCTCGTCTTCATTTGCTCCCCGGCCTCACCTACCTCCTCCCCCCAACAATGCTGTGGCTTGTGCTGAACCTGCCAGCCATCCCATCTCTTCCGACGACTCGACACGTTCCGGCCTTGTTGTCCCGCTCGCCCGTGGTATTCCGCACACCACATTGCCACGTCAACCAATCCGTGTCTCTCTTCCATCCGTTGTCGTAGCCACAACACCCGAGTTATCGCTATCGCACCAACGACCCAAGAGTGTGATCTCATCCGCCAGAGGAGGTGCTTGTTATCATAGTCCATCTTCAACCGTTCAAGCCACTCTTCAGCCGGCGTGGTTACCCTCTTCTTCTTCTCCCATTAAGAATCCAGGTAACCATCCGTTGGCCCCATTCGCGCCCTCCCCCCTCCTCCGGCTGTCCCAGCGATCGGTTCTCTCGACTAGATCACTTCAGGCTACCCGTGGAGAGGGAACCCGGCAAACTCTAATTCTTCCTGTCGCAACGTATCCAGCCGATGGCCGAGGAAGGAGGCAAGAATAGAAAACTCTACCAGCTAGGGAGGCAAAAGAGAAGACCCCCCACCAATTACATCGGCCCAGAGACCTCTTCAGCAACGCCTTGGCGGCACTGAAGAGGCTACTGCAGGAGATGGCCTTGTCGCCACTTCCGTAACGGACCTGTGGACCGCGCGGTTCTGGGCCGATTGCCAGTCCGAGAGCCTGGGACGATGAAGACTCATACCAGGCTGGCAGCCCTCGCACTCTTCTCGCCCTTTATTCCGTCGGCGGTCCGAGGCTGTTGTCACTTGTCCTCCACTGCCGAGAAGGGAAACTCACACGAAACCAGAAGCGTATTCATTGTACTCAAAAAGCCTCTCAAAGTCGACAGGACGAAAAAGGCAAATAAAAACAGAGATTCCCCTAAAAAAGGCACCTAGGCGAGGCTACCATCGCCAAGCCTTGCAGATGCATAAATCTGCATCTCGTGCAAATGCACGGTCTGAGATTGGCTTGCATTGCGACATAAAAAAAGAATAAAAAGCTGAGGAGCCTAATTTACCCACAAAAACCCTCGTCAACCAATAATCATTGCGATTGTTTCCCCGACACACCCCGGGTATCCGTTCTTTTCCCCCTCACTTTTTGCCCAAATTTCCGGTTCACTCGCTAAAACCTCTTCGTGGACCGTACCATATCCCCGGTTTCCCCATCCCGTCTCCTGAAAGTTTGTCCCCCTCACCTCCCCAGTCATTGTCCAAGCGTCCCGTCCGACACCAAGATCCGCCAACGCGGGCGTGCAATTTACCTAAAAGAGAAAGAACTACGAAGTAAATCAATAGCAGCCGACTGGTTGTCGAATAAGGCGCCCTAAAAATAGGAGTAACTGACGCTAAAAAAAATCGGGGTGGAAATATTCAATGTATTTGTCAACCGCTATTTTGGAAGCCATACCAGCACCAGCTTCCAGGACCAGTCTGGCTATCAGACTCCTCAAAAGGAGCACAAACAAAAAAAGACTGCGAAATGGCAATTGCATCCGCTGTAATAAATTCGTTGTGATAAATGTACAATTTCCAAGGTCTGGTCGAAATCATTACCCAGCCTCGTGGAGAAGGGAGTATGTGGAATGACAAAAAGAAAAAAAAGAAAAACGCCAGACAGATAAGCTCAAGGCAGTGGATATATCCTTCATCGCTTTTTGTTCCCCTTCCCCGGCTCTGCCATGCCGGTCAATTGCTCCGTCCGTTTCTTACCTACGCCAAGAAAGAAAAAAAACGCCGTCATGCAGAGAACGAGACCCGAATTCTAGTTGGACAAAAAGAAGAAAGAAAGTAAAGAAGAAGAAAAAGAGGGATACAAGACACGCGGTCCAAAGTCGTGATGCACGATAATCGCAACCAATGCCGCCTTGCCGCACAAGTCCATGGGGGGGGGGGGGGGGGGGGGG
>JANZYN010000191.1:0-34058 GCA_025583755.1 Cordyceps tenuipes
GGAAGCCTCTCAGTTCACCAGTTACCATGCCGGACAAGGTCATCAACCTCGAGTACCGCGGTCGCGTGGCCCTCATCACCATCGACAACCAGAGCAAGCTCAACGCCCTGACCCAGCAGTACTACTTTCAGATTGCCCAGTCCCTGCGCGAGATCGAGACGCACGATGAAGTCTTTGTCACCGTCATCATGGGCAAGGGCCGCTTCTTCTCCGCGTACGTCTTCTCCCTCTCTTCCATTTCCTCCCTCCTTGGCCGTCTTCTTCTTATTTCCTTTTTTTCTGACAATCCCCGGTAGCGGCGCCGACGTCAGCATCACCCGGGACACACCCACCGACCCGCAGGAAGCGCACGCCTTTTGGCTGCAGAACTTTGCCGCCTTTAACCTCAACACGACGCTCGCCCTCGCCGAGCACCCCAAGGTGCTCGTCTTCGGCCTCAACGGGCCCGCCGTCGGGCTGTCCGCCGCGCTCGTCGGCCACGCCGACTTCGTCTACTGCGCGCCGCACACCTTCCTGCTCACGCCCTTCTCGTCGCTCGGGCTCGTCGCCGAGGGCGGCGCGTCGCGCGCGCTGGCGCTGCGGCTGGGGCCGGCGCGCGCCGCCGAGGCGCTCATCGCCAGCCGTCGCATCGGCGCCGAGGCGCTGCTCGCCTGCGGGTTCGCAAACGCCGTCTTCGACGAGCCCAGCTGGGAGGCCTTCCACGCGCGCGTGCTCAGGGAGGTGGACGACACGATGGGGGAGCACCTGAACGGCGAGAGCATGACGGGGATCAAGGCGCTGCTCAAGGCGCCGGAGAGGGCCGTCCTGGAGGCGCAGAACTCAAAGGAGGTCATGGCTGGCTTGCAGCGCTTCGTCCAGGGCATCCCGCAGGAGGAGTTTCGCAAGCTCGCCTCGGGCGAGAAGCGGCATAAGCTGTAGACAGAGTGGTGCAAGGCCCACGGCAGATGATGTACATGATGATTTCAAAAGGGTTATCGTCTCGTCTATTGTGTGATTGTATCTAGTATCTATGCCAACAAACCAAACAATAGGCTGATGCGCTGCCAAAACTCGTCAGCCTGCTTGACTATGCTCTTGCGCGCTGACTCGTCTTCGATACCGGTATGCTTCAATATCTGCTCTGCGGCGCGTGACAGTTCCTCCTTGGCAGTCTCGCCGCTCCCTATACAATTCTGCAATACAGAAATGTCGAATAGCCACTGCGTGCACAAGTCCTTCACCGGCTCTGGGCCAACTGCGACATCGGAAGTGCTCTTCTCTTCCGCATCATCGACCGTATCCTCGGCTGATTTTCCACTCCCGGCCTCCACCTTTTCAGTGTCTTCTGCTTCATCCAGAGACCCGCTAGTCTCCCCTCTTTTCTTCGGCGAGTTTCTGCTCTTCTCGATGTCTCTCGAACCCTTGGCGGTAAGAATTTCGAGTTCTTTCGCCCATGCAGCACGCAGCCCTGTACCGAGTCTCTGTTTCAATGCCGTCACAGCTCCTGGGGTCCACAAGTCGATACCAAGTTCCGACATGGTGATTGAGAGATTATGTAGAAAGTTGAAGAGCTCGGGAGAGGGCTGATTGGGGATGGCTGGGTCACCCTCCCACAGTGTTTTGCTAGTAACGACCCGGACTGATAGTCCCGATGCGGCGAAGTCTTCAATGGCAGCATCTGCCACATCTTCGGCGACTCTGTCATGCAAGGATGGCACCATGTCAAGCCCGAATCTCTGCACCGCAGCACGATCCGGCAACTTGCTCCGTATATCACGAATGATGCGCAAGAAGTATGCGGCAATGCCACCGCCGTGTTGTCGGCGTTTTTCCTTCTCCCAGAGTTCTGTTAGGTGAGCCTCCAGCTGCTTGTATGTCTTGTCCAACGCGGAGTCGAGTTTGTCTTGTAGCTGCTTAGGATCGTTTCTGCCTAGTACTTTCTGTCTTGCTTCAATGGTCTCTTCGTCTTCCACTTCGTCGTAGTCATTATCCCAGCGCTGCTTCTTGAGCGCATCAATAACATTCGTAATGTCATCAATGACTTTGTACCACGACATGTAGCTGTGGACAGCTTTGGAGACGGCATTGTTTCTTCCGTAGAGGCGAGACGCAACTTCTTGCAGGAATGGCGCAGCACCAAGAGCCAGCGCATCGTCATACCCAGACTGATCCCAGAGCTCGACTTGTTTATCGGTAACTCCAATTTGCCAGCCCTCAAGCGTAGCTGTGATTTCGGAGCCGACTATTCGAAGCTTGGATACCTTGCTGTCGAGTACAGCGTGCATGCGAGCATTGATCACTTGGCGTAGGTCATCTTGCATTTCCTGGGGTTCAAAGCCCCTAGCCTTACCACCATCCCGTATCCAGAGCTGAAGCACCTCTGTGCGCAGCTGCATTATATGTTTATAATCTGTCATTTCTCCCAATGTCTGCTTTAGACCGTCAAGTAAGCACCGGGACCCGTACTCTGCCCAGCTGGCTAGCATTTCACGCGCTTGCTTGCCGTCGAGGTCATCATGCCGGATGAATGGCGTAAAATACTGGAGCTCTTCTGTACACCACCGCCCATACACATCTAGCCGTAGGTTTTCGATGCGTTGCAGGGCAGAATCTTGGACGAGCGGGTGCTTCTTGAGGTCGGACAAGGCTTCGGGGAGCTTTGTCGGCAATAACGCTTGTACATCCAACAGCGTTCGAGTGTAGACGCGCATGGCATGCACAACATTTTCCTGCGTTCGCCCGCGTTCACCATCTGCAGTGCCAAATGCTCTCGTCATGGCATTCTTGCGGGTCTCGAGAAAGAATCGCAAGGCGTCCTTTGCACCAGAGCTTGATATAAGGCTTGGGACACAAAGAGCTTTCAATATATCGGATCGGTGTGAGTCATCCCCAGGCTTTTCGAGAGTCTTTTCTACCCGCCTCCGAAGACGTCTGCGGAGTGTGTCCAGCGTCTTCTTGAGCGCGTCTGCGGCGACTTGGGCATCGGTGTCGGTGGCGCCATTGCCGAAGCCCTTGATGACGAGTCTACTCAGGGCAAGAATCTTTGCTGCAAGAATCAACCGATCGCCTCTCGTCGTGCCGTCGTCGAGCCCGCTGCCGCCCTTGAGAATACGCTCAGACACCAGCGCACATGCCTCGAGAAGACGCAACCGTGTCGCTACCGACGCAAAAGGACTCTCTTGCCTCGACACAAAGTTGCTCAGGTTGGCAGCTTTGGATGTGACAACTGTGCGTCCGCAACGACTGCCCATGGTGCCTAGGACGTGCTGTACCTCATCGTTGTCCTGTCGCATGCGGACAATGGCGTCGGCTGTGCCCAGAAGCTCCCTGTACGAGCCGCCAACCTGGCTTCGAAGGCGACTGGACTTTTCATCGATCTGGAGATGGAGCGATTTATGAAGAGAGCGGATTTGAGGAAGTGTCAACGTCGAAGAGAAGATCTCCTCTGAGCTGTGGTAGGTCGAGGGGTCGCGGGATGCCATTGTGGGAGGCTGCCGGTCGTGAGCGGATCGATTGGATTTTTAATGGCATGCGGTTGAGTTGTTTGTCTCGGAGGATTTGCTATTGATCCGGCATGATGGCTTGAGAGTGACTCTGCGGTCGTTGTTGTATGGATGGAATTGTTGCTGGAGTTGTCGGATGCCAGGTGTGATGTAGCTACAGTGGGGATCTACTGTTTGGTGGGGCACAAATATGTGTCTTCGTCGTTATTTTTATGACGAATTTGATCTTTTGATATAACTATTATTAAGGAGAGTTTAGTTTAGTTCATTTATTTATTTAATCCATGCAAATCATTGTAGTTGTGAGCCTACTTTACACTAGTCGTTTGGATGAGCTGCTTGTTTGTATCCCTGGCATCGAATTCGGAGGAAATGTCGCTAGTTAGAACACCACAACCTGTAAACCTACCCAACCGTCAACCTTCACCTACTGCTACTTCGTTACGAGAAAGCAAACAGGACGTCTAGGCAGCAACATCAAGCGCAATGAGATGCACGGGGCATGTCTCAGTCTGCATCTGTTTCGAGATTCTCGCCGGTATGCCTTTTTCGCAAGTGGCTGTTTGCGGTTACTTGTGCACCGTTATGGCCTGAGGTCGGTGTCTGCCTGGTTGACTGCCGAACCCTGCTCTCCCCGACCAGCATTTGGAAACATTGCTGCCTAACCACGCCTGTCAAATCGTACAGATAGATAGCTCTTCTTACTCCGACGGCCGGTTCGTCCACCGATATCGATGATCCACACGCACAGAGCAGCGTCGACGGCGAAGACATCCTGCGATGATTTCCGTGTGGCCATGTAGCCCGCCGGAAGTAGCCGAACCTCCAGTTCATGGCCTGCAAATGCATGGCTGCCTGACAAGAGGGTGGAACCGTCTTCTATTCTAATTTATACCATACCCGTTGTCTAGCAACCCCCGGCGCTTGCTTGGGTCATTCAATATTGGTGGCTGCTGGGCGAGGCAGCAGCCGGGCTCTTGAGGCATGCCGAGAAATGTCTCTCGCTGCCTGCAGAAAAGAAATGAAAAGTCAGCTGACTTTGACAAGGAGGGAACAATAACCGTATCATCCAAGTTCCACACGCTAGAGCTTGTGGTACTTCTTCCCATCCCTTTTCTGTTGTTTTCTTCCGCGACCGATCAAAACACTCCGTTTGCAACCCTTTCCATCTCTCGATACTTTGCGTGAATCCCGTCGCCGCGATGCGTGAGATTGTAAGTCCATGAGTTTCTATCGCTCGCTGCGCTTATTAGCGCAGTCATTGACGTAGGTGGCGATTGACTCCTACACATTGCTAACAATTTGCCTCGATATGATAGGTCCACTTGCAAACCGGCCAGTGTGTAAGTATCCTCCTCCTCCTTGGATCAGTAGCAACTAGGGCAAATGAAATTCTAATGATGCGCGTGTAGGGCAACCAAATTGGCAGCGCCTTTTGGCAAACCATCTCTGTCGAACATGGCCTTGATAGCCAAGGCAAGTATAACGGCTCCTCAGACCTGCAGCTGGAGCGCATGGACGTCTATTTCAATGAGGTAAGTTAGTCAACGACGAATAAGAACAATATCATTGGAAACACTGCTTTTCATCGCTGTATTCCTGTGCTGACGAGCGTCTTCTTCGTTAGGCCTCCGATCGCTACGTCCCCCGAGCTGTTCTCATCGATCTCGAGCCTGGCACCATGGACGCCATTCGCGCCGGCCCTCTCGGTCAGCTCTTCCGCCCGGATAACATCATCCATGGCGAATCAGGCGCTGGTAACAATTGGGCCAAGGGCCACTATACGGAAGGCGCCGAGCTTGTCGACCAGGTCCTCGACGTCGTCCGCCGCGAAGCCGAAGGCTGCGAATGCCTCCAAGGCTTCCAGATCACCCACTCCCTCGGCGGAGGCACGGGATCCGGAATGGGAACCCTCTTACTCGCCAAAGTTCGCGAGGAGTTTCCTGATCGCATGATGGCGACGTACTCAGTCGTTCCGTCTCCAGGAAACTCTGACACGGTCGTCGAGCCGTATAATACCACCTTGTCGGTGCATCAGCTCGTTGAAAATTCGGATGCAACGTTCTGCATCGATAACCAGGCTCTCTACGACATTTGCTCGCGAACTCTTAAGCTTGCCAATCCGTCCTATGGCGACCTCAACCATTTAGTGTCTGTAGTCATGTCTGGTATTACAACTTGTCTTCGCTTCCCCGGCCAGCTTAATTCGGACCTGCGAAAGATGGCTGTGAACTTGGTGCCCTTTCCTCGCCTCCATTTCTTTACCGTCGGGTTCGCTCCACTGACAGGTCGTGGCTCGCATTCGTTCCGGGCCGTTTCCGTACCCGAGCTAACACAGCAAATGTTTGACCCGAAGAACATGATGGCCGCGTCTGACTTTCGCAACGGCCGTTTCTTGACTTGCTGTGCTATCTTGTACGTTTTTACCCCTAGAGTTACTCAAAACATTCTTCTGAAACATTGTGCTTGACATACTGACTCACTGGTTCTTAGCCGCGGCAAAGTCGCAATGAAGGAAGTTGAAGACCAGATGCGCAAGGTCCAAAACAAAAACTCGACCTATTTCGTCGACTGGATTTCCAACAACATCCAGAATGCACTCTGTACCGTGCCTCCTAAGGGCCTTAAGATGTCATCTACCTTTATCGGCAATTCCACCTCCATTCAGGACATTTTCAAGCGCGTTGACGTCCAGTTCTCTGCCATGTTTCGCCGCAAGGCATTTTTGCATTGGTATACCGGCGAGGGCATGGATGAGATGGAGTTTACCGAAGCTGAATCTAATATGAAGGATCTCATCTCTGAATATCAGCAGTACCAGGACGCAACTGCTGACGATGAGGAGGAATACGAGGAAGAGGCTCCGGCGGAAGAGGGTCAGTAGGGCGCAGCTATGGCTGGCAAGGAGACGAGAGCTATCCTCCGAGATCTTTAGTAGCTTTTGCGTAGTTTGTTCGCAATCAATCAAAAAATGGCCTGTTCCGCATCATTTTCCATCTCGTCGTAACTCGACGAGACTTGATGTGCGGACAAGCTTGTTCATAAGACCAGAGCCAAAAACATCGCGGAAGAGAGATTCCCGAGCCGATCTCATGTCGATCACGCTTTCTTGCAAGCTACACATTAGCCATAATCGGAAATAATCTACGACTGCTGCCTGCCTGCCATGCATGCCCGGGCTGACTGTCGCCCGAGCAGCCTGTCAGCGCGAATGCGACAACCTTTAGGGTTACCGATATTTACGCACACATAAAAAACCCCTCAGCAGTCATTCATCTCATGGCGTTGATGTTTTACCATCAGTAAGGGCCAACGTATCGTCTCATGGATCATAAATCTCAATCTCCAAACTGAAACCCTCGGTTCTTCGCCAGGACCCTCACTCAGACTAAGAAATGCAGCTTTATATGTTAATCTTGCCGATACTCGTCATCCTGCAGCAGAGTGCGGCTGCTTCGTGCAACTACACAGGTGGTTTCGCCAACAGATCACCGGGACCATGCGGAAGCAGCGTGCCGACAGCCTGCGAGGGTGCCCTGGACGGCTACCCCAACACCAGGTGCTGCCCGTCAAACTCTCAGTGCGATATCAGCGGTGGCAATGCCTATTGCTGCCCAGACGGGAGGGATTGCGCGTCACTGGTCGTCGGTGCCCCAAAGGTAATGTCCCCAGCCCCGGCTGGCGACGAGCAGACTTTACCCGGTCATCCAGTCTCGTGATCGACAGAACTCGTGCGCTAACAAGGTGGTTTCGTGTGGAAAG
Organism: Cordyceps tenuipes; assembly: GCA_025583755.1. Lineage (NCBI taxonomy): Eukaryota > Fungi > Ascomycota > Sordariomycetes > Hypocreales > Cordycipitaceae > Cordyceps > Cordyceps tenuipes. Next base: position 7,245 of record JANZYN010000191.1, read on the forward strand.
CATAGTGCGCCGACGAAAGCTCCAATCTGTGGCACTTTGAGGACACCCTCCCCGCAGACTCGTGGTGCTGCGACGAGGCGCACCTTGGCGTCGCCGTCTTCAACAGCAAGGGGGTCTTCCTCGCCGCCGCCTGCGCGCCCACCCACCGGCCCCTGGCGCCCGTCACCGCGGGCTACTTCCAAGCCAAAGCGACGCGACCCCCGTGGGCGTGCGCCGGCGCACCGGACCCCACTCCCACAACCACCGGCGGCGGCCCTCCAACGGCCTCGGCCGAGACACGGCAGCACGCATCGAGTCTTGAAAAGGGCAGTGGGATTGAGGCCGACTGCGCCGGGAGCGTGGTGCTGGTCGGCGTAGCCTCGTGGTTCGTGGTGCTGTTCCGCCGGAAGCGGATGGCTGGCGGCGGCGGCGGCGGCGGCACGGCGGCGCACGGTCAAGGCGCCGAGGAAGAAGGGCCGCGGCGCGACGGTGCGGCTCCGGTGTCGTATCGGGGTCCGTTGGCGGAGCTCGGGACGGCGCCGCAGCGAGATCCGGCCCACGAGCTGAGCACCTAGCACGCGGCGGGCGGACGCATCGAGCGATGAGATGCGATGCAGGCTCGAAGTTAACTCCGACAAGCTTCCACATCGTCCCATTCAATGTCACATTGGTATTCAATGCCTCTCGCCCTACTTGGCACGCTGGTTTCTGTGTCGACAGCGTGTTCCGCTCGAACGTCGCTACTGTGACCCAACTCGGTCTAATCGGCATTGTCGGGAGTCGATTGCTAATGCCAGACATTGTGAGCAATCAGAGACCGTGCTTAGAGGAAGGAGCGTTTCGAGTATCGAGAGAACCATCAGCTGAAAATTGTAGCACACGTGTCCCACAGTATGAGACCTTGCGCGACAGCAAGAGTACAGTACTAGGCCGATTTGACAACAGGCCAGCCTACGTTGATCAATGCATGGATAATAGACATTTTTTTTGCGGATTCAAATAATGGACGTTTATTGCATACACGAACGCTTTTATAATCTCGTGCTCTTGACAACCGCCACGTTGATACCGGACTGCTCGCCCTTGTACCCGCCCTTGGGCTCGCCACCTTGCCAGACCGGCTTCATGCTCTTGAGCTTCTTCTGCTTGGCCTCGTACTGCTTCCTCTTCTTGACTCTGGGGTTGCGCACGTCCTTGCTCCTCCGCGGCGTCAAGCCCTTGTTCTTCTCGATGGCGTAGTTGATCTTGCGCTTGCCGTCCTCGCCGATCTGCTCCGTCTCGACCACCAGGTCCGCCTTGCTGGCCGCCGCGTACGCCGCGTAGCGCGCCGCCTTGTCCTCCTTCTTCTCCCGCGCCTTGTGAGCGACCATGTCGTAATAGTCGTCCTCCTCCCCGCGCACTGCCTTGGCCGCCGCGTCGTCGCCCTCGTCGCTGTCCTCACCCAGGGCAGCGCCGTGCTTGGAGTCCCGCTTGCCTCGCTTTTCGGCAGCGGCGAGCAGTCGGGCCTGGCGGTCGCGAAGACGCTCGCGGTGAGGGATATCCTCGTCACCGCCCGCGTCGCGTCCGGCGCCGGCTCTGCGGCTCGCCTTTTGCACGATTTGCGACGTGTAGAACTTCAGGCTCTTCTTGCGAGCAGCCTTTTGAGCAGCCGTTCGGGCGTCGAGTGTGTCTTCTTCGCCAAAGTCGGAGTTCTCATCTTCCACAGGTTCGGCTGCTCTCCTTGAGGTTCTATTGGGCTTGCCATTCGATAACGGCAGGTTGTACAGATCAGCAACGGATGCCTCGATCTCCTTTGCTCTAGCCAGCTCAGCCTTCTTCTTGGCCGCATCAGCCTTGGTGGTAGCCGACTTCTTCTTGCTGGGCTTCTCAAGAACAATTTCTCCGCTAGTAGTGATATCCTGGACGCTTTCGTCGTCATCAGGAGCGATTTGTATGGACTGCAGATTTTGGACCTTGGTCCAGGCATTGCGGCATTGGATAAGTATCTCCATGACTTCGTGTTCACGTAGCTCGGAGGGGTTGGTTGTCTTCTGGGCTTTCCCCGCGTCTCTAGCAGGTGCTGTGAGGATGGCAAAGTAACTGGCCAGAGCAGCAACATAGCACCCGAGAACCCAGTACTTGATAGACTCCAGCGATTGTGACGATGCGGACTTGGCCGCCTCTTTGAGTTTGGCTAGAATTGGATGCAGAGACTCAAGTTCAGTGACCAAGTATTCGAACTCTGGGTATCGTGTGACGAGGAGCTGGCGCCGGTCCTTTGTTGTCATGTCGTCAGTGATTTCGACTTCCCTAAGAACTTCCGTCACGGTATCGCCGCCATCTTCTCCGCCACCTTCGGTCGCAAGCCACTCGTGGCTGTCAAAAATGAAGTCCTCTTCCTGCATCTTTGCTAGCTTCTTCTTCTGAATTCGCTTTGCTTCGACCTCTTCTTCCTGGGCGTCGGCTTCTGTTTCGATTTTATCGGCATCATAGTACTCTTTTCTTGAAGATCCCCACCACCCAGCGTCTTCCTCTTCGTCCTGGTCGTCTTCGTTATCGTCCGCCCTTTTCCTTAGACCCGACTTGATGTCCTTCGCAGTCAGGTGGGCGTCTTCGGCCTCGGAATCCGAGTCTTCATAACCAAGAATCTCTTCGTCTGAAAGCTCCATATCCTCTTGGCGGCGACGCTTGTTCCCAGGCTCATCATCTAGCATTATCGTGTCTTGGTTGAGGAAGTGCTCGTCTTCTGAATTCGCGACATCCTCGTAGGTAGAAATAGGGCCCAGGCGGGCGTCCGCTGGATCCAAGTCTCGCGGTCCATTAGACTCGGCATTGCGGCCGGAGGCCTTTCTCTTTTTGCCCATATTTACGGGGTTGTAGTATTGCAGATGTGACTGGGCTTGGGAGGACAGGCCAAAAATGGAGGTTCTTGCGACAGGAAAGTTGGAATTTTTTAGGAGCTGATAAGATAAGACTAGATATAAAAATGGGCTTGGCATCTTTCGCAGAGGAGTCTCCACTCCTCGGCCCTACTGAGGAAGTAGGTAGGTTTGTACAAGATACAACTAATAGATAGCTACGGATTTCCTGCAGAAATGATGCCAGATCGGCATGATAATTCCTGCATGTGACGGCGATGACATAAAAATTAAATACAACTGCGGAACCTAAGTTTTTTGTGATATTGAAGCTTCCCTGGTTATTTCGGGTTATTATTAGGTCCGTAGTGGTGTGTACTCTGGCCGAGTGACTTGACCATCCCTTAGCGCCCGCCGTGCGCAGAATTCAGCATCTTGCCTTCTAAAGTAAAGCCGCTAAATTTTAAGCATAGCACCATCAGGTCCCAACTCTGCGTCACGCTGTGTCCCTGTGCTGTGTACCTTTGTTCAGGTACTAATGTAGGGAGGTAGCCTGCTGTGCGACCCGCACCTGTCAAAGGCAGGTAAACTGTGGCTGCTGTCTCGTAGGCGCAGCAATACCCTTTCTGGCTGCAGGTGCGTCAGTCTCGAGGCACGTCTAGGTCATCGCAAAAGAGCTTATAATATATTTCTGTCTATTCAACCCCCTGTGTAACTCTGCACGTCTTTGTTTCACTTGTAAAAGAAGCATCACAAACTTCGCCATGCCATCTCGCTTCCCCAGCCCAATCGCGCTCCACTGATCACTGGCTGGCGGACCCGTTTCAACTGGTTCAAAGGCACTGGTGTGGAGAGACTCGAGACGCACTTCAAAGTCCACGTGAACCTCGTCTATCCATAGGAGAATATGGGATGGTGACGGGGCCACACCTCCATTCTCAAGGTCCGGTGCATCTGCAAAGCACGGCAAGCTGTGACGCGACCCAATTCTTGCCAGCCATTTCCGATCCGCCCCGGCCCTACGATATCAATACATCGTCCTCCATCCTAACCGCTCCCTGATCTCCTACTCCTGCCCGCCCTGCTTGCCATCTCGACAACCCGGCCGAGATTACACCCAAACTTCTCAACTGGCCTTGGGCTGTGCTTCGGGGTACTCATCTGACGCAGTCAAGAAACTGCCGCCCATTTGGCGTCTCGCTGCTCCATTTGAAAACTTCGTCTCGCTCAATATGGATTCCCAACAGAGCGACGACTACGGCCAGCAACAGCCACCCGATTCTCCTCGAGCTTCGCGTCGACCCTACCACCGACGACATCACTCGACTGCCGAGCCTAGCGAACTCTCTCCCTTGTTGAATGCCTCTAGATCACGCATCCGTATAGACAACGGCGGTCGCTCCCCTAGACCGGTCGCGCGCCTCTCCCGTCACCAGAGCTACACGGGTTCGTTATTGTCACCCTAATATGATTCCAGAACCCCTTACTAACCGATGCTTCACTGCGTTAAAGGAAGTCTTCGCGGTACTAGACACCATAGTCGACAGCCATCGTGGGGCCAACGCCTCATTTCTGCTCTTGGCGAGGGCAGAAGCAGCCTGGCTGAATCGAAAGGCTCCATCTTTCCCGAAGAGCGTGTCTGGTACGATCAGTTCACGAGCACCGACTGGGTCCACGACACTATTGCCGATTCTCATCGCGTCAAGGCCCTTCGTGCCCGAAAGGATTTGCGTGGTCGCATATTGAACCTTTTGGACGGCGCACAAGGATGGTTTCTTAGTGCTCTGTGCGGCGTTATGATCGCGCTGATCGCATATACCGTCGATGTTACAGAATCTACAGTCTTCGATTTTAAAGATGGCTTCTGTGCAAGAGCTTGGTATCTGGATGAAAAGGCATATAACCCCCCACTTGTCATCGCGGCTGTTGTAGCTAACACTGTGGCAGAAATGCTGTCCGAAAGGTACCTGTGAAGACTGGAAAAGCTGGTCGCAGGCTTTCCAGATCCATTCGCTTGCTGCAGGCTGGACAGACTACCTAGTCTATTTATTCCTTGTCATCACTCTGGCTACATTTTCCTGCTGGATTGCTCTCTGGACTAGAACCGTGGTGGCCTCGTCTGTTCAGCTCACTACTTTGGATGAAAATCTAGCAGCAGAGCAACTGCCTCAGCCGGCGGCTGACACTCACACCGACGATAGCTCTAGTCCGCCCCCCGAAGACGATGTGCCGGATCCAAACCCCCCCATGATATACTACGCCGCTGCAGGAAGTGGCGTTGCCGAAGTCCGAGTCATTCTAAGCGGTTTTGTCTTGCACGGCTTCCTTGGTCTAAAAACGCTCGTTATCAAAATGGTTGCATTGGTGTTCTCGGTTTCTTCCGGACTCAGTCTCGGCAAAGAAGGGCCCTACGTACACATGGCCGCGTGTGTTGGCAATATTGCTTGTCGTCTCTTTGCAAAGTACGACCGAAACGATGCCAAAAGACGCGAGGTTCTTTCTGCGGCCGCTGCAGCTGGTGTTGCCGTTGCTTTTGGCGCCCCTCTCGGAGGAGTCCTGTTTGGACTAGAAGAAGTATCGTACTTCTTCCCTGCAAAAACGCTCTTCAGAACATTTTTTTGCTGCATCGTCGCCGCCTTGTCCCTCAAATTCCTCAATCCGTACGGAACACACAAAATTGTCATGTTTCAAGTTCGGTACTTGGTCGACTGGGAATTCTTTGAGCTTGGCAGTTTCATTCTGGTTGGTGTTCTTGGCGGTGCACTGGGTGCGTTGTTCATCAAGGCTTCCAAGCACTGGGCGCACACATTTCGTCGGCTGAAAGTGATCAAAAAGTATCCCATGTTCGAAGTCTTCCTCGTCGCTCTAATAACCGGACTACTGAGCTATTGGAATGCATTGACCAAGCTTCCTGTTGCAAAGCTGCTCCTGAATCTTGCTTCCCCTTGCGATGATTCGACGGATGCCAATCGGGATGAGCTCGGGTTGTGTCCCGATTCCATTGATGACATCCCGAAGATCCTCAAGACTCTGGTCGTCGCATTCTTGATCAAGGGGTTCCTGACTGTCATCACATTCGGTATCAAAGTACCTGCTGGTATTTACATCCCGTCCATGGTTGTCGGTGGTCTAATGGGTCGCATGGTTGGTCATCTTGTCCAGTGGCTTGTCTTGGCGGCGCCTAATTGGGCTATTTGGGGAAGCTGCGCAACAGCAGCCGATGGTACTTGCATCCAGCCAGGTGTGTATGGGCTGATTGCAGCTGGTGCGACGATGTGTGGAGTCACACGTCTCTCAGTCACGCTCGCCGTCATCCTGTTCGAGTTGACTGGCAGTCTGGACTATGTTTTGCCGTTCTCGCTGACCATTTTGGTGGCTAAATGGACGGCGGACGCCATTGAACCGAACAGCATCTATGTGAGTGGGCGGTTGTTTTTCATGTCTACTGTGAGTGACGGTCCGCTAACTTCTCACAGGACCTTTTGACTTCCATGAACGCCTACCCTTTCCTAGACAATAAGCATAAACCTGTTTTTACAGGCGACCTGGCTGATATCATTACACGCTTCCGAAGAGAGAGAATCATTGATATTACCAACTCACCGCTCGTTGCTGCGACCAAGCTCAGATCAATGCTGGAGATTCTGCACCGTGCTGGAGAGCTGGATGGTGGTCTGCCAATTCTGCGTCACGATATTCTGGTGGGGTTGATCCCGGCGCCAGATCTGGAATTTGCACTCGATCAACTTGAAGATGAGACGACTAGTTTGTGTCTCATGGATCGAGTACCGAGTATCGACGAGGATGAGGACGACTCTGTGGACCCTACTGACTTTACGCCGTATATTGACCCGGTATGTAAATTAACGTCGTCACGACACTGGAAACGCCACTAACTTTGGACCAGGCTCCTGTGGCACTTGACTTGCGCTCACCCACAGATCTTGTTTACGAATGTTTCGTCAAGCTTGGTCTGCGATATATTTGCGCTACCAAGGACGGGCGGTATGCTGGCATGATTCACAAGAAGACGTTTGTAAGACATATGCGTGAGAAAGAGGAGGAGCAAAGCTAGCATCCAGGGTCCAGGGGAAGACTGCTTGGGTTGTAAGATTGTGGCATGTGACCGATATTAATTATTGGGAGTATTTCTATTATAGCATTGCATTGCATGGGCCGAGATGAGCATTCTGAGATTGAATCGAATTATTTCCGTACAGAAGGCGGCGTTTTGGTGCATCTGAGGTACGGCGAGATAACAAGACCAATGCACAGGTCGTGATCGCCTTAACAGGTAGATTGGGAGGAATTGGTGAGGTGGACATAGAGGGACCGACTTCCAGACTGGTTTATGAATCGATGCTGTCTGTTCATTTGATCACTTGGCTGACCGGCTGAAATTGAGATTCTATCCGACATCGGGTATGAGGGTGGATATAAACGAGCAAACCCAAGCTTGGCGGCAGGCAGCTGGCTGTTGCGGCTTGTTGCTGGTAATCGTACGCTAAGAACGGAGTAAAGTTGGTGACTCCGGACGGCGTAGTGGAGCACGAATGATAAAGCTGAGAAGGTGACAGAGAATCACGAGGGAACAGGGAGAGGAAAGGAAAGAAGAAGCCCTTTGACGCGAACATAGGTTTCAGAGTGAGCCGAGTCCTTTTTCCTCACATAGGGAGTGAGTCGTGCAAGAGGAGTACGAGAGGTTGGCTGCATTGGTTTTGGCAATATTGAATCTTCGGCGTAGTTGCGGCGGCTTCGGTGGCCGTGGACCGCGTGATGGATCTGATGGAACCTCGATGGGCTGTGCTCCCCCAATCCAGGGCCTGGGGTCCCACTAAAAGCCTCCTGCGCTGCGTGGGCCTTGCAGCGCGGGGTTGGCTCTCCCCACCAAACGCCGGCCGTCCTCCGGCAGCCGGCCGACCGACCACCCTGCTTCCTGAGCTTGGTTATTATCTCCCACTCTGCAGCCTGGGCATTTTTTTTTATTTTTTTTTAGTAATTCGGTCAAAAGCCTGCGCCCTCTAGAATCAACCTTCAGTGCAAGTGGCTCTCCAGTAACTGTCTTACCTCCAAATCTACCCCACACAAAAGTACACCTCGTGAGCCGTTGGAATCCGTTCCGTTGAAACAAGCAAGTACGGTCTCGGTTCTTTAAAACACACACTCCTACCCAACCTCCACCTCTCCATTGTGTCTTTCCTCCTTCCTTGCCCCAAACCCTTTCCTCGCATATGTCTCACTGTCTCTTTTCCCATCTTGAAAAGGAACGCGCGGTCTATCGTTGGTAGCGAGGCGCGAAGGATTCACAGCATTTTGAGCCATCATCACCGTTTAGGTACGCTCAGCACCGACGCCTGCCTTCCTGTTGCCACCCTGCTGTCAGGGCTCACCGCACACCGCTGCCACATTTGTACAGGCAATTCGCTAATATCAACCTTTTTTCCTTCGAGAATAGTTACACAGATTAAGACACTCTTTTTCTGCATCATGGCCGCTACCATCAGAGCTGCTGTTAGTCGTGGGGCTGTCCCGGCATCGGTGCGCTATGCCTCGACCAAGAGCTTCTTCCCTAATGAGCCCGAGGCTCCCGTCGTAAAGACCGCTGTTCCCGGACCCAGCGGCAAGAAAGCCATCTCGGAGCTCGAGCAAGTTTTTGACACTCGCAGTGTCAACTTTCTTTCCGATTATAGCAAGAGCATCGGCAACTATATTGCGGACCCTGACGGCAACATGATGCTTGATGTGTATGTTGGCCTGGACGACTTCGTAGCAGAAATATCGAACAAAAAAAAGGCACATATTGCTAACACGCAGTGTACAGATACGCCCAGATTGCCTCTATTCCTGTTGGTTACAACAACCCCCACCTCGCCAAAGCCGCTTCCAGCCCACAGATGATAAACGCCCTTATCAATCGCCCTGCTCTGGGTAACTTTCCCTCCAGCGACTGGGGCGAGATTCTCAAGACGGGTATGCTCAAAGTCGCACCAAAGGGTCTTGGCAACGTCTTCACCGCGCTTGCCGGCTCCGACGCCAACGATCTCGCCTACAAGGCCGCCTTCATCTACCGCCGCCAGCTTGAGCGTGGCGGGCCCGACGTGGAGTTCACTGAGGAGGAGCTTGCCTCATGCATGAACAACCAAGCACCCGGCGCCGCACAGCTATCTATCCTGTCCTTCAAGTCAGCCTTCCACGGCCGCCTCTTTGGCTCCCTGTCCACCACGCGCTCCAAGCCAATCCACAAGCTCGATATCCCTGCCTTTGACTGGCCCCAGGCCACCTTCCCTCAGCTGAAGTACCCGCTCGAGGAACACGTCGAGGAAAATCGCAAGGCCGAGCAGGCTTCTCTTGACGAGGTCGAGCACCTCATCCAAAACTGGCACCTGCCGCCCGCCGCTGTTATGGTCGAGCCCATCCAGTCCGAGGGCGGCGACAACCACGCGAGCCCCGAGTTCTTCCAGAAGCTGCGCGCCCTTACCCGCAAGCACAACGTCCTGCTCATCGCCGACGAGGTGCAGACCGGCATCGGTGCCACAGGCAAGTTCTGGGCCCACGAGCACTGGAATCTCCAGGACCCCCCCGACATGGTCACCTTCTCCAAGAAGGCGCAAACGGCCGGCTACTACTACGCCTCCGGTCTGCGGCCCAACAAGGCCTACCGCCAGTTCAACACATGGATGGGCGACCCCGCGCGCGCCATGATCTTCCGCGCCATCATCGAGGAGATTGAGCGCCTCGACCTCGTCAACAACACCGCCCGCGTCGGCGACTACCTCTACGCCAAGATGGAGGCGCTCGCCGAAAAGTACCCCGAGCACTTCAAGAACCTCCGCGGCAAGGGACAGGGCACTTTCATCGCCTTTGACAGCCCCAAGCGCGACCAGTTCCTCGCAAAGGCCAAGGAGTTTGGCATCAACATTGGCGGATCCGGCGCCTCCGCCGTCCGCCTCCGTCCCATGCTGACCCTCCAGGAGCACCACTGCGACATCCTGATCGAGGCCATGGAGAAGATTGCCAAGGCTCTGTAAATATAGAGGCAATGCAGAGCGGTCCTCTTCTTTCTCGAGTATGATGCTCGTGTTTGCCGACTTTTTGCTTTTGTGTTGGAGTTTTTTGGTTTGTACCATTGTGCGACAATGGGACAGAAAGCTTTGCCCTTCATTTATTAAAATGCGGAGGAGAGAAAAACGGACGCATGGGCTAATGACTAAAAATTGTTTGAGCTACAAACTCTGGTATCCAAGTTGAAAGCAGTTTATATCTCTATCTATTTATTTATGTTGAACAAGTTTCCCCGGTTAAGAAGGGGTACAAAAGACAAAAAAAAAATATTCAGAGGGATGCAATTCAAGCAACCATGACGCCACCCAATGCCTGCTGGTAAATGCAAACAAGCCCGGAACATAATCATATCATCAGAAAGCAGAGCGACCGCGTTTCCTAATACCCCAATCCTACTCTCCAGACTTAGGAGTAGCAATGATATCTCCGACCGAGGGCAGCCTCTCGGGCGTGCTGCCTTTGCACTGCCTCTTGGCCGATCGGTCAGGCTCCGGCGACAGTCCATCATGGGTGGCGGGGCGAGCATCCTGCATTGCCAAGGCCGGCGTCAAAGGGGGCGGGGAGGCGTGGTGCACGTTCTGGTGCTGTTTCTGGTGCTGGTGCTGGGCGTGCTGTTGGTGGTCCATGGGCGGCGGCGGCGGCATCGGCGGTATCAGGAACTGCGGTGGCGGCCGCATTAGCTGCTGCGGCAGCAAGGGCTTCGGCTCCTGCCTGGCCCGGTCCACCCTAGACGGACGTCCGCGCTTCTTAGGCAGCGGCGACGGCCTGGATATCTCGACGGCTGCCTGCACGGGCGTGGCGCCCGTACTGGTGGTGCGCGGCACGGCCATGAGGGACGTGGCCGACGGCGCCGGCACGATGCCGATTGGTATCCGGCGCGGCGGTATGGAGGATGCCTGGAAGGATGGTGTTTGGGGCGGGTGGATGGACGGCTGCAGGGTAGGCGGCGATCGCATGGCCTGGCTGAAGGATGTGTAGTCTCCAACACTGCCGCTGGAGGACATGTGCTGCCGGCCGTTATCAGGGCCTGAGAGTTGATTGGTTGCAGCCATGCATTCATTCAGGTTGCGGCCTGAAGAAGAAAAGAAGAAGATTAGCGACATGGGATAAGAGAGGTAGCAACGGCAATCAGTAAGTATAGCACTTTACCTCGAGGTAGCTGCATGTTCAGCCAATCCGGTTGAATAGCATGACTTTTGACAAAATTCCCCAGCTGATGGACATCTACCGAGCTAGTCTTTATCATCTCCGCAAGGACAAACCTCTGCAAGTGACAGGTATTAGCTCTATGCAGAATTCAAGGGGTTTGTCTAGGACAGACGCATGCAGCGCGGCTTACATGCTCTTTGTCCGTAAATGGGTTATCCATCTCCGCTAGAGGGGTTTCTGTGACTGGACAGAAATTCTCCAACAGCGACAGAAAAATAACCCGGGAGAAACGACGTGGATTTGTCGGTAGCGAGGCATCGGGAGCCAGATAACAAACTGAGGGAGGCGATTCGGGCGTGTTCGGCGGGGGGGGGGGGGGGCAGAGCGCGTATGGGCGCCGTGCGGAAGGCGCGGAAGTGGCAGCAGAGCCGAGGAAAGAAGAAGCTGAAGAAGGTCGAGTTTTTTTCTTCTTCTTCTATCGCCACGGCGTCGGGTTCATTTGCTGAACTTGGCGAGGCGGGCTGCCGTTGCTCGAGTCAGATGCTTGCCGGCCGCGGCGCGGGCTGATGTCTGTCTGTCCCAAAGCCTGGAAGGGTGAGCAAACGACAACCTTGGCCCGAGCTTGTTTTTCCCTTTTTATTTCTCGAAAATCAGGTGGCAAGTCAAACCTTCCGAGTTGCGCCGCACTTTGTGTTGCCTGGTTGTGGCTGCCGTTTGGGGTTTGTTCGAGTTTTTGTCGTTGTTGTTTGTAAGCGACGCTGGCCTGGCACAAAAGTGGCGGCCGGCCTATTCGACTGATAAAATCGCGACCGGTATTGGTTTTCGACGAGCAGCCGTGGATCTCCTTTATCGAGGATCCGATATGGAAGAGCAGAGACAAGAAGAAAAGGCGAAGTGGCGCCAACCAAGTATGTTGAAATAGGGACTGGTTTGCGATTAGCCGCCCTGGATGGCCGGCCACTGATCGACCCCCCGTCACTTTGCGGTGCCAATAACAATCAAGGGTTTTTTGTTTTGAGATCGCTGGCCCGTCTTCCCGGGAAGAGCCAAAAATAAAGACTTGGGGGGAGCGGCCTATCAACAGCAGCGGCGGCGGCGGCGGCGGCGGTTCGCTACGGGGAGAAGTTAGAAATAAAAGGTGGACGAGAAAGAAGCAATATGAGACATGCACCGAAGCGGCGCTACCTGTGCATCAGCATCCAAGACAAATCGGCAGCAAAGGGTGAGAAAGGAAAAGAGAGAGTATGGAAGAAGGAAGCTGGCAGAGCGGCAAACCATTTACACTGGAGCGGCTGTGTCTGGATGGGATGGTACTTTGCACTCAAACAGGCTGCTCCCTCGCGTCCATGGGCACGTAATCTGATTGATCCGACTGACTAAGTAATGATCCGAGTGACTGAGTGACCGAGAGACTGAGTGACCTGCCCGCAGTTGTCCGTCTGCCTGCCGGACCACAGAGAGTTTCCTTCGATCCATGACAGGCTGGCTACCCGCCTCGATTAGTAGGCAAGTATAAGTATAGGTGTGTGTGTGTGTGCATTGGTGTAGACAGAGACCACACTCAGCAGTCGGTACGCAGCACATGATGACCACGATGACGGCAGCCCACCTCGTTGCAGTTGCAGTGCACCAGAATCCCCCCTGGCGCCCAGGACAGCGTCTTCTAGAGGGGTGTTGTCTCTCTGCTCCCACTCCCTGGTTGCTCTTCTTGCTGTCCTAGTCCGAGTCGTTCCCTGGTTAGTCTCCTCACCCGCGGGATCGGGCCTTGTTCCGGTGGTTGGTTGTTGGCGAGCCGTCCGCGTCACATGGGATGGGGTGTTCCCCATCAAGGTCGTCTCTGAGTGGCTGGGCAGGGCTTTGTCCATCCAAAAAAAAAAAAAAAAAAAAAAAGACTGCTGATGCATCGCCAGATCAGCTGAACGCTTGCTTTAGCTCTTTTGCTCTCTCCTTCTCCATCTCTCTCTTTTGTGGAGGCAGCGAACGCACGCCACGCGCCAGAGGAGTTGGAGCCAAAATAACCCCAAGCGAGGCGCCCTCCCTTGTCGAGCTGGGCGCTTTGTCTCTCCATGGTGCGTTTTCAACTTAACGCTCTGCAAGGTACAACAAGACAACGCAACGCGATGATGCCTGTTTGTTAGCGTAATGCCTACTTAATTATGTATCGATGACCTCAGGGTGGCACACGCCCTCCCCCCCCCCCCCCTTTTCCCCAGTCTCTGTCTCTTTTTCTCCTCAGGGTCCCTAATCAACAAACAGGCAAGTCATCTCAAAGGCGGCACGAGGCGGCCAAGGAGTGTACTTCGTACTTGGTTGGCGCTTGCGCGAGACAGGCCTACAGCGCGTGCCACCTCCCTGTCAAAAGGCGAACTCCCCGGTTCTAGGTTCCGGTGCGACATCCTATTAGTTGGGGCGAACGAAACGCGCCAACCAGGCTAACTATTTCGGTGAGACGGGAGGATCTTGGCCTCCTATAACGACAGATCGACGACCACGGTCCATGCTTGTATGCACGGAGACGCCGCAACGGTCTGCCACTGCCTCGTAAGAGTGTGGGGGGGATTGGCACAGGATGTAACAAGGCGTGGCTAATGACCACATTCGCAGGTCCGGAGTAGGAGGTGATAGGTTTGTAACAAGTGACCCCCCACCCAGCTGTGCAAGAAGAGAAGAAAGGCAAGTGAGAAGGGGCGCTGTCATTTTCTCTTGTGGATGGATAGGTGTCCGCGTGGCCTTGGGTGTCTGTAACTTGTAAGTTCTATTTTTCTTAGACTCTGGCATCCACCACAGCTGGAGTTGAGAGAGTAGAGTCAGACTCGACAACGGCCGCTAGTCAGGATCATGGCTTTTGCTGCGGAGGAATAATAAGCGCAACAAGATTGACCGCCGAGAGAGGACGTGTCGGGCACCGTCCTTGTTTGATCCGTGGACGATCGCCTTGCTTGCTGATGGCGTGCACAGTCGTACCAGATGAGCGTTGACTGACGTGCAGCCAGGAATCCAGTAACTAATAACTCACTCAATAGACTTGCCTGACTTGGGGCATGGAATACAATTCAAAGCAAAAAACAGGATGGACAGCTACCAATGCATTCTCCTCGTTTAATAATGGGCTACTATTTTAGGGCAGCATCAAGGCCAAGATGGCCGGTTGATACGTCCGCGTGACATGGAATCTCTTCGTTGACAATGCGGTGGTCCAGTGTGGCATCCTTACCGGGGAATGGCACCTCGTGCTCTCAATAATTTCTGCCTGTCTGCTGCCGGCTTGGATGACTCCCACTCTACGACACTCTACGACTGCGCCGCCGGCAGCGCCGTACCCAATCAACAGACGCGGTTTGGCCGTCTCGTCTCTATCAGTAGGACCTGGTTCGCGCAACAGTGGATGAAAGGAAAGGAAGAGTGGGAGGTGGCGGCGGGTTGCACACAGGTGACATGACACCGCTCAGGAGGCTGGCTGGTGGAGATAAGAGACATGCAGCACGCAGATTCGCATCGGCTGGTGCGCGGGGCTGGCCAACTGGGTCTCAGCGTGTTGTCTTTTGTTGCATCTATGTCATCTATGTATGTTGGCGATGCGCCTCTGCTCCTTTGACTCTGGGGGCTGCTCGCATATGCTGATCCTTGGTGTGGGCTCTGTACTCCGTACGCCGTCATCTATTGGTGGCTTCAGGGTTTAATTATTAACGGCTTGCTGGAATGGGTAGTTGGTAAATAAAATAAATCTTTCGCTGATTAGAGTTCGGCATGACAGTACTGGCCCAGACCGCTGGATTAATTAATGCCTTGGGTTGGCCCAGTACTAATAATCCCGAATCCGATTTGTTGATCCATCCACCGTCCCTTCTATTTCGATCGACCAATGACGGACGATGCGATGGGAGGAGATGTTTTACTGTTGATTTTATAGAATCTTGTCGTGGTTAATAACAGACAAGTTGGAGTTCCAAGTTACCGCCAGACTGCTTACGTGTGCTTGTTTTATTGTCTTCGGCTATAGCGGAACATCAGGGATCGAGCGGTAGGCCTACACCTACAGCTTTCGGCGTTACACTGCGCATCCAGGGTTGGCAAGATGTGATGCTTGGGAAACGAAACGGTGGTTCAGTTGGAATTCCATGTAGATGAATGACCCGAAAATGAAATGAGCGAATCAACGGTCTGCTCTTATCCTTCTTCTTCTTCTTCTTCTTCTTCTTCTTCTTCGCTTGATGATGCGATGGCTGGCTGTGCACGAGCCGCTTCACAAGGACGGCCATGCGAATTTCAGTTGCTCCCAGTCGCTAGAACAGAACAACGACGAACCTACCCCAGCTTTTTGGCCGGCCTCATATTGAAAAACGCGCCTCCCCTTGGGCTAATTCCGTGTTTTATCGTCAGCTCGTGCCGCGACAAAACGAGGCGCGCCATTGACTGTCGACTCGGTTGAATTAAATAGGCAGGCAACTTCTGCACTGCAAATAAAGCCTGCTTGCTCCGCAATACATACCTACATACAGTACAAGGTTAGCAGCGAGTGAGCGCCGTCTGCATCTCTCAGCCAAGCTCGGGTGCTAACCTCAGTTAGCGAGTTTTGAATCCCCTCTAGACTCCAAAACCGCACACATTGATTCATCGCCTCCTGCAACGCCCTTGCGATCCACCTCTCCGCCACCCGCACAACAGGATTCATTTTGCTGCGGCATCGACTCCTTCTTCACATCGACGCGACTACGCTGGCAGATTGCATCCCAATCCCATTGCCATCACCCTACCGTCCTTGCCGTCTCCAATCATTCATTCCCCTTGTCAATGTGGTCATGAAGGATGACGAGAACGCGACGGCCAGGATGCAGAAAGTAAAGCTGGAGGACGAAATCAACGGCGATGCCGCATCGCAGCAAACCGACCCAGCCGCGGCCACCGTTGCAGGCGCCGCCAGGCTCGTCAGACCCCAAGGCTCGCCGTCGCCCTCGACTGAAGGCGGAAAGTCGCGAACCGATGGAAACGCAACCCCCAACTCGACGTCGCGCCCGCGCCTGTCGCGCAAGTCATCGCGCAAGGCCACACCGACCCGAGACCCGACCCTCTTCGACAGCCTCCCCAACATGACCGCCGAGGCCTGCAGCTCCTTCCAGGTCATCACCGACTGTCTCTACGGCTCCAAGCACCTGGGCTCGACCGAGAACGACGCGTTTGACTGCGATTGTCGTGAAGAGTGGCGTGAGTTGGCCCACCTCATACCCTACCCTGGCGTTGTCTTTTCCCCCCCAGAACGTCAGGATACGTTGAAGCCGTGCGGCTCGGCGAGCGTGTTTTGCTGACCGTTTTCATTTTGACCTCCTGTAGATGATGGCCTCAACATGGCGTGCGGCGAAGACTCGGATTGCATCAACCGCGCAACAAAGATGGAGTGCAGCGAAACCGCGGGCAACTGCGGGGGCGGCTGTCAGAATCAACGCTTCCAACGAAAACAATATGCCGACGTCTCCGTCATCAAGACGGAGAAGAAGGGCTATGGCCTTCGCACCGACGCCGATCTGGTCGCCCACGACTTTATTTTCGAATACATTGGCGAAGTAATCAACGAAGCCACGTTCCGACGGCGCATGCTTCAGTACGACCATGAAGGTATCAAGCACTTTTACTTCATGTCACTGAACAAGAACGAGTTTGTCGACGCGACAAGAAAAGGCAACCTCGGCCGTTTTTGCAACCACTCGTGCGCCCCCAACTGCTACGTCGACAAGTGGGTGGTCGGTGACAAGTTGCGCATGGGCATCTTTGCGCTGCGCCCAATCCGCACAGGCGAGGAGCTTGTCTTCAACTACAACGTCGATCGCTACGGTGCTGACCCGCAACCATGCTACTGCAATGAGCCCAACTGCGTTGGCTTCATCGGTGGCAAGACTCAGACGGAGCGCGCCACTAAGCTGCCTCCAGCTACGATTGAAGCACTTGGAATCGATCTTGGCGATGGATGGGACACAACAGTTGCGAAGAAGGCGCGCAAGAAGCGTGCCGACGAGGATGATGAGGACTATGTCAGCAGTTTGCAGGCGCGTCCCCTTGACGAGGAAGATTCCCGCAAAGTCATGGCCACCCTCATGCAATGCAAAGAGAAATGGATTGCCGTCAAGCTCCTGGATCGTATACAACAATCCGAGGATGAGCGTGTGATTCACAGTGTCATGCGCATGCACGCCTATCAGATCCTCAAGACGACTTTACATACGTTTAGTGATGACCAAAACGTCGTCTTGCAGGTTTTGTCGATATTGGACTCCTTTCCCCGTCTCACGAGGAACAAGATTCAAGACTCCAATATCGAGGCTACAGTCCAGGAGCTCGCTACATCAGAACATGAGGACGTCTCATCCAAGTCGAAGAAACTGCTAGACGACTGGAGCAAACTTGAAATGGCGTACCGCATCCGCAGGCGCAAATTTGAGCCTGGCACGCAGACTCAAAGCGTATATGAGGACCGCCGGGGCCCGGCAAGGGAGGGAGAAGCAGCTGCATCTACGCAAAACTCGCAGAATAAAGCTGCTTCCCAGCCCATAAACGCCCCGAAGGGGCCTCGCAGCAATATTCCACAAAGGAATAGCAACTTTCATGCCGGAAATGGCCCTCGCCAACGGCAACGCTTCAACCACGGACCGCTGCCACAAGGTTGGTTCTCTGCCAAGGACGCCGGTGGCAACATGTACTACTATGATAAGCAAGGCACGACGACGTGGCAGCGCCCTACGCTTCCGGCAGATCAGACGCCAAAGGTGCCATCCAAGGCTCAACAAGAACAGCAGATGATTCAAAACATCATCGCCAGAGTGACCAAGGATGGCACACCAAAGTCAACACCGCCGCAAGCGTCGCAATCGCAGTCTTCCGATACCCCGGGCAAGGACTCTCGATCAGAAAAGTGGCGAGCATTATCACAAGACAAGCAAATGAAGATTTACGAAAACACTGTACGAGCCTTCCCTCTAGGAAACTTATTAAGATTGTTGCTGACATTGCTACCAGGTTTTCCCTCACATCAAATATGTTCTGGATAAATTTCGGCACAAGTTGCCCAAGGATGACTTGAAACGTTTAGGCAAAGAACTGGCCAAGAAGCTAGTAGCTTCTGATTACAAGAATAGCCGCGTCGTGGACCCGACGGCCAAGTTGAACGAGAGGCAGGCACGCAAGATCAAGACCTACGTAAAGGACTTCTTAGACCGGGCCGTCCAGAAATACGCGGCGCAAGTAAAGCAACAGGGCTCCGGCGAGGGCAGTATTTCCGCGCAGAGCAGCTCGATGGAGCTCTCCGGCGCCGCCGTCGACATGGACAAGGTCGATGGCCCTGTTCTGAGTGACGCGGAAGTGGACGACTCGCCGGGTAGTCGCAAGCGCAAGCACGACGACGTGATTGACACAGACATGCCAGACGCGACCCCCACGGCGGACGGCCCGGAGATGAAGCGCCTCAAAGAAGCAGATGTGGGTGCGTCAACTCCGAGCCCGCCGCCGCCGCCGCCGTCGCCGCCACCTCAAGAGGAAGAGGACGCGGCCCTGACGGCGGAACAAGAGGCGCTGCGGGAACAGGAGAGAGCGCTGGAGCGCGAGAACGAGGAGGCTCAGCGACTGGCGGACGAGGAGGCGCATCGGACCAACGGAGAGCAGGAGCAGAACCGAAAACAGGAGGTTCTAAGTCACTGAGCCCCTTGCCTGCTTTGATTTCCTAGTTTTATTATCATTACAAGTTGGCTGGTGGGGAGGGGGTGCTGTACTTGGGAGCGCAAGTGTTTGTGTGTTTTCCTCTTTCGACATTTCCGTGGGCGGGTATTCTCGATTTAAAAATCAAAACAAAAAGTGTAATCAGCGCGAGAGGAAGAGCAAGTGGGAGGAAGGACGCGCGCGGCTTGATGGCGGGGCGAACTGGTTGTTTTTATTGTGGCATTTTATTTCTGTTATTATTATTATCGATACTTTTCTTGCTTCCACTGCCATTTCTCCTCGACTCGAAATCCGGCGTTGGTTGATCTGCTTGCATCCGATATAATATCCCCTCGGCGAGATGGATGAGGTTGGGTGGCGGGGAGGGGGGTGGGGGATTGGATATAATTAGCGGCGGGATTCTAATATCCTACTAGGTAGTCTCGGATATGCGCTTCAATTCACCATCATTACGGTCTGGGGGATGAATAATATGTAGTCACGAATGCAGCCACTGCATAGAAGGCCGGGGGGGGATGATGTAGGTAGAGAAATTGGCCGTGTTGATATGAACCCATGGCCCCAAACGCCGAAACATGCCTCCTGGTGCTTTCTATTTCTGCATCTTGTCCGACGGCGCCTAATCATCCAAGTCATCCTCACTCGACTCGCCCTCGTCATCGCTCCCCCTCTTTCGCTTCTTCTTCTTCTTCCTCCCCTCCTCCTCCAGACTCCTCCGCGGCCTCCTGAGCACATCCCCCCGCCGCACAAACACGAAGCTCCTCGCCGGCCGCTCCTCGCCCCTCCACGCGCCCTTGGCCTCGCCGCCGCCGCTGCCGGCCTTGCCGCTGCGGACGACGCCGAGGGTGCGGGCGTGGCGGTAGCCCGGGTAAGCGGCGGCGCGGAAGGAGAAGCTGGCGTCGGCCTGCAGGCCGACGTGGCGGGCGAGGTCGCGCACGTTCCAGAGGGTGTAGGGCTCGCCCTCGAAGACGGTGACGATGACGGAGCCGCCGGGCGCGAGCGCCGGCAGCGCGCTGCGGAAGAAGCCGACGAGCAGCTCCTGGTTGTACCGGACCTGTCGGTTGACGTCGGTGGACTTGCCGCCGACGTGCGGGAAGTTGAACAGGATGCGGTCGAAGCGCGGCGCGGCGCGGGAGAGGGCGGGCGGCAGCTTGGTGGCGTCGATGCCGTAGAGGAGGCGGCTGGTCTTGGGGGGTCGGGGGCGGTGGTTGCCGTCGGCGTCGTAGTCGGCGTCGCTGTCGCTGTCTTCGGGTGGCGGCGGCGGCGGCGGCGGTATGTTTGCCGGCGCGGCTTCGGTATCCTCGCTGTCTTCATGCTCATCACTGCCCCTGGAGTTTTCACCGTCACCATCATCGCCGTCGTCTTCGACTTCGTCGTCTTCCGTCTCCCCGTCTCTTGGATTCTCGTCGCCATTGCCTTGCTCGTCGGCTCCCTCCTGTACGATGTTCTTGCTCGCCTCAGGCGGCTTGATGCCGTGGAAGGCGGCAATGTTGGCTTCCGCAGAGGGGTATTTGGCGACCAGCTCGGCATGGTCCTTTTCCAGTACCGTGGCCGTGACGTGCCGGCAGCGATGGTGGCGGACCAGCGAGGCCGCGAAGCTCAGGTCACCCTCGCCGACGAGCAGGATGCGATCGTCATTATCGAACGGGATCGTTGGATTCTCGAGGTTGTGCTGCAACTGGCGCTGGCGCTGCTCCTCGGCCTTTTTACTGTTCAACTTATTGGGTTGCTGCTGCTGCTGCTGGCGTCCGCTCCTGGCGCCGCTTGAGGGACTGGCGGCGGCGAGTGGCTTGTCCGAGTGTCGGTTGGGGATGAATGCACGCGCGGAGTGTTTTCCGGGAGCGGCGGCTTTGCCATTGGCCTGCTGCTTCATGAGAAGCTTGCGCCGCTTGCCACCCATTGTCCTTTTTGTGGCGACGAGCCTGCCTGCCTGCAACTTGGGTCGTGGTGTTGTGGTTGAAGTTTGGTGGCAGAAAAAAGAGCGGTGGCGGCTGGCAGATTTCGTTCAGTAACACCAAACAACCGCCCGGGCTGGTCAACAAATACAAAAAGTGTTATTACACGCATACATACTTGGGCAACTGATATCCTACCCTCGTTGACTCTCTTCAACACTAGTCAGAGACATGATGCGGCTATAAAACTCATCTCATCTACCGATGCAGCAGCAATCCTAGAAATTCCCCTCCTCGTCCTCCCTGTCACCCAGCTCGCCTTCATCCTCAAATTCACCCTCACCCTCCGTTGGGGGATCCTCTGCATGCAGGTGGTAGACTGCCTCATCCTGCGGCTCCGGAAATGGCTCACCTCGCGCCACCAGCAGATCGACGTTTGCCCAGTATGCGGCCTTGGCAGCAGCCTGCCGCGCAGCGTACGCCGCCATCAGCTCCGGCCGCATGAAGCTCTTCCAATACGTGTACAGCTCTTCACGGCTCTGCTCGCCGTCAGGAAGTAGGCCGATACTGTCCAGCTTGTCGTGGTCCCAGTGGAAGACGCCGAACTTGATGAACGCTTGGAGCGGCAGGACGTGCAGCGGATCGTCACGGTGCGGCGACACCACCCACAGACTCTCGAATAATATGTTAATCAGCGGCCGCGCCCGCATCGTCCTCGACATCTCCACCATGCCGAACATGTCCCGCATGTCCCAGGTGCTGTAACAGGGCAGCTCCGCCTCGCAGTAAAAGCCCTTGTCCAGACTGCCCCGAGGCAGCCGCAACACGCACATGCGCGGCGGGAGCGGCCTGTCGCCGTTGAGCAGGAGCATCCGGTCGAGCTCCCCGGGTGCGTGCCGCGCGGCCATCATGCCGTGCCACAGGGTCAGCAGCGTGCCGAGCCAGGTCCGTCGGAAGAAGGAGAAGACGCCGCGATTGGCCGGCGGCGCCGACTGGAACATTTGCGCCACCCACGCCTGTCGCGGATCCCGGGCGGCATCTGTCAGCACGAAGTGCAGCTCGCAGAGCCAGAGGCCCATGATGGCGCGAGTCTCCTCGACCGGGTTTGCCTCGCGGTCGAGGTACCAGGCCAGCTCGGTGCCCTGATCGAGCGGGTCGCCTGGCCGCAGTCGGCCCTCGAGGGTCCAGAGCTCCGTCATGCAGCCCTCAAGGATGACATGCGTCATGGCGTGGATCTGCCGCGCGCGTGTCACGAAGCGCCGGACGAGCTCCGGGCTCGCCAGGCCCGACAGCGGTTCGCGCGGCACATGCGAGTCCAGGTGCCGCAGCTGCTCGTAGGTCCAGTGGGCCGAGTCGTAGGCCAGCACGTTGAAAGTTGCGTGCATCACGTTCCGCACCCAGGGATGCGCGTCGTCCTCGAGGACCATCTCCAGGATCAACGGGCCATGCGTGCGGAACACGGCCCAGAAGCGGCGACACGTACATGCCATCGCCCACAACTCCTCGACGGTGATGAGCTCACAAAAGACGTGCAGGATGATCTCCGAGGGCATCAGGAGCCAGTTGTTGCGCTTGGCTGGTGGTCGGATCCATACTACGTGAGGCGGCATCGCCGGGAAATATTCGAGAAGCTCGTTGATCCGAGAATCCATTCTTTGAAAAGTCGCGGCCAAGATGGAAGATTTGGCTTCGGTTCCAAAGAACCAAGAGCAGAGCACGCCCAGCTCTTTTAATACGAGAAGCGTGAGGGGTAAGCAAGAGTGGCGGACAACAAACAGGGCGCACCACTGCTTCATGTTACATGTATGTACTTGTGAGGTTGTGCATCGTGATACGAACAGCAGAGAAGCATGATTAGGGGCGTGATGCCGTCTTACTAATTAGTATTGTTGATCGAGACACGGCCTCGGGAAGTTGTTCTCTGCGGCATCTAACCCCCCGCCGCCGCCGGCACTCGTTAAACGAGCATGTCACCAGCAAAGCCAGAGCGTGTGGTACAGAACAGTGAGGCGGGACGACCGGATATTTGCTCATTTTAAATGGTGCGATTACAATGACAAGCAGTTCGGTATGTCTTGTGTGTGCCGTTAGTGTGAAACAGTTTACACGCAGCCAAAATGACAACGATTGAAGCAGCCACGAGTTACGACAACCGTTGATAAGACTGAATCCCATTTTCTTTTTTTCTTTTCCTCTATTAAACGTATTAGTCTTGCTGGGTAAACCCGCACCCACCCCCCTTTATTCCCATGCTCTCCCCATACATGTCATTGCACCACGCCTGCACTACGTTTGGCGTTGACATCTTCCACCAGTACGCTGGCAAACGATCGATCCATTGTTGGCGCGCATCCGGTGTCAGCAGTGCGAGCCAGTAGTCGAGCAGCCTCGGGTGCCAGATAGAGGGGATCCGGCTATCGTCACCGTGAACGAGGCCTAGACTGTACATCCGCCACCGGTCCCAGTGTAGCACGCCAAGATGCGCGAACGCGGGCGCCGCCGTCGTTCCCGCCGACAGGCTGAGCAGGAACTTGTATCCCTCCGTCTCCGGCCTGCTTTCCTGCATGTCCCTCCGCTCCTCCCGCGACATTCCTACCCAAGGGGTCAGGGGTGCCGTCCCGCAGCCGATTGCCGCCCTGTGGGCGCGCTCCGCGTCAGCTGGCCGCAGCCGCCGAGGGACCGGTATGGAAAATGGCAGTTGTGGCAGAGTAGGGGCTTCGGGCGGGTTGTAGCCCGCTTGGGTATTCTGGTACAGCGCGTCCAGGCCGTGTTGGATCGTCCAAAAGGTGCCCCTCCAGTCGTGGTGGAAGAAGTGCTCCAGCTGAAGCCTGTCGACGGGCATGTCGGCCAGCTCCGGGCAGACCTTGCCCCGCGCTTCCGTCAGCAGATGGTGAAACTCGCACAGCCACAGGCCGTGGATCATGCGCAGCTCCTCCGTCCGCGACGGCGGCTTCAGGAACGGCATCGCGTCGACGTGCGGCGGCGCGCGGCCGTGGCAGCTTGGGAACCACGACTTCAGCCGCATCTCCGGGTACAGCATCGGGAACGGGCGCAGCGTCGGGGTCTGGGACCCCTCGTCGTCGTCTGCCAAGGCGATGGCGCGGGCCAGGCAGTCGTCGAGGATGACGTGCGCAAGCCCGTGGATCCGGCTGGCCAGGGCCATGAAGTCGCGGACGGCGGCGGCCGGCACCTGCCGGTCGAGCGGCGGCGGCGGCAGCAGCGGCGGGAGGTACGTGGGATCGTCGACGGAGAGCACGGTGTGGATGGTCATTTTCGGCGCGTCGATGCTGCATCGCAGGTCCCAGACGGCGCGGATAACGGCGACGATGCGGTCGGGGATGGTCCTTCCGAGGACGGACTCGAAGATGAGCACGGCGTGTTTGTTGAAGATCTCCCAGAGACGGCGCGAGGTGCACATGAGCGCGCGGACGGCGTCGATGCTCCCGGCCTGCAGGTAGACGCGGAGGAGGAGGTCGTCGGAGAGCAGGAGGAGGGTGCGACGGGCCGTTTGGCGCTGGTTGGAGCGCGAGGAGGGGTCGTTGCAGGAGGTTCGGCGCTGGTGAGGGAGCAGGCGGAAGCCGTGATGGGAGTTTTGCGGCTTTTTGGAGGGCGGGAGGCTGATGTGGGGAGATTTCCGCTTGTTGCGGCCGCGATGGGAGGGTTGTCGCTGGTTGGAGACGACGGCGGAATGGCCATTTTGGCCCTGGTTGAGAGCCATGGACCGGGTGACGGGCATGGTAGGCAGCCGGAAAACCATGGACTCGATACGAATGATGGTAAACCTGTACTAGGATTGAGTACAGCGTCCGAAGGGGGTCATGTATGAAAGAGGAGCGGCTCGTCTTATATGGACGGGATGGCTCCGGTACTGCGATGACGTGGAGGTCGACAAAGTAACGACGTCAAAGCAATGTTGAGGCATGCCCGGGATGTTCGTTTTGAGGATTGTTCATCGCTGGGTGCTTGTGGAATTGCAGCAGGCAAGAAGGAAGGGATAAGGAGACAAAGGACGACTACAGCTGCTTGGAGCATTTAAGCGGACAAAGGGGTCTTTTTATATCCATGGTTCGTTACACGGTTTCATGATAAGAGAGTCGCGTTTAAAGACAACAACATACGAATGGGCTTTAACTACATGATGGTGTAACCAATACACAACTTGTGCGTGGTCGCACATGGGCGGTAAGCGTCCAAGGCAGGGAGACTACGAGGTTATGGTTTCTGGTAGAAACAGAGGAATAAGTCCATGACCGTCCGAGTTTCTTTCCTTTCTCGAGCTCGCTCTAAAGAATATTCTTGACAGTCTACTTTACGCTCTCTTTGTTTGTTGTCCAGTGCCTCCCCGTTGCTAGATGCCCTGTCGGCGGCTATGGCGCTCTCCATGGCGCTCCTCTGCCACTGTGGGTGAGGCCGTGACTCGAACGCTGGAGCAGTTTGCAGCAACGGGGTTAATCCTATGTACACTTCACCTCTCTGTCTGCCGTGGCAGCAGTCTACTGCATCGGAGCATGCATCTTGCGGATGGATACGGCGACGACGACGAGAATTGCCAATCCAGGAGCAAGCGGTAGTTTGGCTGAAAGATCATCCCCAGCCGCTGCTGACCTAATAAAGTTGCGTGTGCCCTTCCTCCCGCCGCAAGTTATTGAGCGGTTGGTTGGCTGGGGAGCGGACTTGCGCACTGTGGCTTTGGGTGTTGGGGGATCGTGGAGGACGTGCTGCAAGGTTTTGACCCTTGGACTTTTGGGCCGGCAATGCGGCGAGGTGCTTGATAGCGGTAGGAGGGAATCTACGGGAAGAAAAAGACGGGGGAAAAAAAAGACAAAAAAAAAAAAAAAAGAAGATGAAGGAAAAGAAAAAAATGCAAAAAGAAAATGCTGAGAGAAGGGTTCTTCGGTATTCAGACAAGAGCAGAATGAAGCCGGCACAGATGTCAGCTGTCAGCTGTCAGCTTCTTGGATCTGCCGAACGCTCCCACGTCGGTGTCACTCCGACCAGCCACTGTTGGGTGGGATGCGAATAAAGTTTGCGTTGTTTATGCACTCCGCTATGTTGAACTGCCTTCTCTCTCTCTCCTGTAGATCATTTTACCGACATTCGTTACAAGTCCCAGAAGGCTCGGACCAGAATAGACGATGGATCTAGAGGGGAGGGGGGGCGTGTGAACCAGTACTCCACTGGTAGTTACTGATCAAACAGGCAGTATATGGATGTCATGGGGCGGGCGGCTAACCATGATGGAAATTGATGGGGCTTGTCGGCGCCAAACAACTTGATGACAACTTGATGGCTGATGGGTAAGCTGGAAAAAAGTATGAACCAGTCATTTTTTTTGGCGCCCGTTTTGGCGCCCGTTTGCGTTGGCTCATGTTGGTAACCTGAGACAAGGCACGACAAGGCCTCGATCGATTCCGGATGGTCGAGGCCATGTGCCGCCGATCAGTTGCTTGAACCATGTTCACTTGTTGGACTGGTGCCTGGGAAGCGCCACCAGCAGCACATCCGCACAATTTTCCCACATTTCGTGAAAAATCTGCGAGTCCCAAAATCAACACTTGGCAATGACGAGTTTACCGTAACCGATTCCACCCAGTTTCCATCTTTTCAGCAAAATCCCCCTGTTTTTAGAAGGATTTCCTTCACTACCCGCCCCATCTCTCTCCATTGTGGCTTCTCCTCCACCCATTGTGTAGGTACAAATACAAGTCTAGTAGGTACTAAGGTACGTACCTCACTTTGTAAAACGGGACATTCTATAACCAACGTCGTGTAAAACTTGACCATCATCCGAAATACTATTCCAAGCCTCCATCATTTCCGTACTTTGCTTGGTGGCTGAACTAATGGGCGCGTGCGTCATCAATAGCATCAACTTTGTTGTTTAGACAATTGGACAAGGAAGCAAGGCCGTGCGTGCGTGCCTGGGCGAGCTAGCAATATCGCTTCACCGAGAGCTGCTAAAGCGGCGACGACCTCGCTCCCCTCTCGCTCCTCTCTCTATCTCTCTCGCCATCTCTCTCTATATCATCTCTCCGACAGCGCTGCGAACTCCGGACCAACTTCCCCCTCCCCCCTCCCAAGCCGATACAGGGGGGCTGCAAGCTCACCCGGTACCCCCTGAGTTGTCAACCAGAAGAGGGCAGTTGGCCGATAGAGGAGCCCCCCCCCCCCCCCCGGGTTGACACAAAAAC
>JANZYN010000192.1:0-33068 GCA_025583755.1 Cordyceps tenuipes
CCGGTGCTATGGATATCCAATGTCCCGAATCGTTTCCACAGTGTTGGGAGTCATCCACGGCATCCTGTTAGTAGATGACAAGCTGAATGTCCGCTTTGCTGACTCTGTGACATCCCCTATTGACTCAGCACACTGTGCACAAGCTGTTCCCTCAACCACCACCTTGCTGCCCGGTCGGGCGTGAGTTTGGCGACGCGTTCGTAGGGAGAGGTTGCATCTCAACACCCCCCTCAGCAGATCGTCTACGTCCCGCGCCGTTCTCTGGTCGTGGATCTGCAGCACCCGGCGCGTCTGCTCCTGTGTGATTCGCTGGGGTTGCAGCGTCATTGGACCACTTTGGATGGCGCTGGCTATTTGGGTCATTTGGGTCTGCGTACTCAAGATCAACATACCCAGCCAACGCGTCGTGCGGTCTCAAGCGAGGAATATCGTCGTCAAAGCATTCCCACTTGCCCTCAACACCACCCTCGATAGCCATCCTTTGCATCTGGAAAGTCGAGTACGAGTTCCAATTGAGAGAAACCAGCTCGCGGAGAAGGTACGGCTTGATAACAGGCAGCAGCCCAATCAGACCACCAACTACCAAGAGAAGTATCAGCCCGGCTCCATTGTAGTTTTTGTGATCCGGGCTGTAGATCTTTTGTGAGTCACAAATTCTGCGCCTGAGGTGCTCCTGGCCAACTGTCAAGGTGGGAAGCATGTTTTGCAGATCCGGGAGCGTTGGATCCTGGGGCCCGACCGCAATGTTGATCAGGCCAAACTGCAACTTGGCCAGGCCAATATTGAACCAGTAGCCGACTTCTTTCTTCCACTGGTCATTGGGAATCGGGTTTTGGAAGCCCGAGAATATTCCTGGATACTTCTTGGCGAGCAGCGCATCCGCTTCGAGACCGAGAATGACGCCTTCGATGCCGCCGCTGTTGAAGAGGGACCATGCTAGGCTGGCAATCGCCGCCGTCTGCCCAACCGAAAGATGCCAGTCTTTGGTGAAATTCCCCCAGTCTGATGTATCAATCGAAGACATGGGCTTTGTCCACTGCCCCGTCACGGGGTTTCCAAAAGCATATTGATCGGTGCAGCCAATTGCCGTGATCGGGTGGTCCGGCAAATAATAGTCCTTTACATTCGGCATGGATTGGTTGGTGGCCGAGAAGAAAGGGTCTCTGCAAGGGCCATCCGTCCCTTTGATGGGGATCATCTGGTTGTTGAGAAACACAATCGATACATCGGCATCTCTCCGAACAAAATCCTTTATGGGAGTAAAAGTTGAGGGAGCCGCAGAACCATTCGCTGCATTGCTCCATACGACACTGCAGGCAGTCAGCAACTGTGGAAAATGGTCTCTCATCCTATAAAGAACGAGGTCATTGTTTCTAGCCATGACTCACTCCACGTGGTATGCCGGCTTGGCAACGCTTTCATAGTTGCTCACCATGTAGGTGTAGTTCTGGCCGCGGGATGGACCAAAGTAAACGCCCGTGAGCACCTCATCTTTCATGGCGCCCGGAGTGGCCACGCTGAAACGGTCTACGTCCAGCGGCGCGCACGTTGTCGTTCTCTGCAGCTGTATCCTGTCCTTTGGTTGCGCGTTGATCCCAAAGTGCACATGCGAGTCCAGTAGCGCCGTCTGCCACTTGTACGCGGGATACTGGTTCTTGTACAGGCAGGCATCGGCCGAGAACGGGCACGGGGCTCCCATAACCTCCAGCTTGTCCAGACGGCGCGTCGGGAGGTGAAAGTCGCACGCGTTGGACGGCGCATCGCGGTTGTAGCAGAGGTCGACGTACGACACGGCCTCCTGCGTCTGGTTGACCAGCAGCGTGGTCGCCGTCGTCGAGGATGTGGTAAAGGTCGCCACCCAGAAGCCGCAGTCGGGCTCGCCCCGGATCAGCGCCTCGACGCTCTGGCTGTCGAGCATGGAAAGGGCCAGGATGAACGGCATGCCGCCGACGAAGAAGGCCAGGCTGACAAGGGCGGTCGCGGCCGCGGGGAGGAAGTTGCTGGTGCGGCGCCGTCGCCAGCACGCCCGCCAGCCCCATACCCTGTAGAGCTTCCAGAGCGTGGTGAGCGTGGCGAGCGAGCCGCCGACGTTGCGGAAGGCGGCCTGCAGCTGGTGGTGGAAGGCATCGCGAGCCCGTCGCCGCTGGCCGCGATTGCCGGCGGGCGCGTTGAGGAACAGCGCAAGGGCGGCGTAGCTCCAGAACCCGGCCTCGACAAAGATGATGAGGATCCCGAGGAAGATGTTGAGTCTGTCTGCGGCTTCCTTGCCCATGGTGATTCGAGACCCAGTCCAACGGCCGCCGTTCCAGTTTGTCCACAGTTCTCCTTGCAGGACATTGTCCGTATGGATGTAGACGTTGGAGCTTGTGCCCATGTTACAGGTGTATAGAGAGGCAGTATGAAAAAAGGCTTGTATATTATGAGATGGTCAAGTTGCTTGGACTGCTTCATTCATCAGTCAGCGGTCATCTGCGAGCTCTTTATAGGAGGCCAGAGGCTGCACAAACGCAATGCCATGCCCGACTAGTTTCGGGCTGACCTCCCAGCATTTCTCTTGCTGCTGGCATAGACACTGCCTGGTGGCGGATTTCCGATTACAAGCATCATTCTCTTGATCCAATGACTTCCCGGGCTCTTCTGCTACCTCGGCGCACCATGTCCGCAGCCTTCTAGACCAGTGTGGCGGTCTCAGAGGGGAAGAGCAAGTTGGGCACCGTCTTCGCTGTTTACATTTCGTCGACGTCTGTGATTAGTCTCATTTTTCAAAGTAAGGCGCTGGTTATGAATCGTGGTGTGCAGGTCAGGGTGCTGTGGCTGAAGTGGCTGAATGAGGCAGTCATCACATTGCAGATACGAATTTACCAGTTTTTCAGCAATACGACTTTGCTTGCGCCGATGTCTTAGTGCCACGCTGAAAACTGGGCGGGCGTTGCCGCTTCCTCATGTCTCAGTTTGAAGGTGTCGAGTTGAGAAGCGAATGAAGGATGTAAAGGTGCCGAGACGAATTGGAGGAATCTACGCATTCATCTCTTTCGCCCGACTTCTCTGCTTCTGTTAGTTCAACTCTAATTCTAAATAAAACTTGTTCATTAGCTCTCATCCCCGAATTTTCCTTGTTTCATTTTCCCTGAGTATGTCACCTTGCCTCCGTCCACCAAGCCTGTCGAGCTATGTAGATGACCAGCCACACGACTTACTTCTTACAAAGAAAATTTCTAGAGGCCCTGGATTTTTTGAGGTGGCTTGTAGAATGCGACTTGAATATTGCTATGGAAGCCAGTCTCGAACGCGGACCCTGCAAGAGTGGCGGCCGCCCGAGTATGCCTCGCCGCAGCGTTATGAGGCGTAATGTAACAACACGGAATTGGACTGCAAAGATGGACACCTTGATTAAGCGAAGCCATTTTTACGCGATATCCAACTTCAGAGTTATTAGACGATCCGCATCTCTTGGTACGGCGACTGAAATCCTTGCGTGACTTGGCCTCATAGAAATGTCTGCCCAGTGAAATGAAGTATAGGGTAGCATTGAACACAAGTACCCTGGACGGAGTTCTGTCCTGGGTTTGAAGTGCCTTGTCAGTACCTAGGGAAGTAGTGTCACCGGGCTTCCTGAATAATTACTCGCTTATGGCTAAGAGAATGCCTATATTTAAATATAACGGATAAAGATTCATGATGGCCCGAGTGCGTGTAGCATCAGAGGCTGACTACTATCTGGAACAGGTCGTGTTCTTTCCCAAGGAGAGAGACTTTTTATTGTAAGTTTTTTTTATAATTCGCATAGAAATTGTAAATATAAACAATAAAGCAGAGAAATATGTGAGCGCCCCAACTATTTGCATTTCCATTCTAATCTTCGTCTCAACTTCTTACACGAAGTTCAACATGAACGGGTTTGCAGACCCGCTATTTTTTTCGACGACCTCCGTCACCAATCTCCCAACCTAAAGCTTCTTGCTCCCATCATCCTTTGATTTTACAGCAGCTATCTTCACGCGTCATTTGGGGGATACCACTGGAGGCGAACAATGAAACTACAATTGCAATGAAATCAAGCAGCGTCCAAGGGCCCGTTCGCAGCGCCATACGGTCCCGCGGCACTGCTACTGCACCTTTGCTCGGAGCTGCAGCAGCTTTGCCTGGACGCCATGCCGATGCTGCGGGCGGGAGGCGGCCGACAATAGACCCCAACACGATACCACGATGCCCAAGAAGTGCGATATGGCTCTTCTCGACGTTTGCGCCGAATCAAGCCCCGGCGCCGCTTCCAAAGCAGATTGAGAGATCCGCGATAGGAGCCATTGCACGACGTGCCCGAAAGCCCACGACCATGCTGACACAATCGACGCCGGATACGCCATTGACGAATCCAGACCCGGAAAATATTGAATCAAGCTGCCCGCCCACGAAAAATCCACAGGGAATCACCCTGTTACCAGCACAAATGTCGAGACACCGACGGCCATTCGCGCGCGCCTCGATGCCAACCGCGCCGGACGAGTCTGAAGATCCAAGTCTTAGTCTGGACAAGGACGAGCTTCTTTCACTTGTATCAGGTCCGGTTGTAGCTACGGCCGCCGAGATTTATGAAGCGCATCGAGATCCGTTCCGTGGCGGGTACGCCGCGCCAGATGGGCCGCATATTCGAGTATCCAACGCGAAGCAGGATGTTTGTTTTCCAACTCAGGAGGACATGCCCCGAATCTCTGTTTTAACACAAGCTGTCGTCGAAAAGCTGTGTATTTCCCTACGAAAACGACTACGGTATCGGGACCTGGTTCCTTTGGAAAGAATATACGCCACATATCAAGAGCTACCCGAGCCTCGCATGCTGAATCTCACGGCAGGTTGGCGGAAAGAGTTACTGCGAGTTATGGGAATGCCTACGAAACGCGATGCTGACAGCATGCTGCGCTACTTCTCGCTCGTGGCTGACGTCAAGAATGCTGGCCTTACACTCAACCAGCGGCAATGGAACTATGCGTTGGCCTTTGCTGCCAAGTATACTGCCAGAGTTCAGACAAGGCAACTTGAATCTGCGATGCGGTTGTGGTCCGAAATGGAGCGAGAAGGAAATCAACCCGCCAATGAAGTCACTTTCAACATTCTCTTCGACGCAGCGGCAAAGGCCGGCAGCTTTGCGCTGGCTGATATGCTGTACAAAGAAATGGAGACCCGCGGTATACCTTTCAATCACTTCCATCATGTGACGCTTATCTACTACTTCGGCCTCCAAAGAGACTCTGACGGCGTCCGAGCCGCATACAAAGAAATGGTGGAAGCCGGCCAGTTAGTGGATACAATCGCCTTGAACTGCGTTATTTCCGGGCTCCTCCGCTCTGGTGAAGAGGGCGCGGCTGATGATACGTATCGGCGAATGAGAGCTGGAGGAAAGGCTGCTCCCCAGCCAGAGAAGAGTTTCATGGTCTCCAAGGCCATCACAAAAGCGCTCATGATGCTTTCCCGAGTGGCCAAAGAACACCCGTCGCTCAAAACCAACCTCCAACGTGGCGTTCGAATATCTCCAGATCTGCGCACATTCAAACTCTTCGTGGAACACTACGCTGTCCGTGTTGGGGACCTAGGCAAGGTGGTCTACTTCCTGGATGAAATGAAGGCGCAAGGTGTTGTACTGCACCCGACCCTGTTTCTCGGAATCTTTCGAGGATTTTTCCTTCATGGTGGCCATCCTGGCTCAGACTGGAGCGAGCAACGCCTTGACAGTGTTGTGAACGCATTCTATCAGGCGCAGGACGAGATGGGCGAGCAGTTCCGGATTGACAAATGGGCCGTCATTTGGCTTCTCAAGGCCATCAAACGGTGCTGCTCTCAACAAAAGCTAGAAAAGGCCTTTGACGAGATATCCTTGCGTTGGGATGTTCCGATGGAGCGCCGTCTGGAACTCCTTGCCATCTGCGACAAGATTGTTGGCCGGGCTGATGATATTTCGACCTGGCGTATTTTTGAGAGCACTGCAAAGCTCAGGCAAATGATGGGGGATCGAATTATCCAATAGGCGAACAAAGACGGCCAGACCATCCTGTATATATACTTGTACATTTTTTGTAATTTTATGCCGTCCGAGTCTTTTAGTAGACTCGCCGCCATCTTCTTGAATACCACGACATGTAAATTCACAGTGAAATGAACAGTTTCCAAGTTCATCAACAAATGAAATTATGTTACAGTCGGTGCATGTGACTGCGACGAGTTCTACCCGATCTTCTTTAATCACAACTTGTCCGCCACCTCATTGCGTCCTTCAACTTCCCATGGGAAGAAATCAGAGACATCCAACCAATTGCGCTATTTCTTGGAGTCGTTTAAGGATCGGCCTTGTAGGTTTGGTAGACTGTGAGTACTGTTAGCGTCACGAGCTTCCAGTCAAGTCACGCTTCTGTATTTCGCGCGCGAGGACCCTCTTACCGGCGATGCCAAAGGGGGCGAGAAAGCCAGTGGCCATGAAGCCCCAGAAGCCGATGGGAAACCACTTGCTGTGAGGGTTGAAGGGCAGGTTGGAGTAGGCGCCGTCGGGGTAGTGGTAGGGCGAGGACATGCGAGCGCGGGTGGCGTGGAAAGCACGGCGGGAGACCAGAGTGGTCGTGGTGCGGGCGGCGGCGCGGGTGAACATCTGCAGAACCTTCAATTAGCTCGGGGCGGCCTTTTGGGAATGCATTGAGCGGGAGAGGCGGACTTTGACTGATGGAGTGGCGAGCTTTGGAGTTGCGATACCTTCAACGTTCGGGGAGAGCCGTTTCGGCAGAGTAAGTAAGCTGGTAAGAGGTATAAAGACAT
Organism: Cordyceps tenuipes; assembly: GCA_025583755.1. Lineage (NCBI taxonomy): Eukaryota > Fungi > Ascomycota > Sordariomycetes > Hypocreales > Cordycipitaceae > Cordyceps > Cordyceps tenuipes. The sequence continues at coordinate 6,799 of JANZYN010000192.1, forward strand.
TGGTCGGCATTCGGTCACGTGATTATAAGGCCAGAAAAGGTACGTACCTTGACTCGTAAAATCTCGATGGGTCACACCGCTTGCCTAGTTCGAGAATCTATGATTTTTATTTATTCTGCCGCGCCGCCCACATTACATTAGTAGACGGCCATCTCGATTGCTCTGTTTTCTCTGCAACCTTTTTTCTGAAGGAACTGCGTGTGTTACCTTTACCCTGTTTCCCTTGAGATTCCAGGACGGCAAATTGGGCTTGTTTTTGCTCTGCAGTCGCTCTTTCAAGCTCGATCGCCCTTGCCTTGACGAGCAAAAATCTTTCAGCCGAGTTGCCCAACCGAGGGCAACTTTTATTTTCCCCTATCCAAGTCACACATAGTTGGAAAGCTTAGGTGAAGCCACACACCTCTGTCCAACATGGATGAAATGTTCGATGTTTTTGAGGGGAACGCCGACCCCGCGAGCGCGAGCGAAGACGAGAGAGCACCGGCCAAGCAACACAAAGACAAGACTAAGAAGAGAAAGGCGGACGAGGCGATGAACGGAAAGGGTGCGACGGCCCCGAAGGAGTCTGCCACCGAAGATACAGAAATGGGCGAGACTAGCGATGCCGCTTCTAAGGACGGAGAGGCAGCCAAGGAGGACGACTCCGACACGCCAAGTCAGCAGGACAAGAAGCGTCGCAAAAAGGGCGACGTCGCCGTGCCCGTCATGGCAGACAGCTTCCAGACGGCAGAGTCGCGAGAAGTGGCTGGAGCCCAGATATTTGTCCCACAGGACTCGTCCCTCATTTTGTCTCATAATATCCAGCACCAGGTTGCACTACCGCCAGACCTGGACTACGAATATGTCCCACTCTCCGAGCACAAGTCGCCCGCTGAGCCTGCGCGGACTTACCCATTTAAGCTGGATCCCTTCCAAAGCTTATCCGTTGCTTCCATTGAGCGTGATGAGAGTGTCTTGGTCTCGGCCCACACCTCTGCCGGTAAAACGGTCGTGGCCGAGTACGCCATCGCGCAATGCCTGAAGCGCAACCAGCGAATCATCTACACCAGTCCCATCAAGGCTCTGAGCAACCAAAAATACAGGGACTTCGAGGCCGAATTCGGCGATGTCGGTCTAATGACTGGTGATGTTACCATCAACCCAACGGCTAGTTGCTTGGTTATGACGACAGAAATTCTGCGATCTATGCTGTATCGAGGTTCGGAGATTATGCGAGAAGTCGCGTGGGTCGTCTATGACGAAATTCACTATATGCGCGACAAGACGAGAGGTGTTGTCTGGGAGGAGACCATCATCATGCTGCCTGACAAGGTTCGATACGTCTTTCTGTCCGCCACCATTCCCAATGCCTTCCAGTTTGCCGAATGGATCGCCAAGATCCACCATCAAGCCTGCCACGTTGTGTATACCGATTTCCGACCTACACCACTGCAGAATTACTTTTACCCTTCCGGCGGCTCTGGCGCGCGCATTGTTGTCGATGAAAAGGGCAACTTCAACGAAGACAACTTCAATATAGTAATGAAGGAGGTCGGAGAGAAGAAGGGTGCCAACTCCAACGACATTAACGCTAAGCAAACAGGCAAGGGAAAGAAGAAGAAGACGCACAAGGGCGGCAGTGCCGAAGAGGGCTCGGACATGGGCAGAATTATTCGCATGACGATCCGCAAGAGCTTCAACCCTGTTATTGTTTTCAACTTCAGCAAGCGAGAATGCGAAAACATGGCCATCAGCATCTCGAAGATGAGCCTCAATGATGATTCAGAAAAGGCCCTGGTCAAGGGTGTCTTCAACAATGCTATAGGAAGCTTGTCGGAGCAAGACCGTGACCTGCCTCAAATCAAGAACCTGTTGCCCCTGCTCATGCGCGGCATTGGTGTCCATCACTCCGGTCTCTTGCCTATTCTGAAGGAGACAATTGAGATTCTCTTCCAGGAGACTCTTATAAAGGTGCTTTTCGCTACAGAGACCTTCTCCATCGGCCTGAACATGCCTGCCAAGACCGTCGTCTTCACTCAAGTGACCAAGTGGGATGGTGTTAAGACCCGCCCTCTCACTTGCTCCGAGTACGTGCAGATGGCCGGTCGCGCAGGTCGTCGTGGTCTTGATGCGCGAGGTATTGTCATCATGATGATTGATGACCAGCTGGAACCCGAGACTGCCAAGGAAATCGTCACTGGCCAGCAGGACAGACTAAACTCGGCATTTTATCTGGGCTACAACATGATTCTCAACTTGCTCAGAATTGAGGCCATCTCCCCCGAATTCATGCTCGAGAGATGTTTCCACCAATTCCAGAATGCGGCCAGCGTCCCCGCTTTGGAAGGGGAACTCATGGCACTGCAGCAGGAGCGGGACGGTGCCACCATCCCGGATGAAGCTACTATCAAGGACTACTATCAAATTCGCCAACAGCTCAACGCTTACACGAGAGACATGCGATCGGTCATCCAGCTTCCCAACTACAGCCTCGACTTCCTGCAGCCTGGCCGTCTGGTGCAAATCTACAACCCCAAGGAGTCGCCGGACAATGTTGCTGGTGGGCTGGATTTTGGCTGGGGTGTGATTGTCAACCACTACCCACGCCGCAGCCCCAAACTTGGCGAGCCGGAGCACATTCCTCAAGAGTCATACATCATCGACGTGCTGCTCACGATATCTGCCTCAAGCGCTGATATTATCCCTGGGCAGCCTGCTGCCGAGATGCCTACCGGCCTGGTGCCCGCGAATGGAGACCAAAATACTATAAACGTGGTTGTCCCCTGCTTGCTGACCTGTATCAAAGCTATCAGCCAAATCCGCCTCTTCATGCCCAAGGAGGGGCTCAAGGCCGAGAAGGATCGCGAATCGGTGAATAAGTCTCTTGCTGAAGTCAAGCGCCGGTTCCCTGACGGCTTGCCCATCCTCGACCCTCTCGAAAACATGGACATTACGGACGAGTCGTTCAAGAAGCTCCTCCGGAAGATCGAAGTCCTCGAATCGCGCCTGCTGGCTAACCCTCTGCACCTGTCGCCACTCCTGCCGTCTCTCTGGGACCAATACCATGCGAAGACGGTGCTGTCAGAGAAAATCAAGACGAAGAAGAAGTCGATTGCCAAGGCTCATAGCATCGCCCAGCTGGACGAGCTGAAGTCGCGCAAGCGTGTGTTGCGCCGCCTCGGGTTCATCAACGACAGCGAGGTTGTACAGCTGAAGGCGCGCGTGGCCTGCGAGATCTCCTCGACCGAGGGCCACGAGCTGGTGCTCTCGGAACTGCTGTTTGACCGCTTCTTCAACGAGATGTCACCGGAGACATGCGCGGCGGTGCTGAGCTGCTTCATCTTTGACGAAAAGGTGGAGTCGACGGCGCTCAAGGAGGACCTGCAGAAGTCGTACCGCGAGATACAGGCCAAGGCGCGCATCGTGGCCAAGGTGAGCCAGGAGTGCAAGCTGGATGTCAACGAGGACGAGTACGCGACGAGCCTCAAGTGGCAGCTGATGGAGACGGTGTATGCGTGGGCGCAGGGCCGGCCCTTTTCGGAGATTTGCAAGATGACAAACGTCTACGAGGGGTCCCTGATCCGCCTCTTCCGCCGCCTGGAGGAGCTGCTCCGGCAGATGGCCCAGGCCGCCAAGGTCATGGGCAACGACGACCTGACCAAGAAGTTTGACGAGAGCCTGCAGAAGGTTCGGCGCGACATAGTGGCCGCGCAGAGTCTTTATCTGTAGTGCAATCGCAAAGCAGTGGCTAGTCGTGTCTGTAGGTTTTGCTCTTATACAGCGCTGTGTGGTGTTTTCCCGTCATTCGAAACCAAGGTATTATATGATCATAATGGAGTTTTTATCGGCATTCGGACTTTCAAACCAGAAGATTATGAAGTAGACAAGGAAGAAAAGCCAACAGCGGTCTCGGATGCTAGAGACCTAAAGTCGAAAGATTGGCATTTAGCATTAAGTGAAATAGCATTAGATGAGAAAACAAATCTTTTTTGTCGAAATGTCAGCTGGTAATGACTATAAACTGCCCATTCGTAGAGAAAAAGTAATACATGCTGAGCCCGGAACGCCTTGCCTGAATAATACAAAAAGAATTGCCACAAAATTAATCCATGTGCTCGCTCGGTTGCGCTACCGATCGCCGCCCATGGTCATGAAGATGCCGACCGTTAGGCTGAGGACGACGCCGGAGCCGACAAAGATGCGCCACTTGTCGCCCCAGACGTCCTGGCGCAGGAGCCAGGTCATGCTGCCGAGCGGGAAGAAGAAGCCAATCATCATGGCGCGGATGAGCACGTCGAGAACGGTGGACATGTCCGAGCCGTCGTCGTCGAGCGGGCTACCGCCGCCGCCGGGAGCGATAGACGGGGGCAGGTCGCCGGCGTTGCCGTCGATCCAGGCGTCCTCCAGGCGGCGCATCGTGTCCGGCGACGGCGGCGCCTCGTCCGGGGCGAAGCGCTCCGCGCGGATGGACGCGAGCTGCGTGCGCAGCGTCGCCACCTCGGACGTCGTGAAGCCCGCCTGCAGCAGGCGGTCGAAGCCGCGCGGCCGCGGCTTCGTCGTCGTCTTCCGCGTCGCCGCGGCTGCCGCCCCCACGTCGCCCGCCGGGGCGGCGGCGGCGGCGGCCTCCTCGGCGTCGAGCTCCGCGGTGGTCAGCTCGTCGCCGATGGAGCAGTTGAGGTAGACGCGGACGGGCGGCGGCGGCCGCACGACCTCCTTGCCCTTGCCTGTCGGGGTGGCGGGAGCGGCAGCAGCAGCGGGCAGGGGCTTGAGGACGCTGGCGAGGGAGGCGGCATCGGGGAGGATGCGGCCCTGGTAGATGAGGCGCAGGCGGCTGCGGGAGGCGATGCGCGCGCGCAGGGCGTGGCGGAAGGCGAGGACGGTGGTGGTGGAGGGCGAGGGCACGTCGGTGGTCAGGTCCGGCAGGGAGCTGGAGAAGCGGACGGTGATGAGGAGGGGAGGCGAAGACGGCGCGGCGGCGGCGGGTGTGGTTGCCATGATGCTGGCATGCTGGGCCGCGGGGAGGTGCGCGTGTGAGTTTGGTGATGTGGTTGTTTGTGTATGATCAGAGAGGGAGGAATGGTTGGACGGATATCGGATAGCGACAGCTTACGCTGGTCATAGCGACATGGAGCTCATACAAAGCCAAGTACAAGACATCTCAACACCTTTCGCGGAAGATAATAAAAGAAAACAACTTGACTAAAATGGCTGAATTCGGTAGTATTTAATTTAAATCGAATTCAAATATAATTGACATGACGGGAAAATCGATGCGTGTTTCACTCCTCAACCTTTGTATATATGTAGGTCGGCGCTTAACGCCAAAAGCAGCTTTTGGCTGACCGCCTGGCAGAATTTCTTCCTGTTACAAGCAACACTACACATACGTCCAGGCATTCAATCATCGTCTCATCTTTGCTTATTTGTTTTGTCGAGCGTGTTTATTTGCTTTTGCAATAGACCAGAGCTGTTCCACTTTCTTCTATCCATGCCCGGTGTCTTCCACATGCCATGCGGCGCATAGGACGAACCAAACACCTCGTTTGCTTCTACTGTGGCAAGCAAACCGGCCTCAAGTATGACGGCATCATCACCAACTTTCTATGCCTCTCCTGCGACGCAACAAACTACCTAGACCGAGTCAGTCTGCCGCCCATCAGAATAGCTTACTTCTTCCTACGGACTTGCTGACCCTAGCCCCCAGCATGGCGACATCACTGACCCGCCCGTCGCGACGGATCGCGAGGCCGCGGCGCCCTCAAAATTCGCTAGACCACAACACACCACCGCTACCGCGGCGCCCGACGTCGTCTTCTGCGAAATGTGCCTGAAGAACCAACGCCTTTTCACCGCCTCCCTCGCCCAGTACCTGCCCGACGACCCGTCTCACCCCGAGTACGAGGAGCTCGACCGCAACTACTACCGCTACCGTCGAAACCTCGAGAGGCGCTACCCGCAGGTTTGCGACGGCTGCGCCGACCGTGTCCAGCAGCGAATACAGCAAGCCGGCTATACGGCAAAGACGGACCACTTGCGCCGCATGATGGACAAGAGCCGCGGCCGCAGGTCCGGGGCCGGCGTGACGACCCGCAGGGCCGGCGCGCTCGACGCCGCCAGCGCGTTCGGCAGGTGGCTCTGGCGCGGCGGCCTCGCGGCGCAGCTGCTCTGGCACGCGCTGCGCGTGGTACAGGTCCTGGAACGGCCAGACCACGGCATGTACGACCCAGACGATGCGAACGTGTACGCAACGGCGGTGGCGGTTGCAAAGGCGGCGGTGGCATGGCTGCCGGCCGGGGACGCACTGATGCGGGTGAGCATCGCCGCGGCGGTCCTCTCATCGTGGTGGAACCCGTACTTTGTGCAGTTCTCGAGGGGCTTCACGCGGCACCTCCTGGGCTTCACGCGCTGGTACTCGTTCCAAGGCCTCATCGTCTTCCTCCGCGTCTTCTTCCGCAGCGTGCTGAGCATGGAGGGCGGAGCGGCGCAGTCCCGGGGCGCGCAGCTGGGCGCGCACATAGCCACTGCGGGCATCATGTGTTTGGTAAGTTGCATTGTGCCGGCGAAATGACAAGAAGCTAATCGCCCTAGATTTACACCATGGCCAGCAGATCCATCAAGGTAGACACCACGCCGCTTTTCAGATCCGAGGACAAGCCTTCAACGCCGCGCCGCAACATGTCGCCGGCGAAGCGCAAGGAGGAGGACTCCAAGACCTTCTCGGAGCTCTTCAACGAGGCCCTCGACTCGACGCCGCGCAAAGGCGGGCACTCCCCGTTCCTGCCCCCAACACCCGGCACGCCCAACTACGCGTCCAGCAGCGCCTTTGTCCCGCCCAGTCAAATAAAGCTCATGCAGCAGCAGCAGCAGAAGCGTCGCGGCTTCCACGACTCCGAGTTAGCATCCACGCCAGCCTTCCAGTCTCGCTCGCAGCAGGCGCCCATCCTCGATGACTCCGACGACGCCGACGCCATGGACTGGTCGCCGAGCCAGCCGCAGCACCGCGCGTTCCGCGACACCCCCGACCGCGGCGCCACCACGGCCCGCCGCCCCTTTGGCCAGTCCCCGACGCAGGCCGACGACCGCGGCGCCAGCGCGAACCCCTTCTGGTTCAAGGTGCCCCCCGCGCCGACCACCCCCGCGCGGCAGCTGCGCAACCCGCCCAACATGCCCGTCCTGCGGCAGAAGCCCGCCGAGCGCGACGACGTCTTTTTCAGCGCCAGCACCCCCCGCGTTGGCGGCGGCGGCGAGCAGCCCCGCAACAGCAGCCGGCCTTCCTCCGGCGGCGGCGGCAGCACGAGCTTCCGAGACCCCAGCTTCTTCGCGCCAGAGAAGCACGACGAGGCCAACTCGCTCGCCGACCTCCTCGGCGAGAGCTTCACCCTCGGCCACACACACGAACAGCAGCAAACACCACCACCACCACCACGACGACGCGGCGGCAACCAGCCCGCGCCCACCGCCTTCTCGCCCTTCTCCGTGCCGCGACATCGGCGGCGCGCAGACGCCGCCGCCGCCGCCGCCGCCGCCCGGCCGGTCGCGCTGCCAGTCCTCGCCGCGCTGCTGCCGCTGTGGCTGGTGCTCTGCGCCGTCGCGCTGCCCGCGCAGGCGACGGGCGTCTTGCGGGGCGCCGTGCTGGTCGGCGCCGGCGTGGTCGCGCTCAGCGGCACGCCGCAACACGAGGAGGAGGAGGGGCCGCAGCAGCGGTCGAGGCTTGTCGTCGAGGCTGCGCTCTCGGCGCTCGGCGTGGGCGAGCTGGCGGCCGTCTGCTGGGTCGGCTGGGAGATTTGGACGGCGGGCGTGGACGTGCGCGCGTACGGCGCTGGCGTGTTGGCGGTCATGCTGGTTCATCATGCCGCGAGGCTGCTGCATGGTTAATCAATGATGGGATAGGGGGGCTGTAGAAAGGTTTTGCAAGAGACAATGGAGTTGGGGGTTTGATTTACTGTCTTGGTTTACCCTTCTTCAATGAGACGGGCTTTCTTTTGGGTATATATTGGCAAGCGGGCACATGCATTGGTTTGCTTTTGTTGGGCGAGGAGAGGGTTAATCATCACATATACATATATAAGAACGCGAACAAAGGCTCCAAAGACGTGCTACCGAGCCATCTTATTCTGTTGATCCACGTCTCTTCCGCTCTGCGGGATCCCCGTTTCTAAAGCTATATGCGGCGCTACATTCTCGTTTTGAGCTTTCATCTCCATCCTCGCCACGTCCACGCGCATCGTCACCGACACCACCGCCGTAATCATGATGCCAAACGCCGCAAACAGCTGCACGCCGAGGTACTGGCCTCCCGTCGCATTCACGATGGCGCCGGATATCGGGGGCCCGATGAGCGAGCCCACGCCTTTGATGATGGATACCATTCCGAGACGAGTTCCGAGACGACCGAGGTCCGGCGTGATGACGGCGACGACGACCTGCGCGAGGGAGACGACGCCACCCGAGAAGAAGCCGTAGAGCACGGCAAAGGCCACGTTTCCGGCGGCATTGGTGACGCTGGTCCAGTAAAAGACGCTGGCAGACGCGAGAGCGCACACGACAGCGTACGTGTCAAGCGCTCCGACGCGGTCGGCGACGAGCGAGGGCACGATGCGACCGGGGATGGTGGCAGCGTTGAGAATGGAGATGAGGTACGGGAGTACCGGCGAGGATGCCATGCCGTGCACGAGGGCGTAGCTCTGGAGGTAGTAGGCCGGGTTGAAGAAGACAAGGTTGTTGAAGAAGATGGCCACGCAGTATAGGAGGTAGGGCCGCTCCGCAAAGGCAGCCGTGTCAATATAGAAGCGCCACGAGAAGGGCGAGATGGTGGGACGTGCACGAGGCTGATGTTTCACGCGCGGCTCGATAATGGCGAGCGCGAACAGGCACCACACGAGAGCGACGAAGCCCATGATGCGCACCGCCCAGCCAAAGCCGAGCCTGACCCTCGCCCGCTCAAAGATGAGCGGGTAGAGCGTGGCGCCGAGGCCGCTGCCTACAGTGGCCGTGGCCATGGCCGTGGCGCGACGGCGACGAAAGTACACAGGCACAATAGCGATTGAGGGAATAGCGAGGCAGCAGGTGCCGAGCCCCGTGCAGACGCCTTGCGCGAGGAGCAGCTGCCAGTAGCGGGTTGAAACGCTGGTGAGCATGAAACCGGCAAAGTCGAGGGCGGTACCAACTGCGACGAGAGCGCGGCAGTTACCCGCGTCGTAGAGCGGCCCGACGACGACGCCAATGGCCATGAGGCAAAAGACCTGTATGGAGCCGATCCATGATATCGCCGATGGGGACGAGTCCTTGAGGAGATGGCTGGCGTAGTAGGTCTGGAAGACGCCAAAGCTGTTCAGGAGACCACTGCAGAAGGTGTCAGTACAAGTACAACGATAGGGGGCTTAAGCCGTTATGGAACGGTTGCTATTACGCATACAGATGATTAAAGTACAAGGCGAATGCGGCCGCAACCTGAGTCCAGGCTAGCCATCCGCCATCGTCCAGTTCCGTGTCATCCGGCGGCGACCCGGCGCTCTGGATCTGGGCAGCCGGCCTGTGGTGACTTAAGCTCGCGACTAGATCGGTGCCCTCCTCGACACGAATCTTGTGCAATCGTTTAAGAATGACCATTCTCAAACGTGCATCACCCCGACTTTGATGGATGCATCAGTGAAAGCGCAATGGGGAAAGCCGGGGCAGTCGTGAAGCGGAATGGGTTTAGACTGGCGTGACAAGATATCTTGGCGTTGCCAGCTAAATCCTTCTACCATGACTGGGCTCTATTTCTCCGACACATCCTTCGGGATAATCGACGTGCGATGTGACGCTTGCATTGACGGCGAAAGTGATGCTGCTGGCTGAAACTGCGTCCTGAATGCCGTTGCTTGGGGCTTCCCAATTCCGGGGCCCCGTGCCACAGCTACCAGAAAGCGCAAAAAGGCCTGCATAGTGGAAAGCAGGAATTCATGTTTCCTTGGTCCAAAGTCTGATGGGTCTTGTATGCATTGCCAAAGATTCTTTAACGGAGCTGCCGCTTGAGGTTTCGGACCCGACTCAACAGCTTGAAGACTCGATCGCGAAAAACTCGGTTCTTCTCGGTGACGAATCGAGAAATATCCCGGCAAGCCCAGGGTAAGGGCACGCTCGGTCAACAGAGTTGGCAGAGCACGCGAGTGAAGGGCTGAAACCATAGAAACTTGGGACACTATATTTCTTAATGACGACGCGACTTGGCAGCGTCAAAAATATGCTGATGAACAAGTTGGCTCGGTAAACACAGTTTGGGAGGCGCAGAACTAAGGTTGTGTAGCGTCGTCCTTTGGAATTGAGGGTGGTGTTGCGGCTTGAGTGTGCGATGATCTGGTGTCCATTCTCTTTGTGGCAGCTTGTCGCGTGAGATGGCTTCGAGGACAATATGAAGATGGGAATTTTTAGGCCGCAGGAGAATGAATTGCAGAGTCACAGCCCGGGTTGCAAGGGCATTCGAGTTGGTGGTCGAGCAGCGTGTGTGCATGAAGCCGGCAAGAGATCTCCATCACGTTCTGTACTGCTTCGGACGGAATTGTGGCTAGTAGTTGAGGGACCAAGTAGAAAAACGGCTAGGGAGTTATTTTAGGTACTGTGAGGCAAGTTCTGCATGTCTCGTGTTGCCAAAGAGAACAGACTGGCTGGAAGATGCCGGCTGTCCATCTCCGAGCTGTCCGTAATTACGACATTGGCCTGTATGTACTTTGTACTGCGTCGGCATGGGTTGGTTTGCTTTATTATTATTGAGACGTCGCCACTGGCCTCGGACAGGGTATCGTGTGCTGTTCGGACTGGCCAGAGTGTGAATGGCAGTAATCAAAGAGCCATGTGAGTTCGAAGCGACACTGGCGTCCAACAAGAGCAGCCGCATTTCAAAGACTTATTTGATTGCGCAGATAGATGGAGCCAAACGGACGGAGGTCGAGCTTGCAGGGGGAAAAACACCGCAGTGGATCGGGTTAGAAGCCTGTGCCAAATTCGCAACTAAATTAGAGATGGCCTGATGGAACTGCGAAGCTGGCGATACCAAATGTAACAAAGGTGGGCAACGGATTTAGCGGATTTGCCGGAAGGTTCGTCGCACGGGGCAAAATGAGCTGCTTCTTTTCTAGAGGGCTGACGGCCGGCAATAGTTAGTAGCTAATACGTAGGTACCTACCTACTAGGAAGGTTTGTCGCCTTTTGTCTCGTTTGGTTGCTTCGGCATCTCGCGTTGTGGCACACGCTATGTAGATTGACGCTAGATTAGTAGTAATCCATAGCAACATTTTAGAAACAAGGCAATAAGGTCACCTCTGCTGGTTGCAAGAATCAAAGAGAGCAATCTCCATGAGGCTGCGCTCCGAGACGGACAGGCATACCCCGGGATTCTGTCCGCCTGAGACATTGTGCCACTAGCGTGGATTGAGAGGCAATAAATGCAGGATAGAGGATAGCTGACGGCCAGCCCCGTCTGCGTTGCTGGTCGGAGCATCGTGGTTGTTTGTTATGGTTGTTTTCGTTGCGCAAGCTGATAGGGCGAAAAGAAAAAGAAGGTGTCGGCTGGCGAGATCCCAAGTCCCAGCCCCAGGCAGGGCAGGCCAAAGAATATCTCCGACGAAAGAGCGATGCCATATGAGATTAGTGTTTTTCTCCACGGCGCCACACAGTGACACACACGACTTGACAACGCTAAAGACGCGCGACTTGACAGCTGGTTGTTGGAAATGACGGGCTGAGTGAATGGAACAGAACGGAGGTTTGGTGACCAAGGCTTGCGTGGCGCGTACGGCGCACAACGTCGAGATGACAGAACACGCAGCAGGACCGCCTCGCTGTGGCTGCCCGTGAGCCTTGTTTCTTTGGACAATGACGCCAGTCCGGATGAGGAGGGCAGATCCGCATAGTTCGATGATGTGGAGGGCTCTTAGCAGGGTTCGGGGATGTGGTTGATGGGGGAGCGGCCAAGAGCTTGGTTGGTTGCTTGTTTGGAGGAGGGGGAGGGGCGGAGAGAAGGAGAGTTGCAAAGAAAAGGTCGGCGACGGGCCGGCTGGTTCGTCTGTACTGCGAAACGGACTGCAGCCTGCTGCTGCAAGGCATGACTGCATCCTGCCAGCAGCCAAGGAGAATTACGGCGACACGGCAAGAATACGAAACCTTGTGCGTGAAAAGAGTTTCTTGCAGTCACTTTGTTTGTTTCATTTTCTGCACTGTGCCGATAGCCTCCCAAGCAGAAGCAGTCACCGGCGTGCCACATTCGTACTCGTCCAGCGCTTCCAACTGACTCGCCACCTAACGCGTGGAGTGGCCTGGTACATGTATCGTCACCACAGCTTTGTTGGAGAGCTAGGTACCCACTACCCGTGGCTGATACTTGCATCATTGGTGCCGATCCAGGGTCCCCGCCCGCATTTCTCGCCCACGCGGCCGCCCATTTTGCAGTGGCTTCAGCGCGCTGTGCAAAGCGTAAAATGTTGTCAACTTTCGTTCAACTCTTTCATGTATCTCGCTTCTTTGAACCATCATAAACATACATTGTTGCGCATCCTCGGCATTTAAACTATTTCCCAGGTATCTCGACCCCTTTGTACAGATATTTCCTCAGGGGGATACCTGACTGGGGTCAACAAGTACTTCATCCTTTTCCCACCGTACACGGCGCTTTCTCGTGGCTTTACAGGGGAGTTCCGCGTGGGCCACCTCCATCGCGACGTGCCACAGGGGCTTATTACCCACTGTGCCGAACCACAATACAGCGCTACGAACGCTAATCCAGCACTTTTTTCTTCACTTTCACGGTACCTCCCCGCTGTCCACTCTTTCACCCAGACGCCACCCAAGCCAGCCCGCTCCTGAGGTAGCTCACTAGTTGCAGGTTCGTCTTTCACGCGCGCTCCACGTCTCCCCCAAAAACCCTTGTCCATTAAAACCCCATCCTCGCCTTTCTTTTGTCCTCTTTGCTTCTACCATCCTTACCATCCCGCGTCAACAATTCTCTCTCACCGAGCTACACACGATCTGATTCAGCACTATTCTTCTCCCACATATAAACCGACAAGATGCCTTCTTTTGTCAATTTTATCAGTAACATGTCTTCCAATCTTTAGCTTCGCGCCAGCGCTGCACCTGGACTCTGAACTGGATTTCTCTTGAATCCAACAGTGCCCCTCCTGCACTCGCTTGACCCGATCATCAAATCTCCAAACGTCCTCGAACAATCTTGTGCGATAAATTCCCTTCCTGCCTTCCTACCTCGACACGATTCGCAACCTCCTCCCTCTCTATCTTTTAGCGGCCGAGACCTCCGAACCACCCGCCATCGCAGCATACAATGGCCAAACGTAACTCTCGAGTCTACGCTGAAGAGGCTATTTTCTTTGACGATTCGAGTTACGCACCCTTGGCATCCTCCTCATCGTCTTCCGGATCCTCATATCAATCCAGACGGAGTTCCCGCAGTTCGTTTAGAGAAGACATGTTTCAATGCGCCACGGAAATGGAAGAAGGATTACGCAATGGCGAGCCAACCAACGAATCAACCGCCGGTGCCAGCAAGGATTTCTCTCTTCCTGAAAAATCAGGTATGCAGACAAGACTGTCCCTAAAAAAAAGGTCCATCGCTTCTAACACCGCTCCGGCAGCCAAATTATCAACCCTGCTGCCTACTATCCACCAGGCGGTCGACTACCCTGTCGTACCCGTGGACGGTCGCCCGTCAAATTTTGGCATTGTTGTACCTGGTTTTTATCGCAGCAGCTATCCAAAGCAGCACGATTTCGAATTCATCAAGAGCCTCCAGCTCAAGACCATAGTGACCTTGGCCAACAAGGAAGAGTTTGAGGGCGAGCTGGTAGATTTCGTCAACGCCAACGGCATCCGCCAGGTCAAGTTTGACATGAAAGGCACTAAGAAGGAGGCTATCCCGCTCGATACAATGGCTGCTATCCTTCAACTTACCCTCGACAAGCGAAACTATCCCCTTCTCATCCACTGCAACCACGGCAAACATCGCACTGGCTGCGTTGTTGCTGCCGCCCGCCGAGTCGCCGGCTGGGAAGTCAATCCCGCTTTGGACGAGTACAGGACATTTGCATCTCCCAAAGTCCGCGATTGCGATATCGATTACATCAACGCCTTCCAATCATCGCTGATACCGAGAGTCGAGGATGAGATTGGTTCATACAGTCCTGTCCGGTTCGGAACCTTTGTGCGTACGCTGTTATTCTCAACAGTCGTCGTTGTAATATGGATCGTATCCGGAACCCAGATGGCATCGACCACCCCTGCGCCTGAAAACTTTTGACCGCAGGCGACAAAGACGAGACCATGTACTCATCTGCCCCAGAGCGATGCCACTCAGAAAGACAATTCATGCCTTGGACGGGCACCTACCTGGCTACAGACACTCCCGGCGCGAGCCGTGTGGATGGTGCTTTGTGTTAGACTTGCATTTTACCTACTTCTCATAGATTCTGGCGAGCGGGGTTGTTTCGTTTTACCTGTTTTCATTTTCCAGGTTTAGAGAGGCGGGAGACACAAACATTGCCGAGGGAATACATCAAGAGCTGAGGCTCCCTCGCTAGGCAATCATGCGATCATGGGCCAGACTTTCAGACTTTGGCTGGTTATTTATTATTTCTTTTGTGGGATTTCTGGCGTTTAGTTTTCTTTTGTTACAGACTAGCTTAGGCCACTGGAGTTCAATAAATGAAATATGGTGACACTGTTCCCCTTGATGAACTCTTTACAACTGCATACGTGACGCTTCTGTCCCTGAGTTGTGCGTCCTTGTGCAATCCAACTTGCTACTTGCTGATCTGGCTCAGGCCAGGTGAGTTGTGTTGAACAGCCGGTTGCCAGTATCAGTACCCTTGGTCCCCGTAAACTTGTTGCTCGACAACCGCAGTGCCACCAGCTTCACCCCATGTTCCTCCAGCATCGTTCGCAAGACATGGCCCTCCGCAACCGATTCCTCCTGCACAACTCCCGCCACGACAACCACATGAACGAGGCTGTCCTGCTTCAGCCGCGTGACGTGGCTTAAAAATTCCACAATGCTCTTGCCGCTGTTGACCACCGAGTCCACGAGAATCAGGTTCTTCTGACCTCGTAGGTGGTGATCCTTGACGTCGTCCGGGCGGGATGTGTGTAGGAACATGGCATTGGGAAAGACCTCGCTGATTCCCAGGGCCATCGGCTCCCCGCCGCGCATGAGAGCCGCGATGGTGGTCTGCGCTTCGTGAACCAGGCGGAAGCCTGCGGTCTGGTGGCCTTGCACGTGCGGCACCTCGATTGC
This sequence comes from Cordyceps tenuipes, assembly GCA_025583755.1. Taxonomy (NCBI): domain Eukaryota; kingdom Fungi; phylum Ascomycota; class Sordariomycetes; order Hypocreales; family Cordycipitaceae; genus Cordyceps; species Cordyceps tenuipes. The sequence goes on from JANZYN010000192.1 coordinate 22,058, forward strand.
CTCGATGCCGATGATTTCGGTGAGATACTGCAAGGCCAAGAATCTGCCGACCTCGTGGTGAGCCCGTCTCAACGCTGCTCCCGCGATGGATGCATCACGGGTCGGGGACATGAGAAGCTTCGCCGCGCCAGTGTGCGTGGCGTGGATGACGACACTGCTGCAAGCCGACGCAATCTTGGAGGTTGTGGCAGCTACTTTTGTGCCACGACGACACACGAGCTCTTCCTTGAATTCAACATCGGAGAATGACAGAAGTGGCAGCCTCGTAGCGTTCAACCGCGGCTTGGAATCCGGCGGAAGCAGCACCTGGTAGCAGCGAAAGCCGCGAGAGTCGATAGCCTCGCGCAAGGCATTCTCCATGCTACAACTTCTGGTTTTCCCATCGCCAGAGACAACGATAGCCCTATGGGCTGCCTCCAGCATTGGCAAGTCAAGCGGGCTGTCTCCAAATGCCCATACGTAGAGGTTTGACTTCTCCCGAAGGCTCGTGACAACCCGGGCCTTGGTTTGCGGAGTCACGATAACCTCATCCGCAATCCTGCCACCGCCGATGACCTTGATGGCATGCCCAAAACCAGCCTTGTCCAGCACCATTTGCCAGACACGGCGGATCCCACAGGTCACCACCACGACTCTCATGTGACTATGGCTGAGGACAAGCTGGAAGAGGCGTATGAACTCCGGATGCATTGTGATGGAGGATGAAACTTGCTCACATAGGGCTTCAAAGTTCACATCGTCGGCAATCTCTTCATACATGAGTGTCGCCTGGATAAATGCGGCCTCGGAGTAGCCGAGTGGGCTGCTAAACAGATTCTTGAGCGGGAATACGTCCGACTTGTTCAGCAATGAGCTGTGGGCAGCCTTCCAAAGCATGGCGCCGGCATCCTCGCTGGCCAGGGTCTTGTCGGCATCCACTACCAATACCGTCTCCGCGCCCTCCTCGCGCACCAGCGGCGCCTCGACTATACTTTCAACAAGGACCTCGTTGCAACTGGCGTTCTTGTGCGCGAAATAGCGCACCAACTTCAAGGTAAAAGTGAGCGGGCTGCTATGCTGCGGGACGGCCGAAAAGAACACGCCGTGTTGCCTGCAGAGCCCCCGGAGCTGGTCCATCTCTTCTAGCTGCCACCGGTGCAGGTGCGCGGCAGATGCCGCCTGGCGATGCCGGCCTGTGTCATCCAGCCTGCGTTGAAGAATGGTAGGCGCCGGGACGTCTATGTAGATTATGTGCGTATAGACGCTCAAGTCGGTGGCAGTCGCGACAATGCTGCCTTGTGGTTCCCCTTCGGTCCAGAACATGTAATGGCCAGCGACGAGGGCAGAGCGGTTCCTCGAAAAGCACTCTTGGGCAACGCCAGAGATGGCGCGCTCACGCACACGGCACTTCTCCTGTTCGTCGAGTTTATCAAAGGCGGCGAGACCTCCGGTGACGATACCAGATATCAACTCGGACCCTTCATGAAACAAGAAGTCTTTGTCGTCAAGGTGAATCTTTAGTTCTTCAAGCAAAGTAGATTTCCCAGATCCTGGAAGCCCGTACAGGCCGATGACCATGGGCTGCTTGGGACGAACTGGTCCAGTTCCTTCTTTTGCAGAAATGGAGGGAAAAGGCTGAGACCCAGCCGCTGTACCCATTTTGCTATGATTTTGTAGACAGTTGTCGAGTAGAATTGAATAGAGGTTGTGAGGGAAAGGCGATGGGCTGCTCGATTACACAACGACGGGCCTACCTATGCGTCTTATACTTCTAGTTAAAGTGCCGTCCCGAGCAGCCGACATCGCAGCCTCTATCTGCGACCGGGCCGATGCAGTAGTGGTATGCATGCCCTCGCACTCGATCAGCGACCCGTCAGTGTCACGGCAGAAGAGGCCAGAACCTCCTCAGCCGGGAGCAAACCCGCTCAAATTCGGCGCGGTCCAGGCCATGCCGCGCCGCCACCTCGCCAACCTTTCTTGTTTTCGCCGGGTTAATCACCTCGCGCACTCCATGGCTCGCTGTCCCTATCATCACCGCGGCGGCGGCGCGGTAAAAGAGCCACCGAGACGTGTACTTGGCCACCATGTACGCGCAAACCACACCGTGCGCCAGCGACAGCGGCGGGCTGCGCAGCGGGTACCCGTCGTGGACCGCGCGGGTGAGAACGTAGAGGACGTCGGCTGTCTCGCTCAAGCGTCGCAGCGGACTCGTGGCCGCACGACGCTCCCGCAGCTCCTCGCGGAGACGGTCGCGGTACCACGAGGGCTGTTGTCTCGGGAGGCGCAGGAAGCTGTGCCACAGAAGGAGGAGATGCCTTCGCATTTTTCTTCTTTTACAAATTAGAGGAGTCGAGTGCGGGCCTTTCTGATGAAAAGAAGAAAATGAAGGAGCAAAAAGGATGCTTGCAAGTTTGAATGCTCTCCGTTTGCGCAGCTGCCGTTTGCGATACGCACCCATTGCGTGGCTGCCTCAGGTCAACATATTTACCCTAGACTTTCTCCTGTCAGGTGTATCTCTACCGACACAAGGAGCAAGAATTAAATGTTTTATTTTCACTCTTCTTTCCTTATTGATAAAATCACGTTAGTTACCAACACACTCAGTGCAGCATCAGTTCAATGGGCTACCGCGGTTTACCTCATTTATGCCTCTGGATTGGGCCAACCGGTAATTCACAGTAACACCACGGGATCGCAAAATTGCATTAGTATCACCATGCAAGAAAACTTTTCCCATGCCATGGTTGTTGTTTATCTAGGACTGTGGACATGCAGTGAGCATTTGCGAGGCCAGATACGGCAACGTCTTCAAGAATCCTACCCACCAAGCCCCACGAGCCGCCCTGGCTTGTCACTTCGAGCCACAATCAAATATAACTGGTCAATTAATCAAGACGTCAAAGCGTCAAGTTAAAGATGGTATATGGAGACCAAAAGGGGGAGGTTGAAAGGAGTTGAGTAGGAGATCATGTGGAAACCAAGGCCCCAGGCTACACGAGACGAGACACAAACGAGGATAGCATCGTCTTCGGAGCCAATCAGCATGAAACTAGCAAGGCAGATTTGGTTCCTTGTTTCGAGTCAACTTAAAAATACAGCTGCGTGCCTTGTATGGCCCGACCTTTTCGCTGCTTACATGGTGCGCCGTTGGGCACTTGACTCATCAACAGCTCACCACCCAACGACAAAAACACTCGTACCCCTCCTGTAGCCCCGGTGGGTTGGTAGGGCAGAGTTCTACCAGGAGCCTGGTGAGATTTAGGTTCTTCGGAAACGCATTTCTTCGTTCCGAGTAACTTGGTGGTGCGAGTCGTGTTATGTAGTAGCAACTCACAGACTACAAGATACCAACGATGCATGCATGTCCGAGATGTGTGTATAAGTGCAAGTAATATGGCTTCACCTGCATGCGAGTTGCAGCTTCTTTATTTGAAAGCCAGCGTCTCGTCATGTTAACTGCCTCTCGATGCTGCACTTACCCTCCCGTCTGGCCAACCATGACTCTGCATCGGCCGAGCTACCATCAAGAAAACGCCATGTGCCTGGGCCGCTGACGGAACGGATATACACAAGGCTCCCCAAGAATGCATTGACAGCTTGGCACGTTTTCCAACTGATCGACAAGTGAGCCCGTTGTGGTGTGGTTGGGGGGGTGCGACCAAGACTCCTGCATGAAGAATAACTTTGTACGAAAGCCAAGCACGACCAGTATAAAATATGACCAAAAATTGCAAGTTTTGCTGCCACTCATTTTCAGGCTGCCAACTGCGCGGGCAACATGTAGTGTGTAATACGGCGAATCCCTTCTGCCGATCAACATTGTTCAACTTTGCCGCCTGTTCTTACAACTCTCGCCCGATAGGCAGCAGCATTTCGCAGGTTTGTGGCGGGACGGTGAGCGCCGACCCAGGCTCAACCATTGCGAGTTCAACGCATCGGCGTGCTTCACACCCTCGAGATTGTTCCCTGCAGACGGACCCAATTCTTGACGTGCCCTCTTTGCCTTCGCAGTTGAGTGTGTGCCTCGCAGGGAAGTGGTGGTGTGTGTGTAACGCAGTGTAACCACATCATCTCGTTTAAAGTGGCGCCCCGAATGGATTTATGCATAGAACCCATCCTGCCACACAGAAAGAAGAATGGAAGAGCCGCCCCGTGTTCCGTAAAGGCGATGCGGTGGCGGGCATGACATCGATGCCGCACACGTCCCTGACGAACTGCGCCCTGTTACCTCATCATGCGTGCAACGGCGCTGGGCATGCTCTGCCAAAATAATGGCCTGTGAGGCTGAGTTAAGGAGAAAGCCAGGCCTTCAAGAGTGGATGAGCAAAGTCCGCGGGGCAGCAGTGGTGCTTCCTTGAATCCTTGGATAGGGCTTGCTAGTGGCGCTCCAGGGCCTCATCTGAATTCATTACCAAGTAGACTAGCTGTGCTGGGGGGTGTCAAACAAAGCTTATCAAATGAGGTGAGGAGCTTGTTCATGTTGCATCCTTGGCGATGGCATTGTGTACCTTCTTCCCCCCCGGAGACTTTTCATCGAGCCCCAAGCCAAGCCAGTATAGTCTGACTGACCACTGGGCTCTTGTAAGCAATAACGGCCGCCACATAGCGCATTTTCACTCTCATTAATATGTTGTCAAGCAGCCGCGAATGGTGTTGAGCTGTAGTTGTAGTCTTCACCTTCCTGTTAATTAGTAGGTAGGTTTCTTACATTTCTGGTGTGGTGGTTTTCGCGCCTAGACTGGACATGCACATCGGGTGGCAACCTACAGCAGGTTTATGCTATGATATAGCTTCTTCGAACTTCCCCCAATTCATAACTACTGGCCATAAAATGCTGTGAGACTTTTCCCCCTCAAAGAACATGAAAGGGCTTGCTAGCGATCTGCGTCGGCGTTCGTTCAGTTCTGTCAATATTTGTTAGCTGAGCAACCATTTTACATCATATAGTGAATGTTTTATACCCTACAACTTACACGAAAGTCAAACGACCCCAAGCCTCGTCCTTGAAGCATGCGACAATTCCAACTCTCCGCCCTAGATCCAACTACCGCGAAATATATATATGTCGGCGGCTGCAGAAGCCGAAAGTACTTAATGGAATATGGTCATGCCATGACCGACGTTGATGATGGGATTCGCAGCTCAAGGTGAGCAGTATTTAGTATTCGACGTGGTGAACTCTTTGTCACGGTGTTCGGATTGAGGCTGAGGACGTGATTGCCCCTTTGGTCACTGTCCAATCCGCCACCGGATATGGTTTCTGAAGGACGAAATGCGGTCGCTGTTGATGAGGCCCAAGTCTGCTCTAGCCCCTTGAGGAAGGCCAAGTTGACAGAAGAGCCCCAGGAACAATGCCGAGGCAAGTCGGCTAGGCTCTAAATAATAATTAGGCCCTCATTAACGCACCAGCTTGAACAAGTCGTACCAATCTCCATGCGGTCCCAATGCCATGCCAAGGTAGCATCAAAGAGTCCAGGTTTAGTTAGCTCTTCTTACTTCTGTTTGGCCAGTGACCCTGGTATTTTGCAACAGGCCCTTGCAGCCTCATACCAGGTGCAAGCATGTTCTTGCCACTGGAGCGAGGGTTAACCTGAATCTGAGGTCGTCGGCCGAACTTCTCAGGAACGCGGCAATGCCTACGCGTCGCTGCGAATCTCTTGCCAGTAGGTAAGAATGTGTCTTTCAGAATGCACTGAGCGACAATTTTTCCCAAGTCGTACTGGATGTGTCAAAGTTCGCGGACAATCGGAAAGATGCAAGGGTGCCACTCCAAGCTGAAGTAATGTGGGCAAGTAACTTCCGGAGGTTATGGCACCTGCATATTCTGTGACAAATGGTCACTGTAACCGGATTGTGGGCGGTGACTCGATATGCCGGTAGTGGGAGTTTCTCCAAGCCGGCAAATGAGTTGAAGGTTATAAATTGCACCTTAGCGATGAGCCTCAGGGCCCCCTATTATGAGCCTTATTGTGAGCCTGCTGTGTGCATTTTGACTTGACCCTTCATCCTTGGTTCCTGATATCACAGGCTGGCGGAAAGCTAGACGGGCCCAAAAAACTTGGAGTCGGCCCTACAGACTGAAGGCATGGCCGGCTGTCGTGGAAGACGACTCTGGGGGTACCATTTTTAAGAGCAAAGCCATCGACCAACCTCATATGGCACGAGTTTTAATGTGCAATAATTAGGCTGTGTTATGCTAGCATCGCTAGCTTCTAGTCGAAGCAACACTCAGCTGAGGCTCTTTCACTCTTCCAAAGCGTATATCCCCACAACAAGTTAGTCAGTGCTCCGATGCCCGCCTCATCAGACACTCAATGCCAATGTTCTGAATCAGCTAGGGCATGTGTACAGGAGAAGTCCCCTGCGATGAGCAAAGCTCAGAATGCCAGCTGTTCCAGCTAGATCGCAAAGTGACGCTGCACTTTGTAAAGCTGGTACGGGTGGATGAAAATCCGGCGCTCAAACTCCGACTCGATGCGAGAGGATTAACAGGCGCGATGGGAAGACCCAAGAGCTCGATGGCCTGCTTGAGCAGCAGGGGAGAAGCCTGCTAAGCTGCTTCTGCCCCAATGGAGGGCCGGCCATATGGAACGGACTAAACGGTAACCCGAAAATCACAAAAGAGCCGTGACGCAGGCCCGAGGGCCCTGTTTGGGTGTTGCATTATTAGTTGAACGAACGGAGAGGTTCGAGGTGCGACTTGGTTGGCTTACAGAGCGGGAGGAGGGAGGGGTTGGTGGCAGCCTTGGACTCCATCGAGCTGGTGGGTGTTATTTCAGTGAACGTTTTGTAAGCGCCCACATAAACCGAAATCTCATATCAGGTACCTTGGTCTTGAAGGTACATCCATCCGCCTCGCAACGGCCAGCCGGGCTAGCTGGGCCATGATAGATGGACACCCTCCTCTGCTGTTCTTTTGTTTCCTTCCCCCACATCAATCAATGCTGGCCCCCAATCCGCCTGCGTTCTTGCCGCTAGGGTCGCCCAGAGATTGGAGTTTTGGTATATAAGGATGACGACCTGTAAGGCTGTCCCATTTTCTGGTGTTCAACAGTCCACGTTCAGTCTTGTTCTCAAAGAGCGCTTGTTTTTGTAAAAATCCGATAATCTCGCACTTCGTCATCTTCGTCATCTTCCTGCTAGAACATCTATACAGACAGTTAGGAAGACTGCTGGGGTAACTCGCCACCTGAACACATACCGCAGATACACCCAACACCCCGCGCCAAAGACCTCACCATGTTCGCAACTTGGAAATACGACCGCGACACCTCGGAGGTGCAAAATATCCGATTGGCGTATGATCCAATCTCTGCTCGATCCAGTCAACACCAGGCGTGCGACCGATGCCATGAGAAAAAGGTAAGCAATCTCTGGTCAGGACAACGAGGTTGCTGGTTGTATGTTTGAAGTCTTGCGGCGGCCGCCAGACGGGCCGTTGACAGCTGCCTACTTGTACTTGTGTAAAACACAGACAGGCCTGTCTGAACCCCCGTTTGCTCTCCTCCTCAAAGCACCTCCTTCTCGCCGAGAACGCCTGCTTACCATTTTCTCCTCTCTCCAGTTAAAATGCAGTGGTGAAAAGGACGGCTGCGACCGTTGCGTCTCCAGTGCCCATCCCTGCGTCTACAACCGCAGCGAGGCCCGATGCTCCCGACGAAGCAACAAGAGGGCCAGCCGATGCTCGACCGACGGCAGCAGCAGCGCCATTGACGAGACACGGAGCCGACCGACCAGTAACTCGGGCTCGCCCTCGCGACGAAGCACACAAAACAGCCATCACCACCTTCAACAGCCGCAACAGCACCGCATCCGCAAGGGCTCGCAATCGCGACGCAAGTCGACCTGCTCATCGGCCGCCCAGTCACGATCCTCGCTGGAGCCCGACGTGGACTTGATGGCGTCGCCTGCCCCTTCCTCCGTCACCAGCAGCCCGTACAGCCTTGCGGGAAGCTTTGCGACAATCTCCGAGGGCGGCGCCGGGGACTTTGCGGCGGCCCTCTCGGTCCCCTCAATCACCTACGACTCGCCGGGTACTGTCGGGATGACTGCGCAGCACATGCAGTACTCGATGCCCTACCACGACTGCGGCTACCAGTCGGGCGTCGCCTGGCCGCCTGTCTCTTACCAGCGTGGCGACCCTTGCACGTCGGCGGGGTTGAGCAACTCGTTCATCTCCACCGTGTCGAACCCGGACGCGTTCCCGGTCCTGACGCCACCGGACGAGTACATGCAGTTCCAGGCATTTGCCAGCCTACAAACTGCAGGAGCGGACATCTGGCCGTACCACCGCTAGCTAGTAGAGAAGCGCATGAGCAATATGCACACGCATCATGCTACGACAGTATTTTGTTCTTCCACAAGAGTGAATTCGTTATTCTCTTTACAAGCAATTTTCGTTGCCGGGGGACACGGAGTTTCGTGTTTGGTGTTATTTATTTCGGGTCACATCTTCATTCAATTTTATCCACGTTGCCATGATTCTAGAGAGGCGTTTAAAGCTACAGGCAGCGAGTGGACGGATCATTCACAAATTGGCGTATATACTATTCATAGACTGAACAAAAGCGACAACAATTCCTTTCGATTCATGACTCATCCTTGGAATTTTTCAGATAGGCCCATGCCCAGGTATGGCAGAACACTGCGAACAACTGCTGGCAGCTTACAAATATGGGTTGTGATGATGACCAGGAAATGCTGATGAAGGCCGTAATTGTGTCAGAGCTCACCACCCAGCAACGTTGATTTCACACGGAAGTAAGACATGACCAATAAGGATAAATACAGCGAAAACTGAATTTCTTGTCCACGAATTACTTACTCCGTGCACGACCTTGGCCGATCAGGCATACCGACGCCAGAATAGCAACACGAGCTAGGCTCATGCAGGTAGACGAGCTGAGCCTTTACCTGTTTCGGCCTATTGAACGTCGATCTCCTTCTGGCAAGGCAGCCCTGCCAAGTGAATGGCCCAATACGATCAAGCAAAATAAAATTAAGGAAATGCGACACGGCACAAGGCCCGCAGCTGAGGCGGTCAGATGAGATCCGGGGCGGTACACGCCAAAGGCCGATATGGCCGGCCTCCCCCCCCCCTTCCCCAAGCCATTTTACACAGCACTAACCAAGAGACTGATCGTGTGGAATTTGATCAGAGACACACACCCCGCAAGGGGCGGCTGACTGGGGACGGGGCTGTGGTTTGTGCGGCACATTTATGGTAAGGCACTTGCTTCGTACAGCATTACCACGGCGGGCTGTCCGACACCAAATGTTTCCGGTAAGGACGGAATGCCGTCCCTCCTCTCGGACACGATGCCAGTGACGACGCCCTCTCCTTCTCGCGGGGGCTTGTCGGTCACTTACTTGCCGCTACCATGTTGAGCTGGAGGGGGGGGGGGGGTGAAAGACTCGGACGTAGTGTAAGCCCCTCGACATATCGTATCGACTTTCATCAGCCATAGAGATGGGTGATCCGCTGATGGCACTTGTCAAATCAGTAGGGCTGAATCAGCTAGGTTGAAACATTGCGCCTCCCGAAGACGAAGCACACATGCATGCACGGCGCTTCCCAGAGCGCCATTGGACGTGCCAAGTAGTATCCCGTGCTTCTTACACTGCCTTGTCGATGCTATATTTACAACACAGCTGCTGAAGCAGAGGGGGGGGGCTTCCGTTTGGTGTTACTGGTTGAATTGCCGTTTCTGGCCATCTTAGCTCAGTGATCGACCAGAATTCGTGAAAGCTGATTGGTCGTCTAGACGAGCCCGACCATCGACAGCCTTCTTTTGCAAGCCACGGCATAAAAGGGCCGGTGAGAGACCGCATGCTTTTTCGACTAGGCACAACGCTATTCGGTAGTTGTCTGCGCCCAAGGGCAAGGGGGGGTCACAGTAAGCGTCCCCTGGATCTGAGGGGGCCAAAGGATGGAGATGGCAGGCGGCGCTGCATGGCGGGCGTTCGCAGACAACCAACCACCTGTGGTTTTAGGTGCGCCCCTGCCCATGGCTGCCGATGCATGTGCCGTTGTACATTTGTAAACTGCCTGCAGCAGCACTGCTGTGATTCTTCCAGCCCACACCCCCCTCCACCGCGGCGACAGCTTGGTCCGATCCCTTGCATAAGACGGATGGCTAGAACTTGGCTCGTATGTTACAGAGCTGCAATGATAATGGAAGGGGCAGTTGATAAGCCCCAAAAGGTACTCATCGCCCGCTGCGGCTGAGGCGGCGCAAGGCGATGGGGTGGCGGCAAGCTGGTTGGGGGTGGCCAAGGAACAGCACATTCGGAGAAAGGCATACCAAGCGTAAATTTCGGGGCTTTTTTGTAAAGACAGCAATGGTATTAATTATTTTCGTTGTGGCAACGGACACTTTGCAATATACTGTTCTTCATTCGAATTCTCGTACAGTTCTCAGAGCGTGTTGCTATCGCCAGGAGGACGAAACCCGTGCAAGACTCGAGGGTGTTTTTTTTTATTTATTTTAAAGACGAATTATGGAATAATAAATATACATACAGGAATGCGAACCAAGTTTAATCTGATTCTTTCCGTACTACACCCACGGAATAGTATCCGCGAGTGGATTTGCCCGTCTCTTTCGTTGCCAGCACACTACTTTACAATCAGTCCATCACTACACCCATTCGATCTATTAATATTAAAAATGCGAGAAAAAAAGGAACAAACAAAATGAAGAATTTTGCGACAATACCTTTTCTCAGACCATGACCCATCACTGGTCAGGCCACAATGTCGCGCGTTCTATGCAGCTTCAACACAGCCGTTTCTGCTCACGCCCACTGCTCATTGGCCAGGACCCGACCTTGGCCTAGCAGCGATGACATCAATAATTTTTTCCAAGCCCAGCCAAGCTTCAGCCATCAACACCAAGCAACTTTTCTGCTTTTCCTCTATCAATTCCCCATGGCTTCCGACAGCAGCAATCCCCCCCCTCCGGTGGACAAGTCCCTGCTGCAACGCATCGAGGACTGGGGCAGTAAGTAGACCACCCCCCTCCCCCTTCCA
>JANZYN010000193.1:0-32642 GCA_025583755.1 Cordyceps tenuipes
CCCCCCCCCCCCCCCCCCCCCACAGGCACCTGCCGTTCGCTGATCGCTTCCTGGTAGATATCAAAGCGGATAATATCATGTTTGGCGTCGGGGATTCGTCAGTCCTTGCTGATTTTGAGCAAGACGAGATAAATCATCCCTGTCCACGCAAACAGTTGGAGGGACGGACCGTCTACACCTCTCGGGTAATCAAATCCACAGGAATAATTGGCCTTCCTGTCCTGTGTGACTTTGGCTCTGCTGTAATTGGAAGTGTTGAAAACCTCGAGTGTGTGCAACCAAAAGTCTATCGGGCCCCCGAAGTGACGCTGGGAGCCTCGTGGGACTATAAGATTGACATTTGGAATGTCGGATGCATGGTAGGCGCTCCCATGGCCACAAGTAATTATCCTCGGCTAATAGAGATGCAAGATCTGGGACATATTTGAGGGACACCAATTGTTTCATGCCATTGACCCTGAACATGACACCTACCGAAGGAGGGCTCACCTCGCAGAAATCATAGCTTTATTAGGGCCCCCGCCCAAGGATCTGCTTGCGCGTGGCCGCCACACAACCGAATTCTTCTCAGACCAAGGTACAGTCTTATCGGCTACCCGCATGTTTGCTTGTCTCTCTAGCTGACACGCCTGTCATACTAGGTACATTTGCTGCTGGCATCGATTTGCCGACATCCAAGTCGCTAGAGGAGAGGGAGGCAATTCTCGAAGGCGATGACAGGAAGCGTTTTCTGCAGTTCATGGCCAAGATGCTCCAATGGAGTCCAGAACGTCGGAGCACTGCTAGAGAGCTAGTCCAGGATGCTTGGCTTCAGGAGCGGACATGACGTCTTGTAAGTATTGTGTCCTGAAAAGAAGCTGTACCGGGTATAAGGACATGAGAGAAGCAAGATTGGCTGATTGGCTACCCGGGGCATAAAAACTGAAATCCAGGCATCCCTTCCTTCAGCTGTCCTCTAGCAGAGAGCCCTGGATAAAGAAGGTCAGAAGGATCTGGCCAAGCAACTGTATGGACGATGGGCTATCCACATCAAAAGGTCCCTGCTGATCCATCCTTAAAACCCCTTCCTCCCCGGTGACTTGTGAAGATTCTCCTCACTCATGCGATCGCAGATATGGCGGACATACCCAGGACCGAACGAGGCAGCTGCAAGAAAGTTTTCATGCCTATCCCGCCACGCAAGTAAACGTTGGTAGGTGATGGTCTTGGGACCATCTCCTGTCTGTCCTCTGTCACCTAGGCAACTCCGCAAACAGGGCTGTATTGATTTCGGCAATAGGGTGTACAATGTCCGATGCTTAGAACTTATTGATTTTACCGGGAGCGTCGATTGTGGCAACGACAGGGTGGACAAGGGCACGGGAAAACTAGGCATAAAGGAGATGAAGAGCATCGTGAGGTAATTCTATAGCAACATCCGTTTTATTCACTGCCACCGTTTCAACCATGCAGCTAATAAAGTTGGCGCTGCATTGTCAAATTCGACGTCTCTGGCTTTGGATTCACCAGCAGTTCATAATCACACAGCAACCATGCGTTGCACACATTCTTCAACTCACATGGTACTTGGAACGTACCAATTAGCCCCCGATCCAAACCTCTCGCCTCTCTTGGACCCAAATCTGGCACGACGATGGGCTCGGCAAACTGAAGGCTGCCACGCCACATGCCGCTTGCTGTCCGCACAAACGGCATCTTTTTGGTGTCGAGAGAGGCTGCAGACTTGTGCGGCGGCACGTACACCACGTGAAACACCTCCATAGCTCCCCCGGCACAGTCCTTGACATCGATGACCATGTGAACGCCAGTGACGGCAAGCTTGTGGCACGCGGTGACGTACGGGAACATTTGGCGCGACAGTTGAAGTTGGAAGTTGCGCTTCTTGTGGCGGCGCTGTCGTGAATGGGGTCCGAGTTGATGGTCTGCATCTCGCTCACCGACGGGTTTGCCATGTCCCTCGCCACCAACGTGATGCCCGCCACCATCTCTGTGGCCCTGCGATTCCATCGCTGACCCGCTTCCACGATCCATTTCAGGCCGACAATTCTCCTTCCAGAGACAGCTCTCGCACTTCTCGTCGCGTCTCAGCACCGACCAGGCTTCCGCCATCTCGTGCCTCATGTCGAAAAATCGCAGCCGGTTCGCTTGCAGGTGCTTCTGTGCAAGTTCCTGCCGCTGGCGCTGGAATTCGGGACCGCCTTCTCGCGCCGTGAAGCTCATGTGCAGAATGATGTCGCTCAGGCTGGCAAAGTCAAACTGGTTGTTCTCGCGCGGTAGCTCGAGACGCCAACGCGATACTGCGCCCGAGTACTCGAACGGGAGATAACGTGCGTCTCCAAAGCCGACCTCGAAGAGACCGGAATCGTTTTGGCCCGTTGATGTGGCAATTGCTTCCGTACCAGCATATCGCGTCGCCACGCAAGGATCGTGAATGCAGCCTGCTTGTGGCTTCTTCGCACCCTTCTTGTCACCACAGAAGCAGTCGCCGCACTTCTCCATCTGCGGCCTCTGGCGGATCGAGCTCTGCAGCTGCTGCAGCTTGCAGTGAATACCCGTGTATGGTCCGGCCACACATGGGATGGTCAAGGAAACGGTCTTGATGCGACGCATGTAATGGCCAGGATAATCGAGGTCAAAATGCCACTCTGGAATATCCACCTCGCAGTAGCCCGTCTCCTTGAGCATCAAGAAGCTGGCTGGGAAGTGCAGCCGCAGCGAGATGTGTTTTGCCAGCTCGTACTCGCGGCAGTTCCTGTTCATGTACGCCCGGTCCAGCGATTGAACTGCCACCTCCAGCTTCTCACCCGCCAGCAGTCCGGAATGGAGGCTGTCCCAGGCGGCCGCTGCCGAAGGGATGAGATCGAGCGTCGCGTCGCCAATCTCATACGCCGCTGCTTGCTGTGTCTCCATGGCCACCTCCACGGCCGCACTAAAAGTCTTTCGGTAGAGCCCGGCATTCTCTTGTTGCAAGTACAAGTACAGCTCATACTGTGAAAACTTGTCTCGCAGAAAGTCCTGCACTTCGGCCTGGTGCTCGATCCTTCTCTCCGTGTTGTCTAGTTCTCTGCGCGACACCTCCAGCCGGCGTCGGGCAGCAAGACGCTGGCGTTTTATCTGTTGAATCTCGTAGGTGATGACGTCGCACTGGTGCTGCCACTCTTGCAGACGCCTGTCCCAGCCGCCCTGAGTGTTCTGCATGCCGGCGTTGGAGCTGGAGATGTCGGCCACTGTGTTGAGGACCCGAGCCAGGGCCGCGAAGCCGGTGCCCAACTTGACGCCCACGGGCATCTGCTGGAAGTGCAGCGGGCTACCGGCCACGCCGGCCACTCCAACCCACATGTCCGGGACGCTGGCCATGCCCTGGCCGATGGTGTCGTAGACGTTGGCGCTGGTGCGACTATTCATGGAGGCTTGTGTGCTGGACAGATAGCCCATTTCGTTGGAGTTGAGCCCGTCAGAGATCAACTTCTGGTAGTACTGCAGCCGGGTCAGCGCTCCTTGCATTTGCTTGTCGAGCGCTTGGACATCCCAATCGGCGGCGCGGTATTGGTTCTTGGCAATGTCAAGGCCAAGCTCAGTCATCTGTCGCTCCTGCGCGGTCCTGATTGACGAGAGCGCCTCGTTATCGGCCTTTTCAATTGCGGAGAGCAGAGAAGCACCGGTGGATTTTACAATGGCAATCCACTGGAACGCCTTGGGCAGAATAGAGCTGTACCTATATGCCTGCGAGCAGGAATAGACGCACGACACCTCGCAGCCGACCTCTCCCGCAGAGGAGTGCAATGCAGGTTTCGCGTCGAATCTTCTGTGAGAGCCCCATGTTGCACGATCTCGCCCAAGTTCTCCATTGCGAAGAGAGCGCTTATTGATTCCGGCACGGACCATGCTGAGACCATCATCAACGGCATCAAAGAGGCGCAGAAGCTTGGGGTTGAGTGGAGGCTGCGAGCTCTGGTATGTAGCGAGAGTCATCTTCCCTCCAGTCAAGTCCAAGGCCGCGACATTCTTTGGCCGCTTGCCAAGTATCTTGGCCGCGACACTCAGCAGGGTGTTGGCCCGTTGGTCCGCTTCCAGCGAGTTCAGGCAACGGACGCTGCTGGCCCAGGCGATCAATGTTTCAACGTACTCCATTGTCACTGCTCTTCCGATGGCCATGGCACGCTTAACCGGAGCTGTAGGGCAACATGGGCTGTCTTGGGGAAATCCTCCCCTTTCGGCACTGGCAGAACTCTCGTCTTGGCCTTCTTCTGCCGGGAGAACTTTGCCAAGAGCAGCCTCGCCGGAAAACAAATCCGTAGACTGGAAATCGTCCCTCGCCAATGTGATTGACATCTCTGCACGACTGCTGCCCGCCGAGACGCAGTGCATCCAAGTATTATCCCGGGACAGAGGATCGTACACAAGCTTCAGCCAGCGCGTGGAGGGCTCATACTGGCAGTCTGACCTGAGTGACGAGGCAATGACCATGCTGGCACCAAATGTTGTTATTGGCACAAGTGGCGCGCCCTCGTTGTAAAACAGGAAGTAAGGGAAAGCCGCCAAGTCCCTGTTGAGCGCGTCTGAGATGCGCGGCGGTGGCGGTGGCGAGCTTGGGACTGGTTCAGGGATCGGGATTGCCGTATCTGTAGCAATGTCGAAACGGAAACCAGTACTCGTGTCATTTTGTTTGACATTGAATAGCAGAGAGTCAAAGGATCGGCCGCGGATATCCAAAAACAACGCACCCAGGTCGGCATCTGCGAGCGGAATCCCCTCAGTCGAGCGTCGCGAGTCCTGCAATGTTCCTCTATGCACCTTCATCCATCTTAGGTGGATGAGGGGCTGTGACTTCCAGTGCAGCATCCGGGGAGTGGGAGCATCCCAGTCTGAGGTCGGGTCGGCTTGGATGGTTCGCGGATCAACCCGCGGGTTGCCGCCTGGTGAATCGCTCACGCCAGAGATATTATCGTGCAGGTCTGCATTTTGGGAGGCTGCAATGTTGGCTGGGTCGAACCTGGCGTTGTCCTCAAGCCAAAAGTAGTACTCATCGATGGTGGGCTCATGACGTTGCCCACAATCACTGCAGACGGGCGGCTGCTCTGTTCTTTTAGCATATGGTAGAGCAATCGGGAGACCTGAAGCCGCTACACGAATGAACCTGACTCCAAGGCGAAGAGCCGCTTGAACCCAGAGAGGGATAAACTCGAGCGAGGAGCCCCCAGGAAGAGGACCATCCAACGAGGTTGGTGTGGTCGCTGTTGTACTTTGTTCGCCCCCACTATCTTCATTGCGAGTAACATCATCCACATTCTCAGGAGTCGAGTCCAAATGTTGGAGTGCAAGCTGGGAGATCTCTATCGAGCTATTTGATGCTTTGCTTGGAGGTTCTGCGGCGCTCAGAGGCCGCACAGGAGCCAGCCATGTTGGCATAGCACTTCGATCTGGCTTACCCATCAAGCTCAAGCCTTGGTCTAGAGCCTGGCGCTGAACTCCCAAAGTAAATGCCTGCGCTGAAGAAACAGGTTCCGTGCCTGGATGGGGAGGAATTAGACCTGTTCCATCCCAGTTCATGTTTTCGGCTGATGTGGTGACAGTCGTGAAACCAGACTGGAGTGCCTTGTTGAGTGACTTGTAGCCTTCAATCTTGGATAGCTTTGTAGACTCATCCCATTTCAGCCAATTTTCGGAATACCAGACTCTCCTTTGGTGTGCTTGCCATTTATCAAATGTGGAAAACTCGCAGTTCCACAACTTGAGGGCTTGGGCGTCTATGGGAAACTCAGCCTCTAGCCCAAGAATGGCTCTCTGCACAAGACGCTGTGCCGCGGCAACAAGGTCGTTGACGCGCGTTGTGGTTTCACGAACATCCACTGCGACATCCAACAAAAGATGGTCGGACACTTCTTCCGCAGAGTACCCTTTGGAGCCGAGAAATTGAAGGAGGGCATGACGGGCTCGAAGCCGAAGGCTGTCACTCAACCCGACGACCTGTCGCAGTCGCGTCTCGGCATCCGTCTTGCCCAAGCAGGATCTCTGAACAAAACGAGTGAGGTTGAAGTTGCCGGCCACACCGGAAACAGTCAGATTTGGGTCCGGGCTGGTAGACCACAAGGCCGGCCGACAAAGTGCCAGTTCAGTAATCGGTGCGTGAAATGAGCGCATGACATGATTGAGCCACCTGTTTGCTTTCCACACGCGAGTGGTCCACCTCTCATCTCCCAGGAGATTCAAATTTAGAGAGTCACTGATCTGGAATAATCCGTCTGGCGGCGGTGCAAAGTATTCTAGCACCAAAGGCGCCAGCTTGATCTCGACACCAAGGTACCGAAGGAGCTGGCCGACGGGCTGCGGTGAATCAAACGTAGCGTGGTGGAAGAATTCCCAGAGCGCTGGCTCGCAAATAGCTTTGACCTCGGAGCGGAGGACAGTGTAATCGAAAAACCTTTCAAACCAGTCAAAGAGGGCAGTCTGCCGTTTCTTGCTTGGCCAAACTCGCTGGTCCCTGCCCGCACTGGGCGGGAAGTATGCATCTCCGACGGGTAGAAGGTTGAAGTTGAAGTCGGCATGATGTATCTTGTAAACTTTTGCCTCGGCATCCCAGTAACACGACGTTCCTTGGAAGCTCTCCTGGTTACTGAGCAAGTATCCCAACTCGGACTCGTCCTCGCAGTGCGAACGACACGCGGACAGGCATAACCTATTTGCGAAGAGCACCGATTTGAAGGCGCGCTGATATGTCCTCCTAATATCCCTCAGGGTTGGAATATACCTGGCGTTGATGACCCGGGAACTGGTGGCCATGACGCTGTCTTGGGGCCAAAGGGGGCCGTCTTTGCACCGGATGTAGAGAGCTGAAACGGGAACCTGCTCGAGATCTTCGTTTGTGTCGGGTCCCTTGTAGGAAACCTTGACGCCTGTTTGTGACCTTTTCAGGTCATCATCGTCGTCAAAGTCGGGCTCAGGCTGCTTGTAGACAACTGTGATCTGATATGCGCCGGGGCGGAGAGGGAGTTGCTTGGAGTAGGTTTCTGGGATGCCCTCGGAGTTTGATCCTCTAGTAAGAATCGTCCACGCCTTCTCACCGCGATGGAGGGTAACATTCCACTGCTTTTTGGTGTCGCAGTCGCAATGACAGAAGCAGTGGTCCCTCTGGTGAAAGTCGTGCGCATGTTGACTACCAAACTCATGATCTTGGCGAGACCTGCTTTCGTCTTGAGGCCCGTAATCAAGCTGATATCCCTGGCCATGGTGTGCATTGCACGAAATGGCAAAATTATAGTAGCCGCCCTTCTCGACCAGCAATTCACCCCGCCACACCACGGTGAACGGCTCGCCGCCTGACAGCACGTTCCCGGTCTCTTGTTCAAGCGCAAAGCCATTCTTGAAAGAAACGAGAGAGGACTGGGCATCTGATGGTTTCAGCGTCAAATCTGGTAAGACCGTTGCTGCAGGCGTGTTCCAATAGTTGCACGCATCACCCCAAGCAGATAAACCGCCGCGGAGCTCTCTCCAAACAACGCCAGGGTCAGCGCCAACATAGTCACCTGCAATGCCTGTCCCAATGAGCCCAAGAAGAGCAGCAAAGGCTCCCCCAGAAAACTTGGAATCCCAATAGAAATTCGTTGGAGGCGCGCCAGAGCCTGTAGGGTCCTCCCAAGGAGAGAGGGTCTTGTTTTCGTCGGCAATTAGACTCAACAGGATGCGCCAGGCGGCCTTGATACCGTTGCAATCAGAGTCAGGCTTCGCTGCGCATTCACACTCAGCAGCGTCAGGTTTTGTAGCGAAATACACAGCACTGTGAAGATGCCTAGCAATGACTCTGCAACGCTTGTAAAATTTTGCTACTTCTTTTTGGAAAAACTTGAACCTGTTTCTGGCGCAAGGTTCTTGTACCAGGTAGTCCGCGGCGTGACTGAAGTTTGTGAACAAGAGCGCGAAAGGAGCGAGCGCTGCGCGGGTTTGCCAGTAAAGTGTCTGCACCGCAGAAGACTCTTGAGGATTCAGTTGTCGTGTCTCTCTCAGGAACCGGAGCACGGCTTCGTCGCGGAGTGGAAGCTTGACGCGTAACGTTGCCGACTCCTGCTGACCACCAGCTGACGCAGTCTGATACGAAAATGGTGAGCAGTGGTTCATTGACTGCCAAATCTTGGAGGACGAATTCCTGATGGTCGTAGTAAAGTAACGTCTTGTGTGAGACACCTCGCAGCCGCACTCTTCTAAAATCTCGGGGAAAAAATGCTCAGCCAAGTACTTCAGCGAGAATTCTTCATGGGGATGGTATCCGATTTCCTCCAGGGTTGACTCGATCTTCTGCCAGGACCAGCACTCCGCATCCTCGTCAAACACTTCAACATCGAGAAGCTTCCGTCGTAGAGCCCACAGACCATACTGATCGTCATCCTCGGGAACATTGAAGGGGTCGTCGAGAGACTCTTCCCTCTCAGTGAACGGGAACGAGTCATCACCACGCAGATGCTTTCGGGTGGTGAACAGAAACAGTATTTCGCCAATTGTAAAGTTGGAGGCATAGAGCTTTGTCAGAATCTCAACGAAGCGGATAGTACAAGTCGGGGTCGAATACCACTTGGTTTCGATAAAGCCTGCCAGCTCCGCCAATGCGTCCAGATTCCTCGCGCTGGCCTTTTTCCACGAAGCGGAGCGTTTTGTACACTTATAATGATGCATGGCGTGCTTCTCGATCCCAGAGAAAAGTGCTTCCACGGACCATTTGAAACCTTTCGTGTCAGTGCCTTTTCCGGACCAAATGGACAGAATCGTGGTTCTTTCATCTAGCTGGTCACCCTGTGACGCAGCAGATCTATTATCCGCCCAAGGCAACCCCCATAAATCAAGCAACATTAGCAGGGATGCCAACTGTCGTAAAAATTCAGGGTTCACGTTCGTGCCGGTAAAAAGCATGAGGACATTGCATACATCTGCCAGAACAGACATTGTAATCCATGCTCCGCGGGTACACCTGAGACTTTTCCAAAGACGGATGAAGATCAAAAGTTTCAGTAGCTCCCCTGCTTGGGAATTCTCCCTCGGAAACGAAAGAATGACATCATCGTCGCAGCATGGCAGGCATTCAGGGTAATTGGGGTATGCCTCTCCAGGACCAAACTGAAGAAACCCACTCTTGTGCAATTCAAGAAATTCACAATATGTTATACCGGCCTGTGAAATAAATGTCGAAACTTGAACGGCTCTAGTCATGGGAGAGTCCTCATTTCCATGCACCGTCGAACCGAGAAGTTCCATAGCCGTGGCAGTCGTCATGTTGCCATGATACACAGATGTAGCCTCTTCAAGAGAAATACCAAGGAACTCAAGGGCAATGTCATATCGAGCAGGGAGACGGAATTGTGACCCTTGAAACTCTGTTGGCTCTTTGGAGGCATCCAGCGCGAATTCCGTGATGTCGCGATGAAAAACTCGCATAATTTCGAAGCGCGAGGTTCCCACTGCCGCCAAGTAATGCCGCGAAAGGTCCAAGCCCTGCGAATATGGAAGATCCGGTCCCGCCAGCGACGATGCGAGTGTAGTATAAACACCAGGTTGATCTTGTGGCAGATGTGGTGCTGAGTGCTGTGGCAGTGCCTTGAGAATGTCACTTTCGCCGAGGTCAGCTGGGACAGCAAGCGGCTCTGCGCCTTGCATATCTATGCTCGTAAGGCCAACACTGTCGGTATTATAAATGGCCCCTGAATTCGCGGTCAAATTTGCCACCAAGGACTCCAAGTTTTCATTGACAATATCCAACGCCGGCAGCTGGGAATCGAGGTTGCTCGCGTTGACATGCAGGTCTGATAATGGCCCTCGTCGTGTGGAGAGTACATCGCCGACGGTTTGTGCTCCTGAAGATAACCCAAGAAGCTGCTTCAGGTACTGGAAAGGCCCGAATGGCGACAAGTGATATGGCGGCTCGCAATTCACCAAATCACCTGGATTGACTGGGTTGAACACATCTCCTGGTTCTGGGTCATTGTCGAGATCAGATTGAAGGGCATCCGCTTTGGTGAAAATTTCACCGGCTCGAGGAAAAGCGACAGTACCAGTCATTGCAAGAGGAAACCGGGAGGACCCAGTCAGTTTCACCTTTTCTGCACTTGTGAAGCCTCTTGCATGTAGAGCTTCCATATAGGAAAACCGCAATTCCTTGGTAATGCCGGACAAGTCCGTCATGCGATAAAGTGTCCACAGCTCTTTGACAGCGGACGTGACAAACGAGGCAACCCGTTCGTCTTTGAAGATTCGCAATGCCTGATCTTGGTAATGAGCAAGCTTAGTGTTGTCCAAGCCAACTTCAAAGCAGAATTTCGATTGATTCAGGAAGTTGACCAAAACATCCTTGCCAAGCGTGCCTGTCAAAGTCGGAATCGCTTTCTGGGACGGCAACTCTCCTATTGTCTGTGGTGCAGGCGATGTAAACAAGACCTTGTTTACATCCTGAACAAAGGCATGTACACGCTCGTTTAGATCACCCAAGAGATACTTCTTTGGAAGAAGACCATCATGGCGACTGAAGAATTCGAGCCACTGCGCTTCAGTTACATTGGCGAGGTCGGGGACGTTCTTAATCACGAGGCCGAGATCGTTTTCTGACGCTGGCGGAAGGCGCAGATCTGTCAAAATTGTCGAGATCAAAGACTCATGTCCAGGTGCGATAACTTCAAGAATGACATTGAGATAGTCTGTTGCCTTAGTTGCCAGATACCATACGCTCGCTGGCAAGTCCGCATCCGCTCCGGGGAATTTTAGCCACTCTGTAATCATATTTCCGACGCTAGCATTAACTGCTGGTTGCACCTGGTCTGGGAGGGCATCGTGAACAGAAGCCTGAAGTGCGACGATGCGGCGAATAGCCTGTAGCTCGTTGATATCGGCTGTCGGTACAGCCTTGAGTAACGAACTGCACTGGATCAATGCACCCGGGGTTGGCCTCTTACCTAAAACTCCCTGGTCAATGGCCAGTTTCAGAGAGTTAGTAAGACTATCGCTCGAGGCCGTAAACAGAATCTTCAGCCTAGTCTGAAAGTCTTGAGATATGGCATGTGTTAGGGTCAAGGCGTAGAAATATGCTGCGGGCACTGTGAAGCGTGGTTCAAGCGCGGCGCCATCTTTACCTGATATGGGCATAGATGGCATTGAGATGGACGCTGAATGTTGTACATCTGCTTCCACTGGAACATTGACAACAGCACGCGCCGCATTGAAGCTGTACAGCTCTGCGTACATTGCAAAAATGGCCGAGTAGACGTAGTTGGCGAGCTGAATGCCGTCTGATGTCCGTAAGGCATAGTATGAGGCACGGTCGCCTTCAAATTTAGTTCGTGAGTGGTCTGTTTCTGCGGGTAAAATTTTTCCTCCGGCTTTCAATAGAGTAAACATGTCTTCGAAAAAGACTTGCTTTTCGAGAGAAGAGTCCCATGTAGGGAAGGGAGCGGCGGGTGGAGGATCCAGCAGTCGATTATTTACCAGCTCCGCTGCGACCTGTCTCGCCTGAGCGGTTGATAGAAAGACCTCCATGTCTTCCAAAGAAGAAGCCCCAACCGGAGAGTCTTTTCCCAGCACATTGTCGATCGCTTTTACAATGAACGCGAAATTGGGTGGTGTTCCATCAGCTGCCGGAGAATATGTTGTTGTCCCCGGGTCAAGAGGGGTCTGGGGAACATCAATTGACAAGTAGACTTGAGCATCTCTAGCAATATACTTTTTCTGTTCTGTGACAAGATGTTCGTTGCAGACTTGTATGTTGAAGTCAACCACCTGCTGGCGACTTGCCACTGCTGTAGAGTCTTGTGGCAATGACAAACTGACGTCGTAGGACGTAGGTGTAGGGTATTCCTTGTCGGGCTCGCTAAGCGCGGCTCTTTTGATGACAATGACAGCAGTTGCAACCGATGACATGGCAAGGCCATGTTCTCTGAAAGAGTAGTGTTGGATGATGCTTTGTTCCAGGGTAGGTGGATCCCCAGGCACCACTTTCAAGGGGACTGGGTTCACCCCATCAATGAGTTCTCCATCAATGGGTTGGTCAGCCAGACCAGTCGCTTTCCCAAGCTCACGAGGATAACCGGCATTGAACACAGACGTGTCTGAGGCTGTGATGGTGATCTGGCTCAGCGCTGCCCTGAAGGCCGAAGGCAACACAGGGCGCGTTGGAATTATCCGCACAATAAGAAATTCTGATTTGGTCATTATGAATTACTGACGACCGGAGCCGGAGATAGGTTGTAAGTCAAAGAGTAGAGATGATGTATTTTCCTGGAGCAAGACGAGTTGAGAGTAGCAGCTAAATGTTGGACGGGGCAGGTTATTTCACAAGCAGCGAGGAAAAATGTCTAAGAAGAAGCACCCCGCAGCGCCGCATCACGTTGGCGGTCGCGCCACGAAACGAAAACGGTGATTGGGGCCAGATGGCTGGTAGCTGAACCTCTGATGAACTCAGCTTTCTGGAGGCGCATGCCCGAATAACGCTGAATTGAGCTATGGTGATGTAGCACTGTCGTTAGCGCGACGTCATGGCAGCCTCTACGTTAAAATAAAGTTGTGAATATCGATAGCGGCCGCTCTAGGCTGCGGGATAGGGCAGCATGGCAACTGCCGAGGGGCTTGCTAATGTCTGCCGCCATCCACAGCTGAAAGCCTCGCAATATTACAGGAGGCCCTATGATGAGACTATATCCACAAAAACTAAGGGGCTAGATTCAGCTCAGGCATACCTCGAGGGAGCGCGGGATCGCACCCGGCCAGGCTTGGTTAAACTAGATCTAATACATAACTCTACCCGGCGGGGGTGTGTGCTAAAATTGCCATCAATTGTAATCGTAATCCTGTATTCATCTTACATTTTTGTGCTCAAAAACAAATCAGATCTACAACCAGAATCAGGCTCATCAACCTATTTTTAAGAATGAATCCTTCCACTCCCGCGCTGGATGATGGACGCAGTGTGCCTCAACCAAGTGGCCAAGTTTCGACGAGGGCTGGGCCCGACGATGGGAAGAGCGGCAATCCGCTGACTGGTGGTGAGGCGTCGAGTCCATTTACCTTCCCATCAGTACAGTTGCCAAAGGGAGGCGGCGGCATCAAAGGCATTGGAGACAAGTTTTCGGTGAGCCCAGCTACAGGTACGGGCAACTTTACTGTTCCCATCAAAACAAGTAAGGGAAGAGCTGGCAGCTCTGTAGCGCTGAGGCTATCGTATAATTCAGGTGCTGGAAATGGTAGTTTTGGCCTGGGGTGGCAGCTGTCAAATCAGTCTATTGTGCGCAAGACTGATAAAGGGCTACCCCAATATCGCGATGAAGCCGAGTCTGATGTGTTTATGCTGTCGGGAGCTGAGGATCTTGTTCCCTACCTGGAAGTGCAACCCGACGGGACATCTCACACTGCGTCGGAAACTCGCCACGAGGAGGGAAAAACCATTCGTATTACCCGTTATCGCCCGAGAATGGATAATGGGGCGCTTCGGATTCTTGCAATTTCGAATGAAGAGACGGGCGATACTTACTGGGAGGTCAAGACGGGCGGCAATGTCACTACAATCTATGGCGACTGCGACGATAGCCGTGTATTTGACCCACTGCGGCCTTCTCGGGTATTTGAATGGCTTCCCACACGATCATACGACGACAAAGGAAATGAGACACTATATCAGTACAAGCGTGAGGATTCCTGTGGTGTTGCCACAGACAGCCTGTCTGAGCAACAGAGATCAGAACGAGAGCGATCTGCGGCACGATACATCAAGCGCATTAAATATGGCAACACCATCTCCAATCTGAATCCAGCCTTCAAAAGTAATAATTCTTGGCTATTTGAAATTGTCTTTGACTACGGAGAACACGATAATGAACTTCCTTCAGCCGTTGAATGCAAGAAATGGCCGGTACGTCCGGATCCTTTCTCGACGCGGCGGTCAGGGTTTGAAGTCCGGAGTTATCGCCTATGTCGAAGAGTTCTAATGTTCCACCACTTCCCCGATGAACCGGCAGTCGGAAAAGATTGCCTTGTTGATTCCTTCAACCTCACTTACGATGCTGTTGGCAAGGATCCGTCCACAGGACTCGCTGTGGCGTCAATCGTATCGTCGATTATTCAAGAAAGCTGGCAGAGATGCGGCGACACCTACAACAAACAGTCTATGCCACCCCTTGAGTTTCGGTATTCTGCTGCCCAGCCTGCCAAACAGTTCGAAATGCTAGAGTCGGCATCCTTGACAAATCTCCCCGCAGGCTTCAGTGGTGACTACCAAGTCGTCGACCTGGAAGGACAGGGGTTGCCTGGCGTAGTGCTTTCCGTCGACGGCAACCTCTCCTACATGGCGAATCTCGGAAACGGGCATTTTGGTCGCGCAGAAGCACTGCCATCCTCTCCCGGGGCCGGTCTTCGAAGCGATAGCAGGCAATGGATGGATCTTAGCGGTGGTGGAAAGCTCAACCTCGTCCAGATGAACCCGGCAAACCCGGGCTTCTATAAGCGAAATTTGGATGAAGATTTCGGCTGGGACATGTTCCGAACCTTTCAGTCATTCCCAAATCTCGACATCGGAGATAAAAATCTCAAATTCATTGACCTGACTGGAGACGGCATTGCCGACATTGCCATTATTGATGATAACGAATTACGATTTTACCCGGGATTAGGGGATACAGGATTTGGTACGCCATCCTACAAACCACCCCCGCTCGACGATGAAGCCCTCACTGGTCGCCTCCTATTCTGGGACGGTATTGAGGCAATCTATACATCTGATATGACAGGAGACGGCCTGGTGGACCTGGTTCGAGTTCGCAACTCTGAAGTATGCTACTGGCCAAACCTGGGTTACGGTGAGTTTGGCCCAAAGATACTGATGGTAAACTCCCCAGTCTTTGATACGCCGGACCTGTTCAACCACAAGTATCTTCTTCTAAACGATATTGATGGCTCGGGTACAACCGATATTGTGTATCTTGGGAGTGATGAGCCAATGATATATCACAACCTCTCCGGGAATGGCTGGAGCAATGGCACGCCCATCTCGGGATTTCCTGGTGTCAACTCGGCCACAAATGTACAGATTTCGGACCTGCTTGGTCGAGGTACCGGTTGTCTTGTTTGGTCTTCCACGCTTCTGCCGGACGCTGGCAGTCAAATTCGGTACCTTGATCTTATGGAAGCTGGCAAGCCGCATCTTCTGGTTGGTATCGATAATAACATGGGTTGGGAGACACGCATAACATATGAAAGTTCCTGCCAATTTTATGCCAGGGACAGAAAATCTGGACGGCCTTGGACTGCTCATCTGCCATTTCCAGTACACTGCGTGGAGAAGGCAGAGCTCATTGACAACATCAGCAAAAGTCTGTTCACTACCAAGTATGCATACCATGACGGATATTTTGACGGCGTTGAGCGCGAATTTCGGGGGTTCGGCATGGTCGAATCGTGGGATACGGAATTGTACACCAGTCTGCAACAAGCTGACAACATCTCCAACATAAACAAGCAGTCGAATATGCCTCCTGTCCTAACGAAGACATGGTACCACACGGGAGAGTACCTTAATGGCCAGCTGGTGACTCGATACGCGGATGTTCCGTACTGGGTGGGAGACGACCATATGCGGGGCTACGAATCACTCAAGGACCCTGTACTGCCGTGCTCAATCACCACGAAATACAAAGAGATTCCGTTCACCCTGAATCATCAAGAGAGGCGGGAATGCTGTCGCGCTTTGCGGGGACAAATGCTCCGTTCAGAATCTTACGCTATTGATGGCACCGAGTTGCAGGGCTTTCCATACATTGTGCAGGAGGCCAATATGCATCTTGAATTGCGCCAACCTGTTGGGCAGAATCTTCACTCTGTGCTGTTTGTGCGTGGCAAGGAGTCGTTTGAGATGACCTATGACAGATCGCGCTATCGAGTTGGGTCATCTATGCAGTTTGATCCCCGAATCTCGCACACCATGGTTTTGGAAACAGACTTTTATGGAAACGAATTAAAATCATTGGCTATTGCCTATGGGCGACGACACGCAGACCCTGATACGCGTCTGACGGAGGATGACAGACAGGCGCAGATGCGCACCCATGCCGTCCTGGCAACGGCGGCATTCACCAACTCCATTGAAACAATTCAAAACTATCTTCTCCCCCTGCCCTCTCAATCTCAATCTTACGAAATTATCAATATCGATTCCTGTCGACAAAAGAGCCATGGGGGTGCCAAAGAAGCGGTCGTATTCGAGGATGCCTTGGACATTATTGGACGGTTGGCGTCTGGAGCTTTCGACGTCCCATTCGAGAGTTTTACAGGGCCATACCCGTCAACGACTACTATATATCGACGTTTGCTCAAAGAAAGCTGCTTGCTTTATCGAAAGGACGACCTTACCGGGCCGTTGCCACTTGGTGTCACTGAGTCACTGAGCCTACCATGGCGAAACTTCCAGCTTAGTCTTACAGATGATCAAGCTCTGCGCTACGTCCAATCAGGCAAGATAAAACGCAATGAACTGGATAATTTTCTATCGAATGAATGCAACTTTGCCCGGGTAGCCGGGAAAAATGGATGGTGGGCTCCATCTGGAAAAGCCTTTTTTGCTGCCGTTCGAGAGGCGACTCCTACTGAAGAGCTCGAGGAGGCAAAAACCCATTTCTTTACTGTTCGACGTTCGCGACCGCAATTTGACAGAGAAACTGTTCCTGCTGAAGTGCATTACGATTATGACAAGTACGATTTGTTAATTCAAGAAGTACGGGATCCATATGGAAATAGAGTCACAGCAGGCGAGAGAAACGTCGATCCGTCGCTGCCCCTTGTCAAGACAGGAAACGATTACCGCCTTCTGGCTCCATTCCTCGTCATGGACTCAAATAGAAACCAATCAGGGGTTGTCTTTAATATACTGGGAAATGTGGTTGCTTCCGCTGCCATGGGTAGGCCGGAGGAGAATCTTGGTGACTCCTTGGATGGTGTCAACCCAATACTGGCCGAGGATGAGACTCGCGAATTCTTTAACGACCCTATCGGTGTTTCGAATAAATATCTTGGAAAAGCCACAACAAGGACAGTCTATGACTTTTTCTCGTATTATCGGACGAGGCATCATGCACAGCCACAACCGAATTGGGTTTCGTCACTGACCAGGGAGATGCACGAATCGGATTTACTGGCTAATGGCAAGAGTCGAATCTTTGTTACGCTATCCTACTCCGATGGTTTAGGCCGTGACATTCAAACAAACGTGCAATGTGAGCCGGGTCCGTTGACATCGAGCGTGGGCGCGGCTTTAGGCGGCGCTGCTGCCCCGCCACCCAGAATCCAAAAGCGATGGCTTACGAGCTCATGGGTACTCTTTAACAACAAGAACAAACCTATACGGCAATATGAGCCATTTTTTAGAAAGAGCCACGAGTTTCAAGACAAAGCCATCCATGGTGTCTCGTCCATACTGCTGTATGACGCCATCGCGCGGCCAATTGCCGTCATATCACCAGACCACACGTGGACCAAGGTTAAGCATGATCCTTGGGGTGCTGAGCAGTGGGATAAAATTGACACCGTACTTATTGAAGATCCCTCTAAGGATGGAGATGTCGGCGGTTTCTTTAGACTACTCCCGCGAAAGGACTACATGCCCACGTGGTACGGACAGCGATGCCATGGGCAGCTTGGGGCGCCAGAGAGAGACGCAGCAATTCAATCTGCTCACGTCGCCAATACACCAAGCAGTGTGAAGCTTGACTCTCTAGGAAGACCATGCGTTAGCTTTGAGGTCCTGCGGAACCCGCAGCCGTCTAATTCCTCACTTCGAGCGAAGCACCAAAAGGACCAAGTCTTGAGGCAGCCAACTTTCCTGGACGTACAAGGGCTGCCGACAAAGCTGGAGGACGCGCTTGGGCGGGAGACTGCCAAGAATTTGTACGCAATTGGAGGGTGGGTTATCAGCGAGACGCACATGGATAATGGAACAAAGTGGACGCTTCCAGATGTTAGCGGCATTCCTGTCCTGACGTGGAACGCTCGCGGACAGAGGTTCCGGACCGAGTATGACCGCAAGAGAAGAATCACCGGGTTACATATCTCCGAAGGCGGCAAAGAATCCTTGGTTGAGGTGGCGGTGTATGGCGAAACGCGACCCGACCTTGACCTTTACAATGCCAACGGTCGTATTGTACTAGTGTATGACCAGAGCGGAATCACCAGAACCCCAAAGTACGACTTCAAGGGAAACCTTTGCCAAAGCACCCGTCAGCTTGCATGCGACTACAAGGGAACTCTTGATTGGTCATGTTTTCCGCCGCCAGCCTTGCAAGGTGAGGAGTTTGTTGAAAAGGTTTCCTATGACGCTATCGGAAAGCCAACAGAAACCACACTTCCGGATGGCACCAAAACCTCATATCAGTACAACGAACGCGGCATGATTCGGAGGGTCGAGACTAATCGCAGCGGTTCGGCTACATCGGAAGTCGTGATTGATGATATCGAATATGATGCAAAGGGGCAGCGCAGCAAGATACGACAGGGAAATGGCGTCCACACGTTATTCGACTACGACAAAAACACATTTCGCGTTCGCCGCATTCAAACAGTCCGGTTACGGACAAGGACACGAAAGAACCCACAGAGCCCCTCACAGAGCTGTAGTTCGAGTGAAAGTGACGACGCTGCTCAGCAGAGGCGAGAGCCCAGCCACCGAAAGCGAAGAGAGCACATACAAGACTTAAGCTACGTCTTTGATGCCCTAGGTAACATAACCCAGGTAACAGACAAAGCATCACAACCAATCTTCTTCCGCAACCACAGGGTCGAAGCTTCGCAGACCTTCAAGTATGACTCTCTCGCAAGACTAGTCGAAGCAACTGGGAGGGAGCACATTGGGCAGATGCACATGGCCAGAGATCGCCATAACGCCAGTCACTCTTCACCAAGTGCTGACGGGCGGGTTGACCATGCAAATGACTCCAAGGCAATGGGGCGCTATGTCGAGAAATATGTCTATGACTTCGTGAACAACATCCAGAGCTTACACCATTCGAACATGACTGACAACCTGTCGTACACGCGACGCTACTATTATGAAGAGAAGAGTCTTGTTGACTCCACTCAGCGGAATAACCGTTTGAGCCGGACCACTGTCGGCGATGTGACACAGGTTTACCATTACGATGGCCCAGAGACGGAACCTGGCAACATGACGACGATGCCCGGGCTGCCACATGTGGCTTACGATTATGGCGAGCGAATGGTTAAATCTGTTCAGACTCTCGGCAAGGGCCCACAAGCTAGAGAAACAATCCATTACAGATACGACACGACCGGAAAGCGGACACGAAAGGTGGTTGAGCGGCAGACGGACTCAGACAAGGCGACGATTGTAAAGGAGACGATATACATTGGTGGCGCATTTGAAGTATTTCGAAAGTACTCAGGAAACGGGGACATTTCAGTCGAAGTGCACAGCCTCCGCATTAGTGAATCCGGGCGGCAGCTGCTTCTGATCGAAAACCGTACTTTGGGAGGGGACAAGAGGGCTCCCGGATTGGTGTTCCGCTATCAACTTGGCAACTTTCAGGGCTCGGCAATGGTAGAGGTAGACCAGGATGCCAACATTCTCTCCTATGAGGAGTATACACCTTATGGCGTGTCTTCCGTGAGCAGTATATTTCGACATACCGAAGTTCCGAAGCGATATAGGTTCTTGGGCAAGGAGCGGGATGAAACAGGCCTCTACCACCTTGGCCTCAGATACTATGCCCCATGGTTGGGCCGGTTCGTTTCCGCCGACCCGAAAGGAGCGGCAGACGGATCGAATCTCTACCAGTACGCGCACGGCAACCCAAATATGTTGACGGATCCTTCCGGTACAAATGCAGATATACCGCCAGAACTCGGCGGCTGGCAAGAGAAGGACATAACCGCGAGGATCAAAGACCATTTTCATCAGAAGAATCTAATAGAAAAAGGCGGTGGAGCCATAATTCAACAATATCGGATCGACGGGCGCGCAGCCGCTGGCGACTTCGCCAAGTTTCTTCAAACCTCACTCGCAGAAGGGGGCGACATCTCGGTACGATTCGAGACTTACCTGGCCAATGCCAAGACCGGAGGCGTCAAGGGGTCTAGCTACATTGACTTCATTTTGGATGAGTGGAAGCTAGCCTACGAGCACAAGCTGCTCAACTTTTCCAAGTACTCAAAGGACGGCTCGCTCGTCCTATCAAAAGTCAAGGACGCGTCGTCGCGCATAATCACGCAGCTCAACAAGCACACGACAAACCTGGCGCAGTTCAGCGACGACTACGGCAAGGTACGCCTCGCCATCACGCTGCGTGGACTAGAAGGCGCTACGGAGCAAAGCGTTGCCGACTTTGTCGAGGAGTTTGGCAAGATTATGCGCAAGGCCGGACAGTACGAGCCGTGGATCCTGCGCCTAGACCATCCTGGCCTCGTCTCGGCGTCCAATACGGTTCGGGCGGGCATTGAAACCCTCATCGGCACCGGACACAGACTCGTCGGACCACTCAGTCTCGTGGCCGGAGTCGTGGCTATCTCGGGGCAGGCCCAGGCGGCGACCGGCACGGGTGCGCACAAGGACATTAAGAAGAGCGAGCAGGTCCAGGCCGGCATGGACCTAGCGGCAAATGTAACGGGCATCGGCACCTTTGGTGTGGGGCTTAAGGCGGCGGCCATCACGGGTACCGGGGGGGCGACCCTCGCGGCAGGCGCGGCCGTGGTGATGGCTGGCGCCGCGGCGAGTGGGGCCTCGGCGGGTGCGGCGCTCGGTGGATGGGTCGACCAGAAGGTGGAAAACTCCGAGTGGGCGCAGCAGAACCTAGGCCCCGTGGGTGCGGAGCTGGCAGGGTACGGGACTGGTGTGCTGGCTGGCGCCGCGGCTGGCGCCGCCGTTGGCGCCCTCGTGGGAAGCGTGCTACCAGTTGTCGGTACGGCGGCGGGTGCGGTGATTGGTGGTGCGGCAGGCGCTCTAGGCGCGGAGGCTAAGATCCTTATTACGAAGTTCTATAACTAGGAGATAGAGCACGCTGTGCACGTCATTGAGATGAGGGCCGAATTGAGGTTGCACATGACACTTCCCCGGTTTTTGAGGGTCAGATTAGTACTACGGGTTACTTACATCTTACGATCTTGCGTTAAAATAACAAAGTTGATTTCTCAAGCACATCATAAGGCTACCTAAGGAAAAGTAATACACATGTAGGGAGAAGTGGCCGATGCTGTTACACTGTCACTTGACTGTGGTTTTTGTAAGAAGGAATTGAAATAGAGAGGGTTATAAGTAGCCGATACCTAATAGAGATAGGGAGAATTGGCTTTTTACTACGGGCGACGAAATCGACAATAGCTGCCACAAGTCTCCAGGTCAACTTTTTCAATTTTTTGCCCGCCAGTCCCCAGTTATTCTCATTAGGTCTACCCTCTAGGGTGTAGTAAAACTCGGTTTATTTCATCTCGTACAGCCAGCCAGCCGGCTTAGACAGCCAGCCAGCCAGTCAACCAGCCAGTCGGCTTAGTCAGCCAGCCAGCCAGTCGGTTAGTCAGCCAGCCAGCCAGTCGGTTAGTCAGCCAGCCAGCCAGCCAGTCAGTCAGCCAGCCAGGGGTATGGTTTTAAATGGATCCTTATACTGGCTAACTTAATATGACACACTTTATGTCGCGCGGAGCAGTTATTCCTCATAGAAAGATGATTGATTGAAAAAGGAGCTGACTCTAAAGCCGAAAGTCCGGGACACCCTTAGGGGGTGCCGCCTAGGAATTGTGTGGGTTCTACAGCTAATTTACGGGCTTCCTCCCCCTCTCGTGTCTCGTGACCCGTCTTTCTGCTTGACACTTTACCCTATACACTACTATAGCTAGTGGGGCTTTGTACGTAGTGGAGCGCTAATAGGGGTGTGAGGGTAATTAGGAAATCTAAAAAGTTGACCTGGAGACTTGTGGCAGCTATTGTCGATTTCGTCGCCCGTATTTACAGCCGTGTAGTGCTGATTCTCTACTCATTCAGCTCTTCCACTCCTTGTCAGCTGGCGCAGCTCAACAGACTCAATGTCATAGGCCTTTTCGTCTCGTACTGAGCCTAAAGCACAAAGTCAGCTGTTTTGGCCGTGTTGAAAGAAAACGGCAGATGAATAAGTAAACAACGGCTTACCAGAAGACGCGTCCATAGCAGCATATACAATTGAGAGAAGCAAGGCAACAGGCAAAACTTGCCCAAACCCCCATTTTTCCAGCTCGCTGCCCTGCACCATGGCTCGATTCAGCTGGATGAGAGACGCGACGCCCCAAATGTTGTAGATCAGAAGGAAAAGGTACGCCAGCCACGACAACGGGTAGAATGCCTCGCCGTATGACCACACATCTAGGAGCTGCCGAACTAGAAACCAAACGGCGACAAGGAAGCTAAATAAAACGAGCAGGAGTTCACCGCCGACTCTTTGGCATACAACCGCAAGTATCGCGGTACACGAGGGACCCTCTGGCAACCGGCAAGACAGTTTCCAGGACTTTCCAAGCCAAGAGTGTAGAATCTTAGTCAAACAGTTGATTCTTTCGAAGATCCAGTCGCCGATGCGTCTTGTACGGCGGTTTAGGGACAGGCACAGCTCCAGGGTAAAGATCAACTGACCAGAGCCCCAGAACAACAGGACAAAGAGGGGGTTCGTGCGGTCGACGAAGCGATGGCACTGGCCGTCTGTAGGAAGAAGATTCTCAGCGTGTCTTGGCGGCGACCAGTTCACCCAGTGGCCCGGGACCTCCTCGCGCCAATAGACGTATGCCTGCAATACCAGGCCTCTAATGCTGGAGGCGATGATGACGAGCCGACTTATCAGCAGCCGGAGGAAGCTACCAGCGTCTTCATAATCCCAGCTCATGTAGTGTCTGTTGCTGTAAAAAATGCACGCTTTTCCCATTATACCGCCAGAGAAGGCAGATTCTGGATAGGTTGATTTAGGAGTAATTGAGAGTTTATCGATGGCTATCTGGCACTGCTGTGGATAGTTCTACCGCTGATTCTTATAACACCACCATCAGAGTAGTAATCCACTAATTTTAATAAGTGTTACTCTAATAAAATCTTTAATATCATCGACACAGTCGCCCAGAACCTCTGTAACCTCCATCTCCTCGAGCAGAGAGTCCCGCTCGTCGGATTGCCTAATTTGCTTTTCCGCGAAGTAAATGCGCCGCCAACTGCTTCTATCGACCGTGTCTCAAGATCAGCTTAAACAGCGAGGAGCCAGGCCATGAAGGCTATGGAACCGGCAGTATATAGCGGGCCGTGTGTGCGACCGGCGAGGGCCACTACCGGCGGCGGGGCGTTGCCACCAGAGCCCGAGCCACCAGAATCAGAGCAATTGGATAAACCACCCGGAGGCCCTATGACCGAAGAGCTGCTAACGGGCGCTTGAACAGTGCAGACTGTAGTCGTCACAGAATAAGTATACGTCGCGGTAATCGAACCGCCAGGGCATTCTTGACAAGGCTTGGTGAGGCGCGTTGAGGTCCAAATAGTCCTGATTGTGGACATAGTTGAAGTTGGCAGAATGATGCTCGTGGGCACACTAGTAGTCGGGCACTCTCCCGTGCCGGCGCACTCGGGGCCAGTCACGCAGCAGCGATCAATACAGATCTGGCCGGACCCACAGTCACCGTCATCAGCGCAGGGTGCGGCCGTGCTGGTAGACATCGCAGTGTTGGTTCCTGTGCCTGGATGGGTGCCCGTCTCGGTACCCGTCCCCGTAGCCGTGCCAGTCGGAGAGCCTGTGGCTGTCTCGGTACCCGCCCTAGGAGCCGTGCTAGTCGGAGAGCCCGTGGCTGTCTCGGTACCCGTCCCGGGAGCCGTGCTAGTTGGAGAGCCCGTGGCTGTCTCGGTACCCGTCCCGGTAGCCGTGCCAGTCGGAGAGCCTGTGGCTGTCTCGATACCCGTCCCGGGAGCCGTGCTAGTTGGAGAGCCCGTGGCTGTCTCGGTACCCGTCCCGGTAGCCGTGCCAGTCGGAGAGCCTGTGGCTGTCTCGATACTCGTCCTGGGAGCCGTGCTAGTTGGAGAGCCCGTGGCTGTCTCGGTACCCGTCCCGGTAGCCGTGCCAGTCGGAGAGCTTATGGCTGTCTTGGTACCCGTCCTAGGAGCCGTGCCAGGGGGAGAGCCCACGGCTGTCTTGGTACCCGTCCTAGGAGCCGTGCCAGGGGGAGAGCCCGTGGCTGTTTTAGTACCCGTCCTAGGAGCCGTGCTAGTCGGAGAGCTCGTGGCTGTCTCGTTACCGGCCCTAGTACCGGTCCTAGTAGCGGTGCCAGTCGGAGAGCCCGTGGCTGTCTCGGTACCAGTCCCAGTACCAGTCCCAGTACCGGCCCTAGTTAGAGAGCCCTTGGCTGGGCCCGTGGCTGTCTTAGTACCGGGACTGGTACTGGTCCTAGTACTGGTGCCATTTAGAGAGCCTGTGGCTGTCTCGGTACTGGTCCTAGTACCGGTCCTAGTAGCGGTGCCAGTTAGAGAGCCCGTGGCTGTCTTAGTACCCGTCTTAGTACCCGTCCTAGTACCCATACCCATCCCGGTAGTAGTGCCAGTTAGAAACGCTGTGGCTGAGCCTGTGCCTGTATCGGTGCCTGTCTCGGTGTCTGTATCGGTGTCTGTCTCGGTGCCTGTCTCAGTACCTATATCGGTGCCTGTCTCGGTACCTGTCTCGGTGTCTGTCTCGGTGTCTGTATCGGCGCCTGTCTCGGTACCTGTATCGGTACCTGTATCGGTGTCTGTATCGGCGCCTGTCTCAGTGCCTGTCTCGGTGCCTGTCTCGGTACCTGTATCGGTGCCTGTATCGGTACCTGTCTCAGTGTCTGTATCGGTGTCTGTATCGGTGCCTGTCTCAGTACCTATATCGGTGCCTGTCTCGGTACCTGTCTCGGTGTCTGTATCGGTGCCTGTCTCGGTACCTGTATCGGTACCTGTATCGGTGTCTGTATCGGCGCCTGTCTCAGTGCCTGTCTCGGTGCCTGTCTCGGTACCTGTATCGGTGCCTGTCTCGGTGCCTATCTCGGTACCTATATCGGTGCCTGTCTCGGTACCTGTCTCGGTGCCTGTCTCGGTACCTATATCGGTGCCTATCTCGGTACCTGTATCGGTGCCTGTCTCGGTGTCTGTATCGGTGTCTGTATCGGTGCCTGTCTCGGTACCTAGATCGGTAGCGGTGCCAGTGGAAAAAACGGTTGGTTTAGCGGTCGACGTTGTAGTTACTGTAGTTGAAGTTGATGGTTCGCCAACCCTAGAGTAGGTGAGGCATTCCGGCGCAGTTCGCTGACATGCTGTTGGTAAATTCTGACCAGGTGGAGGTCCATCGTATGTAATTGCGAATCGGCCAGCTGTCGATATAACCTGTAAGTTGTCTTCATCGTATCCAGTGCCGATACCAATGCTCGCGCTAGTCGACCCCACGGTAAAATTGAGTTGGCCAGTGCTGTCGTCATAAGAGTATTCAGAAGGCCTGGCTGATAGTTCGATTGTGTTGCCGTTTCCGAACCCATAGACAACGAGACCGATCTTGCCATTGAAATTGAACATGGTTGTCTCCAGAAAGAGTCTTGCAGTGCTGTCCGTCAAATATGCACTCTGGCCAGTCCAGGCAGATTCGAGTTCAGGGTTTTGAAAGTTTGCTTGCCTGATCCGTAGCATTGAACTCGGCCCCAAGATCCAGCAGCCTGTTCCGTAAACATTCTGCGGAACTAAGATCGACGAGATGTTGTTGAGAGTTATTGTCCCATCGTTAATGATGCTGCTAATGGGTATAGCTGGGGCGGCCCTTCTGTTCATATTCGAAAATTGGATGTTCGGAACCAAGGATGAGACAGCCTGCGTCCAACTCTGAACCCCCTTATTGTGCCAAACCCCTCTGCTCCATATGATTGCCGTACTTCCTCCTCCTCGTCCATTCAAGCACCATTGAATTAAGCCGTCATTGTCGACGGTCTCAATATCCCAGTCGAATGTAGGTGCCGAGCGCGAAGCAATATCATTAATGACGACGGCGCCGGCTGCGGCGACTTGCAAATTGCCGTTATTCGGATCCGTCACTCTGCCCCAGCCGTAGTTACTGGTCATACCGCCAGGACTGCCGGTGAAGTCTGTGTTTGTTACGCGGAATTCCCCAGAAACCCGAAAGTTGCCTCTGAGCTCGTGGACAACACCCGCCGAGGCCCAATATAGGACATCGCTGTTGACAACTGTTAATCGGTTGAATGTTCCCAGAGGCGCATTGACCGTGATCAGTCGCGTATCTGTGGCGATTACATCTTGCGGCTGGCTCTGCGCCCAGACAACAGAAAAGTAAGCCAACAGGAGAATCATTCTCGCGAGCGAGAAAATAGGCTCGCGCTGCATTGCTTGAAGCAGATCAGGAAGATACCTGGTTGGAATACCGGTATCCAATCGGGTGAGTCGTATGAGTAGGTTGTGTGGTAACCGGGAGATTGCATGTCCAATGTGGGATACGCTCGATGATATATACTTGTACACTGCAACCGAAGTTCCGCATTCGGCAGCTGCCAAGCTCGCCGCATTCTGGCGGCTGGCGAGAAGCGCATTCCGGCAGCTGCCAAGCCCGCTAAACCGCGCGTTTGCTTACGCGGAGCAATCTATTGCAACAGGGCCTATTCGCGCCAAGTATAAGTCTAGGGGTAATATATAGGCAAACTTGTGGGATACGCTCGATGATATATACTTGTACACTGCAACCGAAGTTCCGCATTCGGCAGCTGCCAAGCTCGCCGCATTCTGGCGGCTGGCGAGAAGTTGCGCATTCCGGCAGCTGCCAAGCCCGCTAAACCGCGCGTTTGCTTACGCGGAGCAATCTATTGCAACAGGGCCTATTCGCGCCAAGTACAAGTCTAGGGGTAATATATATGCCGTAAACTATGTATCATACGAGAAATAGAGTGAGTGATTCCTTAGCGAAGGCTGCCGCCGGATCTTACGGCTCCACTATGAATAGCGCACTCGTCCTGATTGGCGGCTTAAACCCTAGCCAGTATGCTTCCTGTCTGGTTGCGGCTGGTTTATAGTTCCACTAGATAGAGTTAAGGCTACTGCATTCCTGCCGCCTGCGAAGGTCAAGCTGCAATCAGAGCCACTCTAAATACCATCAACCCTAAAAGCCCGATTAGCGACACGGCGCTCACGAACGGCCGTTTTAGCCACCCCGCCGAAGAGTAAACCATTAAATTCCGATGTCCGCACAAAAAATACGAACAGAAGAGCTTTAGTAGGAAACAGGATCTCGTAAGGCACTACGCAACACGTATGCATCCGGCCCGATGCTTCCGTTCTAATTACTAACGTGTCTTCTTACGGATAGATTATTAATACGCTTAACCTTATCGTTCCTGTTAAAAACAATTTCTTAAAGCCCTCGACTTTCTAAATCACTAATGTACCTAGCTAAATAACGAACAACGTGAGCTTATACGCATCGAAATTGCGTGTCAACTTAGCTTACAGAGGCACCGCAGAATCAGACACCACACTGCCGAGAGGCAAGATAGGTGTAACGGTGGCTTATTCCTAATCCACAGTAGGTCTGTTTCTTAGGTAGAGAGTTAGGTCGAAATGCACAAGAGTGCCAGTGAGCAGTATCGTAGTGTAAGTCACGTTAGGAGATTACTCCTAACAGTCTAAGTATAGCTTAGATTGTTGCTTAGATTGATTAGTAGAGATCTAGTCTAGCTATCTACTAGAAATCCCCTTCCCTATATACCCATCCTATCCTCTACTGTATTCCTAGATTATACCGATCCCTCCTAACCTATTAGCCTAGATTAGATTAAGTCCGTCCAACGAGTCCTCCTAGATTAGTCCGATCCCTCCTAATCTAGTCACGTGACCTTTAGTCTTATCTTCGTATTAGCTATATAGTGGCTTCCTGCCCCTCCTGTGTCTAACTTCCTTTATATACAACGGGCCGTCTATATAGGCCTCCCTACCCGTTTGTCATATTATTCCCCTCCTCCTTAAGTCTTATCCTTAAGGCTTTCCGTAATCTGTTTTTCGTAGGTCCCCCTTCTCTCCTTTATATCCTTTTTTCCCCTAAAATACCTTCTAACCGTATCTCTAAACAGTAGTCCTATTCGAACTAAAAGGCTAATCGTGAACGTCTTACTAATTTTATTTCCGCTTTTAGCTTCGTTATACTATCCTATAATTCTTATTACTAAAACAACCGCGAGTGTATTATCGCTAAAGGGAAAGACCGTTATAGCGAATACACACTATAAGGTTATTCTAATTACAACCCGGGTGGTATATCTTTAGACGCCTATACGTGAGTTCTTTATAAGAAGGACTGTCTTAATAAGGAGCGCACGTCTACTAAGGAGGATTTAGAGCGCGCAATAGCTTGTCTCTAGAGAATTCGTCGTTAGGAAAAGTTTCTTCGTTAAAAGGCTATAGAGATAGTGGCTCGTAGGGTGGAGAGTCTTAACGAGTTAGAAGCGTAAGAGCGTTCTAAACTTAAAGCTTGTATAGCCGACTAATCCCTAGAGTTTCTTATAAACTTAGGTCTTCCGGTTCCGCCTAAGTGTTTATTTGCTTTTAATAGAACTATTGTAATAGGTCCTAGTAGTTCCTAAGGTTCTTAGCTAGTTCCTATATGTTCTTAGAGTTTAGGTATCCTTTCTACTTAATAAGATAATAACGATTCTTT
Organism: Cordyceps tenuipes; assembly: GCA_025583755.1. Taxonomy (NCBI): domain Eukaryota; kingdom Fungi; phylum Ascomycota; class Sordariomycetes; order Hypocreales; family Cordycipitaceae; genus Cordyceps; species Cordyceps tenuipes. Next base: position 28,674 of record JANZYN010000193.1, read on the forward strand.
TAGGTTCCTTATATTTTAAGTATTTTCTCGACTTTATACTCGTTCGTGTCTTTAAGGGTGACGTCTATAGTGAGTGTTATGTCACTTAGTGCTTTCTCTAGTAATAATATATAAAACACGGGATATATCCTTATCCCTTTTAGTAATAATAGTTCGTAGTTAACTTCTAATAGTTTCCGTTTAATAAGGAATAGTCCGATTTTCTTCTAGTCGAGTTTATTACTAGGTTATTTCGTTTTAATGTTTTTATAGATAAGGTAAACTTTATCTCCCCTCTCTAGGATTAGCGCTAGTAATCTCTTTTTATCCGTATAGTGCTTTATTTAATTCTATAAAAATATCTATTCTACTTATAGATGCTTTTATATTTCCGTAATAGTTACTATATGTACTATAGCTACTAGCGCGTTTATATTTTATACTGTATGTGTTTTAATCGTAGGGTCGAATCCGTAGTTCGCCCTAAAGGGTGACATTTTCGTATTTTCGTTTTCTAAGCTATTCGTAGCCTATTATACGAGTAGTAACTATTCTACCTAATCGTTCTATTAGTAGTTTATATAGCTTTATAGATACTATTCGAGTATCTAGTTCTAGATCTCTATTTGTCTATCTGTCTATAGATAGAATACCGTTAAAAGGTTCTATTTAACCTTTATAATTTCTATAAGGTATTTCTAAAAGTTTAATATAAAGAGTTTATCTTAATCCGTTATTAACTTAGTAGGTAACCTATATTATATAATAATTGTCTTAAAGAAGATATACGCTAAATCTCTTATATTACTTAATTCTATATAAGGAATATAGTAAGCGTACTTTATAAGTTTATCGATTATAACTAGTATACTATTATAGTATGCTTCGGTTATAGGTTCTTTTAACTTTAGTAGCTTAATAATAAAGTCTATTATAATTATTTACTACACTCGTTTAGGTAGTAGTATTAGTTATAGTTCTCTATAAGGCGCGTGCCGTACTGCCTTAGCTTTATTATAGATATCGTAGTTTTTAATAACTTCCTATACGATCTTTCTACTTCTAGGGAAGTCGTACGATCTTCTTAATCTATTAATCGTTTTCCCTACACCCTAATGTCTATATAATAGGTGCTTATATATTTCCTTAATAAGCTGCTTCTAAAGTGTACTAGGAACATACTAACGTTTATTAAACAAGTAGTTATTCCTACTCTTAGTTATATATGGTTTCGTTTCCTAATTATCTAGGTAGCTATTATTCTTTATGTGTAATGTGATACACTATATCTACGTCTTATCTAGCTTAGCTTACTATGTTATACTAATTTCTCTAGTGCCTAATATAAGGTTCCTATCCTTAGTGGCTTATAATAAGGGTGCGTTGTCCACTTATTCTTCTAACTTTAGATCTTCTCTATAGCTAAGCGCGTCTACTCGCTTATTTTCTAATCCTTTTCGATATATGATCTTAAAGTCGTAGTCCGTAAGGGTCTTATACTATCTAATCTACTATTTGTTTAGATCTTTTATGGTTAAGAACGATATAAGATTCTTATAATTAGTGTACACTTTAACTTAATACTTTACTCTAACGAGGTAGTGTCTCTATTCTTTAAAACACTAAATAATCGCTATAAGCTCCTTATTATAGATCCTATAGTTTAGCTTAGGTCCGTAGAGCTTCTACGAGAAGAATACAACTAGGTACAACCTTCCTTTATCGTCTCGCTGTCTAAGCTGCCCGCCTAGGCCGTAGTCTAAGGCGTTAGTCTTAAGCTTATAAGGCTTATCCTAATTAGGTGCTTTTAATATAGGTTCTTTTATAACTAAGTCTTTAATGTCTTAGAATACTTTAGCTTTACGTTCTCTTTACTTAAAGCTAATTTCTTTCTTCGTTAGATCAGTAAAAGGTCGTACTATATCGCTGTATCCTCTAAGGAACTTACGATAGAAGTTCATAAAGGCAGTAAACGCTCTTATATCTTTTAGTGTTATTAGTATTAGCTATTCCTTAATAGTTTTAATCTTATCGTCGCTTATTCGTACTTCTCTATACGTGAGTATATATCCTAGGAAGTGTATAGTCTTCTAGTGGAACTAGTATTTCTTTACTTCCACTAGGAGGTTGTTGTCTTATAGCGTCTATAGTACCTTATAGACATATTGCTTATGTTCTTCTAGTGTGTTCAAATAGATAAGGATATTATTAAGGTAGACAACTATAAAGATTCCTAGCTATTTCTATAGGATATTATCGATTATTGTTTAAAACGTTACTAGTGTGTTAGTTAGCCTAAAAGGTATTACTAGATACTTATAGTGTCCTCTAGTGGTTCTAAATACTATTATCTACTCTTAGCCCTCCTTTATCCGTATAAGGTTATAGGCTCCTTTTAGGTCGAGTATTATAAACTATATAGCTTTATAGACCTTATCGTGTATTTTAGTGATAAGTAGTAATAGGTATTAGTTCTTAATTGTGATCTCGTTTAGTTACTAATAGTCAATGTATAGTTATAGTTTCCCGTTTTTCTTTAGTACCTATAGGATTAGGTATCCTACTAGGGACTCTAATAGTCGTATGTATCCCTTTTATAGTATCTCCTCTAGATACTCCTTAAGCGCTTAGTCCTATATAGGGTTCTAGGGATATATCTTATAGAACCTTAGTTCCTTACTAGGCTAGAGTTTAATCTTATAGTCCTAGTGTGAATACTCTAGTAGTCTTATCTCTAGCTCTTCACTAAATAGCTTACTATACTTTAAGTATTCCTTAAGAATCTCTATTGTCTTAGCTTTTAGCTCTCTAGCGATTATATATAGTCCTAGAGGCCTATCGTGATTTAATAAAGGTGCCTTTCTTTAGCCGCTCTTCGTATTGTAATCGCATCCTAGTGTATCCTACTAAAGTTAGCCTATTCTCTAGTTAACTCTAGGATTACTCGCCTATAACTAGGGTATCCCTAATATAACGTTATATTTTAAGATCTCTATAATATCTAAAGAGATAGTGTGTTTTATGCCTTAGATGGAAATAAGAAGTTGTACGGTTTCTTAATCTACTACTCTATAGCCGTACTTAATAGCTTCTCCTTCTACGTTCGTAAGTCAGTAGGGCTCGTTCTTTCTTTTCTAGGGCAATCGTAATTTATTAACGAGTTTTAGCGAGATGTAATTTCCTTATACTCTACTATTAATTATTGCCTAGGTTTTGTTTTTATTAATAAGGATGTTAACTATAAGATAACTAGTACTACTAACGTCTATAGTATATAGAGACCGATTAGATCTCTATTAAAGTATTAGTCTTAGTTATAATAACGACTATTGTTTCCTAAACTTCCTTCCTCTTATATGTTATTATATAGTCTACTTATTAGACTTATCTTAGAGCTATAGCGACGGTTAAGTTGTCTGCCTTCTAAGTTGATTAGATTTAGACTAAGTGAATTATTCTCCCTTATATAGTTTCTATTATATTCCTATTGTGTAGGTCTAACGTAGATAGTATAGGTGTTATCCTTAATTTAGGTTTCTTCGTTTCGTTGTAATACGATATAGTCGTCCTCCCTTCTACACTCCGTCTAACCTTAGAGTTCCTTAGTATAGTAGGGTTTAATATCGGGAGTAGGAAACCATCGGTACTTAATCTTATCTATAAGGTGATCCTTATAGTAATAGTGCGTACACATAGTCTACGTAAGTCGGTGGTGTTATAGGTATCGTATAATGTGTTTAGGGTGGTTTTCGTCTTTAGCTACCTTATATTCCCTATCTTAGTCCTCTTAAATAGATGTAGCTAGTATATCTAAGTTAGTAATTACTTCGCCTTTAACTATAATAAACTCTATAGGTTAGGGTTACTTAGGGTTAGAACTATAACTATATTTATAGCTAAGCTGTACGCTCTAGGGCTATAGAAGGTAAATACACTAAAAGGGAGTAAAGACTCTATCTTCCTTTATAGGAAGGCTAAGGAGCCTTTATA